>JAQPZY010000097.1:0-43836 GCA_029931535.1 Margaritifera margaritifera | reverse complement strand
AGGAAGTCATATTAATGTAGATTGGTCCCAATCTACATGCATAAGCCTTCCTAACTTGCAATGAAACAAACACGAAACAACACAAGCAATTCCCTCCAATGCTTATTTTGTTTCATGTTTTTTCCATTGCACAGACAGGAAGGCATAATCATGTAGATGGGGCCAATCTACATGCATAAGCCTTCGTGACTTTGGAATGGAACAAACCTAAAACAACACAAGCAATTGACTCCAATTCTTATTTTTTTTCATGTTTATTCCATTGGAATGAATGGAAGTCATATTAATGTAGATTGGTCCCAATCTACATGCATAAGTCTTCCTGACTTTGGAATGAAACAAACACAAAACAACACAAACAATTCCCTCCAATGCTTATGTTGTTTCATGTTTTTTTCCATTGCACAGACAGTAAGGCATATTCATGTAGATTGGGCCCAATCTACATGCATAAGCCTTCTTGACTTTGGAATGGAACAATCCCGAAACAACACAAACAATTGACACCAATTCTTATTTTTTTTTGATGTTTATTCCATTGGAAGGACAGGAAGTCATATTCATGTAGATTGGTCCCGATCTACATGCATTAGACTTCCTGAGTTTTGAATGGAACAAACACAAAACAACACAAGTAATTCACTCCAATGCTTGTGTTGTTTGATGTTTATTCCATTGCACGGACAGGAAGGCATATTCATGTAGATGGGGCCCAATCAACATGCATAACCCTTTTTGACATTGGAATGCAACATACACAAATAAACACTAGCAATTCACTCCAATGCTTGTGTTGTTTCATGTTTATTCCATTGTACGGACAGGAAGCCATATTCATGTAGATTGGGCCCAATCTACTTGCATAAGCCTTCCTTACTTTGGAATGGAACAACCTGAAAACAACACAAGCAATTCCCTCCAATGCTTATTTTGTTTCATGTTTATTCCATTGCACGGGCAGGAAGGCATATTCATGTAGATGGGGCCCAATCTACATGCATAAGCCTTCCTGACTTTGGATTGGAACAAACACAAAACAACACAAGCAATTCACTCCAGTGCTTGTGTTGTTTCATGTTTATTGCATTGCTCGGACAGGAAGGCATATTCATGTAGATGGGGTCCAATCTACATGCATAAGCCTTCCTGACTTTGGATTGGAACAAACACAAAACAACACAAGCAATTCACTCCAGTGCTTATTTTGTTTCATGTTTATTGCATTGCTCGGACAGGAAGGCATATTCATGTAGATGGGGCCCAATCTACATGCATAAGCCTTCTTGACTTTGGAATGCAAGAATCCCAAAACAACACAAGCAATTGACTCCAATTCTTCTGTTGTTTCATGTTTATTCCATTGCACAGGCAGGAAGGCATATTAATGTAGATGGGGCCCAATCTACATGCATAAGCCTTCTTGACTTTGGAATGCAAGAAACCCAAAACAACACAAGCAATTGACTCCAATTCTTATGTTGTTTCATGTTTATTCCATTGCACGGGCAGGAAGGCATATTCATGTAGATGGGGCCCAATCTACATGCATAAGCCTTCCTAACTTGCAATGAAACAAACACGAAACAACACCAGCAATTCCCTCCAATGCTTATGTTGTTTCATGTTTTTTCCATTGCACAGATAGTAAGGCATATTCATGTAGATGGGGTCCAATCTACATGCATAAGCCTTCCTGACTTTGGAATGGAAGAAACACAAAACAACACAAGCAATTCACTCCAGTGCTTGTGTTGTTTCATGTTTATTCCATTGTATGGACAGGAAGCCATATTCATGTAGATGGGGACCAATCTACATGCATAAGACTTCTTGACTTTGGAATGCAACAAACACAAAACAACACAAGGAGTTCATTCCTATGCTTATGTTGTTTCATGTTTATTCTATTGCATGGATAGGAAGGCATATTCATATAGATGGGGCCCAGTCTACATGGATGTGCCTTCCTGATCTTGGAATGGAAGAAACAGAAAATAAGATGAGCAACCCAACCTGTGGCATTCCAGAGGAATGTCCATTGCATGGAAGACATGTACACTACCAAATAATTCACTAGTATGGTGGTGCAGAATCGGCCGTGTTGTGACGAGGGATGAGTGTACAGTGTTAAGAGTATGAAATCCCACTATATAATTTGCAAGATCAGAGGTCATTAAATCACATGAAATGTCATTGACATGCATTCTTTGAGTCTTCGTCTTCATTGCGGGAATATTTGTGTTTTAGACATTAGAGTCGATTTGATGTTGCTGCATTCGTTAAAAATGCCATGTTTTTGTAGCTTTAGTTTGTTATGGGTAGAAAAGCCGGAATGGCAATCTTGATTACGATTGGTTGAAAGAGATCCAAATTCAACTATGTGTACTTTATGTAGCAAAGATTTTTTTTCTCAGTGGCCTCCATGGGGAAATCAGCAGTGGAAAAAGATGCACAAGGTGAAAATCACCAACAGAGATGTAAAATGGCTTCCAATAATTCACTAGTAAATTACTGGTTAGTACAATATTTCTTCTATCTTGCTTTTGTGACGACATTTTGTCATCATTTTCTGCATTTGTCCAAAGTGACACAGGACGTTTAGATTCATTTAATAAAACTAAAGATCGGCTGGACCTCTTTCTTTACACTGCCCTGGCCGAATAATATCCTGAGCTGTGGGAAGTCACAAGAAAGCTGCTAATCTTGAGTCTTGGCCAAGCTTCTGTTGAAAGGGGCTTTTCTGTTAAAAGAGATATCATCTGTGAAAATCAGAATGATAATACTGGTATTGCAGGAAGGCATATTCATGTAGATGGGGCCCAATCTACATGCATAAGCCTTCTTGACTTTGGAATGCATGAATCCCAAAACAACACAAGCAATTGACTCCAATTCTTCTGTTGTTTCATGTTTATTCCATTGCACGGGCAGGAAGGCATATTCATGTAGATGGGGCCCAATCTACATGCATAAGCCTTCCTGACTTTGGCATGCAACAAATACAAAACAACACGAACAATTCACTCCAATGCTTATTTTGTTTTATGTTTATTCTATTGGAAGGACAGGAAGGCATATTCATGTAGATGGGGCCCAATCTACATGCATAAGCCTTCCTGACTTGGAATGAAACAAACACAAAACAACACAAGCAATTCCCTCCAATGCTTATGTTGTTTCATGTCTTTTTCCATTGCACAGACAGTAAGGCATATTCATGTAGATTGGGCCCAATCTACATCCATAAGCTTTCTTGACTTTGGAATGGAACAATCCCAAAACAACACAAGCAATTGACTCCAATTCTTATTTTTAATCATGTTTATTAAATTGGAAGGACAGGAAGTCATATTCATGTAGATGGGGCCCAATCAACATGCATAAGCCTTCTTGACTTTGGAATGCAACATACACAAAAAAACACCAGCAATTCACTCCAATGCTTATTTTGTTTCATGTTTATTCCATTGCACAGACAGGAAGGCATATTCATGTAGATGGGGCCCAATCTACATGCATAAGCCTTCCTGACTTTGGAATGGAACAAACAGAAAACAACACAAGCAATTCACTCCAATGCTTATTTTGTTTCATGTTTATTGCATTGCTCGGACTGGAAGGCATATTCATGTAGATGGGGCCCAATCTACATGCATAAGCCTTCCTGACTTTGGAATGCAACAAACATAAAACAACACAAGGAATTCCCTCCAATGCTTGTGTTGTTTCATGTTTATTCCATTGTACGGACTCGAAGCCATATTCATGTAGATGGGACCCAATCTACATGCATAAGACTTCTTGACTTTCGAATGCAACAAACACAAAACAACACAAGGAGTTCATTCCTATGCTTATGTTGTTTCATGTTTATCCTATTGCATGGATAGGAAGGCATATTCATATAGATGGGGCCCAATCTACATGCATAAGTCTTCCTGACTTTGGAATGCAACAAACACAAAACAACACAAGCAATTTTCTCCAATGCTTATGTTATTTCATGTGTATTCCACTGGAAGGACAGGAAGGCATATTCATGTAGATTCGGCCCAATCTACTTGCATATGCCTTCCTGACTTTGGAATGCAACAAACACAAAACAACACAAGCAATTCCCTCCAATGCTTTTGTTTTTTCATGTTTATTTCATTGCATGGACAGTAAGTTATATTCATGTAGATTGGGCCGAATCTACATGCATAAACCTTCTTGACTTTGGAATGCAACAAACCTAAAACAACACAAGCAATTGACTCCAATTCTTATTTTTTTTCATGTTTATTCCATTGGAATGAATGGAAGTCATATTAATGTAGATTGGTCCCAATCTACATGCATAAGCCTTCCTGACTTGGAATGAAACAAACACGAAACAACACAAGCAATTCCCTCCAATGCTTATGTTGTTTCATGTTTTTTCCATTGCACAGATAGTAAGGCATATTCATGTAGATGGGGCCCAATCTACATGCATAAGCCTTCTTGACTTTGGAATGGAACAAACCTAAAACAACACAAGCAATTGACTCCAATTCTTATTTTTTTTCATGTTTATTCCATTGGAATGAATGGAAGTCATATTAATGTAGATTGGTCCCAATCTACATGCATAAGTCTTCCTGACTTTGGAATGAAACAAACACAAAACAACACAAGCAATTCCCTCCAATGCTTATGTTGTTTCATGTTTTTTTCCATTGCACAGACAGTAAGGCATATTCATGTAGATTGGGCCCAATCTACATGCATAAGCCTTCTTGACTTTGGAATGGAACAATCCCGAAACAACACAAACAATTGACACCAATTCTTATTTTTTTTTGATGTTTATTCCATTGGAAGGACAGGAAGTCATATTCATGTAGATTGGTCCCGATCTACATGCATCAGACTTCCTGAGTTTTGAATGGAACAAACACAAAACAACACAAGTAATTCACTCCAATGCTTGTGTTGTTTGATGTTTATTCCATTGCACGGACAGGAAGGCATATTCATGTAGATGGGGCCCAATCAACATGCATAACCCTTCTTGACTTTGGAATGCAACATACACAAAAAAACACTAGCAATTCACTCCAATGCTTGTGTTGTTTCATGTTTATTCCATTGTACGGACAGGAAGCCATATTCATGTAGATTGGGCCCAATCTACTTGCATAAGCCTTCCTTACTTTGGAATGGAACAACCTGAAAACAACACAAGCAATTCCCTCCAATGCTTATTTTGTTTTATGTTTATTCCATTGCACAGACAGGAAGGCATAATCATGTAGATGGGGCCAATCTACATGCATAAGCCTTCCTGACTTTGGATTGAACAAACAGAAAACAACACAAGCAATTCACTCCAATGCTTATTTTGTTTCATGTTTATTGCATTGCTCGGACAGGAAGGCATATTCATGTAGATGGGGCCCAATCTACATGCATAAGCCTTCTTGACTTTGGAATGCAAGAATCCCAAAACAACACAAGCAATTGACTCCAATTCTTCTGTTGTTTCATGTTTATTCCATTGCACGGGCAGGAAGGCATATTAATGTAGATGGGGCCCAATCTACATGCATAAGCCTTCTTGACTTTGGAATGCAAGAAACCCAAAACAACACAAGCAATTGACTCCAATTCTTATGTTGTTTCATGTTTATTCCATTGCACGGGCAGGAAGGCATATTCATGTAGATGGGGCCCAATCTACATGCATAAGCCTTCCTGACTTTGGATTGGAACAAACACAAAACAACACAAGCAATTCACTCCAGTGCTTGTGTTGTTTCATGTTTATTGCATTGCTCGGACAGGAAGGCATATTCATGTAGATGGGGTCCAATCTACATGCATAAGCCTTCCTGACTTTGGATTGGAACAAACACAAAACAACACAAGCAATTCACTCCAGTGCTTGTGTTGTTTCATGTTTATTCCATTGTACGGACTCGAAGCCATATTCATGTAGATGGGACCCAATCTACATGCATAAGACTTCTTGACTTTCGAATGCAACAAACACAAAACAACACAAGGAGTTCATTCCTATGCTTATGTTGTTTCATGTTTATCCTATTGCATGGATAGCAAGGCATATTCATATAGATGGGGCCCAATCTACATGCATAAGTCTTCCTGACTTTGGAATGCAACAAACACAAAACAACACAAGCAATTTTCTCCAATGCTTATGTTATTTCATGTGTATTCCACTGGAAGGACAGGAAGGCATATTCATGTAGATTGGGCCGAATCTACATGCATAAGCCTTCCTGACTTTGGAATGCAACATACACTAAAAAACTCCAGCAATTCACTCCAATGCTTATTTTGTTTCATGTTTATTCCATTGCACAGACAGGAAGGCATATTCATGTAGATGGGGCCCAATCTACATGCATAAGCCTTCTTGACTTTGGAATGCAACATACACAAAAAAACACTAGCAATTCACTCCAATGCTTGTGTTGTTTCATGTTTATTCCATTGTACGGACAGGAAGCCATATTCATGTAGATTGGGCCCAATCTACTTGCACAAGCCTTCCTTACTTTGGAATGGAACAACCTGAAAACAACACAAGCAATTCACTCCAATGCTTATTTTGTTTCATGTTTATTCCATTGCACAGACAGGAAGGCATATTCATGTAGATGGGGCCCAATCTACATGCATAAGCCTTCCTGACTTGGAATGAAACAAACACGAAACAACACAAGCAATTCCCTCCAATGCTTATGTTGTTTCATGTTTTTTCCATTGCACAGATAGTAAGGCATATTCATGTAGATTGGGCCCAATCTACATGCATAAGCCTTCTTGACTTTGGAATGGAACAATCCCGAAACAACACAAGCAATTGACTCCAATTCTTATTTTTTTTCATGTTTATTCCATTGGAAGGACAGGAAGTCATATTCATGTAGATTGGTCCCGATCTACATGCATCAGACTTCCTGAGTTTTGAATGGAACAAACACAAAACAACACAAGTAATTCACTCCAATGCTTGTGTTGTTTGATGTTTATTCCATTGCACGGACAGGAAGGCATATTCATGTAGATGGGGCCCAATCAACATGCATAACCCTTCTTGACTTTGGAATGCAACATACACAAAAAAACACTAGCAATTCACTCCAATGCTTGTGTTGTTTCATGTTTATTCCATTGTACGGACAGGAAGCCATATTCATGTAGATTGGGCCCAATCTACTTGCATAAGCCTTCCTTACTTTGGAATGGAACAACCTGAAAACAACACAAGCAAATCTCTCCAATGCTTATTTTGTTTCGTGTTTTTTTCCATTGCACAGACAGTAAGGCATATTCATGTAGATTGGGCCCAATCTACATGCATAAGCCTTACTGACTTTGGAATGGAACAAACAGGAAACAACACAAGCAATTCACTCCAATTCTTGTGTTGTTTCATGTTTATTCCATTGCACGGGCAGGAAGGCATATTCATGTAGATGGGGCCCAATCTACATGCATAAGCCTTCCTGACTTTGGCATGCAACAAATACAAAACAACACGAACAATTCACTCCAATGCTTATTTTGTTTTATGTTTATTCTATTGGAAGGACAGGAAGGCATATTCATGTAGATGGGGCCCAATCTACATGCATAAGCCTTCCTGACTTTGGAATGGAACAAACACAAAACAACACAAGCAATTCACTCCAGTGCTTGTGTTGTTTCATGTTTATTCCATTGTACGGACAGGAAGCCCTATTCATGTAGATTGGGCCCAATCTACATGCATGAGCCTTCTTGACTTTGGAGTGCAACAAACACAAAACAACACAAGGAGTTCTTTCCTATGCTTATGTTGTTTCATGTTTATTCTATTGCTTGAATAGGAGGGCATATTCATATAGATCGGGCCCAGTCTACATGGATGTGCCTTCCTGATCTTGGAATGGAAGAAACAGAAAATAAGATGAGCAACCCAACCTGAGGCATTCCAGAGGAATGTCCATTGCATAGAAGACATGTACACTACCAAATAATTCACTAGTATGGTGGTACAGAATCGGCCGTGTTGTGACGAGGGATGAGTGTACAGTGTTAAGAGTATGAAATCCCACTAGATAATTTGCAAGATCAGAGGTCATTAAATCACATGAAATGTCATTGACATGCATTGTTTGAGTCTTGGTCTTCATTGCGGGAATATTTGTGTTTTAGACATTAGAGTCAATTTGATGTTACTTTTTTTGTTAAAAATGACATGTTTTTGTAGCTTTAGTTTGTTATGAGTAGAAAAACTGGAATGGCAATCTTGGTTACGATTGGTTGAAAGAGATCCAAATTCAACTATGTGTGCTTGATGTTGCAACAATTTTTTTTCTCAGTGGCCTCCATGGGGAAATCAGCAGTGGAAAAGGGATGCTCAAGGTGAAAATCACCAACAGAGATGTAAAATGGCTTCCATTAATTCACTAGTAAATTACCGGTTAGTACAATATTGCTTCTATCTTGCTTTTGTGATGACATTTTGTCATCATTTTCTGCATTTGTCCAAAGTGACACAGGACGTTTAGATTCATTTAATAAAACTAAAGATCGGCTGGACATCTTTCTTTACACTGCCCAGGCCGAATAATATCCTGATCTGTGGGAAGTCACAAGAAAGCTGCTAATCTTGAGTCTTTCCCAAGCTTCTGTTGAGAGGGGCTTTTGTGTTAACAAAGGTCTCATCTGTGAAAATCAGATAATTTGTGATGACATTTTGTCATCATTTTCTGCATTTGAACAAAGTGACACAGGACATTTAGATTCATTTAAAAAAACTAAAGATAGGCTGGACATCTTTCTTTACACTGCCCTGGCCGAATAGTATCCTGAGCTGTGGGAAGTCACAAGAAAGCTGCTAATCTTGAGTCTTTCCCAAGCTTCTGTTTAAAGGGGCTTTTCTGTTAACAAAGATATCATCTGTGAAAATGAGAATGATAATACTCGTATTGCAGGAAGGCATATTCATGTACATGGAGCCCAATCTACATGCATTAGCCTTCTTGACTTTGGAATGCAACAAACACAAACCAACACAAGCAATTCACTCCAGTGCTTGTGTTGTTTCAGGTTTATTCCATTGCACGGACCGGAAGGCATATTCATGTGGATGGGGCCCAATCTACATGCATAAGCCTTCTTGACTTTGGAATGGAACAATCACAAAACAACACAAGAAATTCACTCCAATGCTTATGTTGTTTCATGTTTATTCCATTGCACGGACAGGAAGGCATATTCATGTGGATGGGGCCCAATCTACATGCATAAGTTTTCTTGACTTTGGAATGGAACAAACTCAAACCAACACAAGGAATTAACTCCAATGCTTATGTTGTTTCATGTTTATTCCATTGGACGGACAGGAAGGCATATTCATGTAGATTGGGCCCAATCTACATGCATAAGCCTTCTTGACTTTGGAATGCAACAAACACAAACCAACACTAGCAATTCACTCCAGTGCTTGTGTTGTTTCAGGTTTATTCCATTGCATGGACAGGAAGGCTTATTCATGTAGAATGGGCCCAATCTACATGCATAAGCCTTCCTGACTTTGGAATGGAAGAAACACAAAACGACAGAAGCAATTCACTCCAATTCTTTTGTTGTTTCATGTTTATTCAATTGGACAGACAGGAAGGCATATTCATGTAGATTTGGCCCAATCTACATGCATTAGCCTTCTTGACTTTTGAATGCAATATACACAAAACAACACAAGGAGTTCATTCCGATGGTTATGTTGTTTCATGTTTTTTCCATTGCACGGACAGGAAGGCATATTCATGTAGATTGGGGCTAATCTACTTGCATCAGCCTTCCTGACTTTGGAATGGTAGAAACACAAAACGACACAAGCAATTCACTCCAATGCTTGTGTTGTTTCATGTTTATTCCATTGCACTGACAGGAAGGCATATTCATGTAGATGGGGCCTAATCTACATGCATAAGCCTTCTTGACTTTGGAATGGAACAAACCGAAAACAACACAAGGAATTAACTCCAATGCTTATTTTGTTTCATGTTTATTCCATTGCACGGACAGGAAGTCATATTCATGTAGATTGTGCCCAATCTACATGCATAAGCCTTCCTGACTTTGGAATGGAACAAACACAAAACAACACAATAAATTCATTCAAATGCTTATTTTGTTTCATGTTTATTCCATTGGACGGACAGGAAGGCATGTACTCTACCAAATAATTCACTTGTTTGGTGGTACCCAATAGCCTCCATGGGGAAATCAGCAGTGGATAAAATATGCACAAGGTGAAAATCACCAACAGAGATGTAAAATAGCTTCCAATAATTCACTAGTAAATTACTGGTTAGTACAATATTGCTTCTATCTTGCTTTTGTGACGACATTTTATCATCATTTTATGAATTTGTCGAAAGTGAGACTGGACGTTTAAATTCATTTAATACAACTAAAGATTCGCTGGACATCTTTCTTTACACTGGTATGGCCGAATAATATCATGAGCTGTTTAAAGTCGCAAGAAAGCTGCTAATCTTGAGTCTTGGCCTAGCTTCTGTTTAAAGGGGCTTTTCTGTTGAGAAAGATATTAAATCACATGAAATGTCGTTGACATGCATTTTTTGAGTCTTTGTCTTCATTGTGGGAATATTTGTGTTTTAGATATTAGAGTCGATTTGATGTTGCTGCATTCGTTAAAAATGCCAGATTTTTGTAGCTTCAGTTTGTTATGGGTAGAAAAGCCGGAATGGCAATCTTGGTTATGATCGGTTGAAAGAGATTTAAATTCAACTATGTGTACTTTATGTAGCAAAGATTTTTTTTTTCATTGGCCTCCATAGGGAAATCAGCAGTGGAAAAAGATGCACAAGGTGAAAATCACCAACAGAGATGTAAAATGGCTTCCAATAATTCACTAGTAAATTACCGGTTAGTACAATATTGCTTCTATATTGCTTTTGTGACAACATTTTGTCATCATTTTCTGAATTTGTCCAAAGTGAGATGGGACGTTTAGATTCATTTAATAAAACTAAAGATAGGCTGGACACCTTTCTTTACACTGCCATGGCAGAAGAAATATCCTGAGCTGTGGGAAGTCACAAGAAAGCTGCTAATCTTGTATACTCGTATTGCAAGGAGTCTTATTAAAGAGTACATCGTGTCAAAAGTGGTATTTCAAAAGTTTGTATTACTCGTTAAGTGATACATTATTCCGGAGATGGAAAGTTTAGATATATGAGGTACTTGTGCGAGCAGGAGGAGAAAGAAGAAAAGGAACGGTGCAGCAAGAAGAGAAAGGTAGAAGAAGCGGAGTTGTTTTTTTATGAAATAACACTAAGAGGCTGAAGAAAGACATTGAAAATTTGGCTTGTAGTTCCATTGAACTTGCTGACAAATGTGAGACAACTGAAAAACTGAAAAGATAGATTGTATTGTTAAAGCAAACAGTTTTTGTAGTTGTGCAGAAGAAAAGCAAACTTTTCTCTGACTGAGCTTGAAAGGGAACTTGAGAGAAGGCTCCAACAGCTCAAGCACTGACATTTCAAAGACCATTTGTGTATCATTGCAAATAGTTGTTTGAATATTGAGCTGCATATTAATAATTGACTACTTTAAGTTGTGTTTTTGGATTAATGTTATTGAATATTTCATTACTGTGAGTTTAACTAGCCATTTTGTATAACTTAATTGACCTTTTCCTATTATTTCATGGTTGTGTTTAATTCGACGTTTGGTTCTTTACATTCAAGACATTTTTCCTTATAAAGTCCTTACCCAATATTTTCATAAAATGGTGTGAACCATGTGTCAGGAAGGCATATTCACATACATTGAGTCTGTTCACCAGTGTGCACATTGTGTCTGCAATTGACATTGTTGTGGAATGCTTTGAATTGGATTGCGTAAGTAGCTTCATGTTGGTTCAGTTTTTGGTCATGAAATTGTATTCATGTAGCTGGTTTATATTCTGGAGTATGCACATGTTGCTTGTTATGGACATTGTTGTGGAATGCTTTGGATTGGATTGCTTGTGTTGTTTCATGTTTATTCCATACCATAGACAGGAAGATATATTAATGTAGATGGGGACTGTTCATTAGTGGACACATCCATACTCCTGATTATGGAATGCATTGCTTCCTTTGTTTGATATTTGTTCTGTTCCATGGTCATAAAGGTGTATTCATGTCAATGGAGTCTATTCAGTACTATTTGCATCTCAACTGGTTGTGTTGTTTCACGTTTGTTCCATACCACGGACGGGATGGTATATTCATGTAGACTGAGACTGTTTAGTAGAGGGTACATCTTCTCTGCAATGGATATTGTTGTGGAATGCTTTGGATTGGATCTCTTGTGTTGTGTCATGTTTATTCCATTCCACAGATAGGAAGGTATATTCAGGTAGATGGGGCCCAAAGTTTGCAATGGGGGTATGCTTGGTGATGATACTTTTGAGATGTATTCCATGCATCTGCCATGTTTTGATTATCTTGTAGTCTCATTCCTCCAAAGCCCTTACATTCTGTTGTCCTTTTCAGGTATGAATTGGTACCGAGAACAGGCCACAGCAGTTGAAGCGGCTTGAATGCACCCTCACAGTCTCGTGTTCGTACAGAGGCTCCATCAGCACTTGACTTGACTACTAGGGAAAATTCAGCTTCACTCATTCTGGCAACAATCCTGGGCTGTGGTGAAACAGAGGCAGTGGGCAAGTCTTCACTACTCAAAGTACTGCCCTTATTCCAAGGTGAATTACCTCCCTGGAACTGTGTTTTTCTTCTCTTATGGTCACCTTTCATCGTTGCATTCAGTACTGCACTTTGCATTGATCTGCTAAACCTTGGTGCAGCTCCCATATTTATATGTAATGTTTGGTTTAATGTCAGCTACCCTGACAACTTGACACATCCCTGACACCTTGCAACTACCACATGGCAAGTGTCAGTATTTGTTCATTGCCAAGTGCAGTACCTGATGACTTGGCTGTATAGTATATTCTCTGGCATTCTACAGGGAGCCGTCATGCCCCACTTCCATTAGATTGAATACCCTATCTAACCTGTGCATGAGTGACCACTTGTTGTGCTCAGCAGATATTTGTCAACTTTGCTATCTAAAATGTAGCAGTTTCTGACTTTTAATTTTGATTATAATTAAAACTTTAAATTAAAATTGTTTCAAAAAAATATTGACCAACCTTTTTATTTTTTAAACAAAAATTAAATTTAGTATCATGAGCACTTTTGACTCAAACTTGCTGATAGAGATTGTTCCAAATTTCAAATTAAATTTTACTGCATGAAAAAATTCCAATAAATGAAAAAGTTATTACAAATTGAATTTCTCACTTGTAGGCACATCAGGCCTCAAAGTCGCACATTGCCGAACAGCAACAGTGCATCATTTCAGATGGCTACAAATTTGTTAGTAGTACATGAAACTTGATAATATTTTGCTGAGTAAGTTTAAGGTATCCCTTTCTTGAAGATATATTAGTTTGACTTTGATTTACTGCAAAAAGTGTAAACTGACTGTCCTCGAAACACAATTTCCCAATTTCCATGGGGGACACAGTTGTCAGTCTTGCATAGGTCTTGATTGTTTTGTCAGATTTGGTGTGTTCTCCAAGGTCAGGACTTCTGGACGGATTCAGATTGTTTTTTTTTTTGTTTTGGTATGGTAGTGTGCACTGGTTCTCAATGCTGGAAATTCTTGTCATCACTGTAGTCTGGAACTTGTATCCCTTCCAAGGACAGGAAGTTGTATTCAACATGGGTTGGATTTTTTGGATGGTAGTGCACACCGAGTTTCTGTAAGGGACACAGTTGTCACACGTGTGGGTCGGGATTGTTTTGTCGAATTTGGTTTCTTCTATATGGTCAGTACTTGAGGACAGATTTAAATTATTTTTTGTGGTTGTGGTTTGGTAGATTGGACTGGTTCTCAATGCTGGTAAGTCTCGTCATCAACATAGTCTGGAACTTGTATCCCTTCGAAAGACAGGAAGTCGCATTCTACATGGACTGGATTTTTTGGATGCTAGTGCACACCTGGTTTCTGTGAGTGACACAGTTGTCACACATGCATGGGTCAGGATTCTTTTGTCGGATTAGGGGGTTTTTTTTGTTAGTTTTTTCTGCATGGTCAGGACTTCAGGAGGGATTCTGATTGTTTTTTTGTTGTTGTGGTTTGATGTTGTGCACTGGTTTTCAACGCTGTAAAGTCTTGTCATCAACGTAGTCTGGAACTTGTATCTCTTCGAAGGAGAGGAAGTCACATTCAACAAGGATTGGATTTTTTCAATGGTAGTGCACATGAAGTTTTTGCTAGGGACACAGTTGTCACACATGCTTGGGTCAGAATTGTTTTGTCAGATTTAACTTCTCCTCCATGGTCAGGGTTTCATGACAGATTTTTATTGTTTTTCTGTGGTTGTGGTTTGGTTGAGTGCACCTATTGTCAATGCTGGAAAGTCGTCATCAACATAGTCTGGAACTTGTATCCCTTTCGAAGAACAGGAAGTTGCATTCAACCCAGATTGGATTTTTGGGATGGTATTGCACATAGAGTTTCTGCAATGGACACAGTTGTCACACATGCATGGGTCAGGATTGTTTTCTCGGATTTGGTTTCTTCTACATGGTCAGGACTGCGGACGGATTAAGATTGTTTTTTGTTGTTGTGGTTTGGTAGTGCACACTGCTTGTAAACATTGGAATGTCTTGTCATCAACATAGTCTGGAACTTCTATTCCTTCCAAGTGCAGGAGGTCGCATTCAACACAGATTGGATTTTTTTAGATGCTAGTTCTCACAGAGTTTTTGTGAGGGACACAGTTGTCACACATGCATGGATGAGGATTGTTTTGTTGGATTTGGTTTCTTCTGCATGGTCAGGACTTCAGGACGGATTCAGATTGTTTTTTGTTGTTGTGGTTGGTAGTGCGCATTGATTTTCTATGCTGTAAGTCTTTTAATTAATTTAGTGTGGAGTTTGTATCCCTTCCAAGGACAGGAAGTTGCATTCAACACATACTGGATTTGGATGGTAGTGCGCATCGAGTTTCTGCGAGGGATACAGTTGTCACACGTGTGGGTCAGGATTGTTTTGTCGAATTTGGTTACTTCTCTATGGTCAGGACTTCAGGCCCCAAGATCTCAGAAGTACCTGAAACTGGAGTAGGAACTCGATATTTGGAGTTGGAATTTTTACTGCATGAAGTATTTGGTCTCAAAAGTGGATCTTGACCTGCTTTCGAGATATTCCCCTCCGAGTACAAAACTCGGGATCTTGAGTTGATTGTTTTACTTGAATCACATGACATGTTATGTCACTTTAATGCTCTTCAGCAAGGTGACAAGAAAAAGGTGTCTAGTACCTGTCATGTGTATCCAATGTAAATAATCATGGCGTCTTCCACGGGAGATACGAACGCTGCGCCAAAAAAGTTGCAAGAAATCCTTTTTTTATCAGAAGTTAGGAAAAGAGAAACTGCTCTTTTGGAACATTTAAGGGGAGTCAGCAGGGACTTTTAGTGAAAGAAAGAGCATGGGAAGAAGTTTAAATGTTAATGCGTATGTAATGTATAATGTATTGCCAGTATCAGTATACGATATAGATCGATCATAATTAGGATTTTACAAATTAGAACTTATAATGTATGCAGATTGTACTATTTCTTATAGTAAACAATATTTTATCACTTATTTTAGATTGAAACACATTAATTTCTTTAGAATACACACAAACTGAATGTAAACAATGCATCACAGGAGTAATCCCAGACAAATTTAACTCTTGTTGATTTTGTATGTTCTCACATGTATAAAACAAAATCAAACATACAAGATGTTTATTTTTAAAGATGTATGGTTTTTTTTCATGGCTGGTTTAATAAGTTGCTTCCAATAATAATAATAATCATAATCATAATATCATTTGTATTTGTAATAAATGCAATTAATAAAAGTAGTAGTTGTAATAATAATAATAATAATAATAATAAATATTATTATTATTATTAATCTTAGTATTGTTATTATTACAAGTTGATTTTGATATTGTATGATTTGTTTCAATCTTTAATATTGAATCTATTAAAAATCTGTTATATTTATTACATAATCAGTACAGACTAACTAATAGAAAGATTCCTTAAAAATGAAAATTATTAACTGTTATAAATAATACCTCAGTCTTTACACTGCCTAAAAATAACTGATGATTTTCATCCTAATATCTTCAATTTGTATTTATAAAAAAACAACTTATGCAGCATGTAGAATATAATATGAAACGATTTATACACTTTATAATTCCTCATTTTTCAGTCAGAGCACCTCAATCCCATAGACTCGTGATGAAATCAGAAAAAAAAATATGCCAATCTGAAGCAAAGAGGTAAGATGATTTTGCATTTTTTTTAACAATTTAATACACCATTTACCTCTTTATAAATTTTGTCAAGTATTTCAAACCAAACTGGATGAAAAAACTATTGTTGCTTATGCGATTGCTCAAGCATAGTTTATACACAGCAATAGGTGACCCATTCACTACCAGTCCTGCAAATAGTCCACATTAATATGCATGAGCTATATTAATACATCACTTGCCAGCCAATCAAAACATTCCCAGCTGTCACGTGCAGCGTCTTTGTTCAATTGTTCTTAGTTTGGAGTGGAGAGCGACAGCTTGCATATTTCTGTTGAATTGCGCTTTACAACTTTTCTTCGTGTGTGCATCTCTTCCTTACTTTCACAACACGGACTTTGCATACCGGAGCTACAATTCCCCATTTGTTTCCTCTTCTCATTCCATGAATTCATCAGTAGTTTTATTGCCGTTCACTGGACCCTCAAGGCCGTTCCTTTGTCTGCAAACAATGGCGTCACGCTCTTCAAGAAGACCGAGGTCAGTCCCATACGACTTTGACAATCCTTTCAACTGGACTACTCTCCGTTTAAAGCAGAAACTTGAATCTATAGGCATTAAAGTGTCTGCTGTTCTCCCAAAGCACGCCTTAAGACAGCTATACATGGATAATGCCCCTTCCACCATTTCACGGCCTGCTGATCGTTTACTGAGACAAGAAAGGAACTACCGAACCCAATCGCAACCAAGCACACGTCAGTCTGAAGAAGAAGTTGCATCCCTCATTCCACATCCAACTCCATGTTGACGTAGCCATAGTGCGACAATTGTTCATGAGGATACGGCAGAGGGATTCACTTTGGCGGAAATAAGTGAAGTGGCAACAGCAGTGCAGTGCAATATTCCGGAAGTAGGAACTACTTCCAACATGGCCGCCATCTATGTAAACACAGTGTCTACCGCCAACATAATGACCTCAATCCACTCCATTCAGCGTTCTATTGTTGACCTCAATAATAGCATTATTCACATCATGGCACGACAACAGGCGTCTTCACCAGATTTATTCTTAGGCGACTCGATACATCTCTCATCAACGCCAGTCACTCAGCTTGCGATGTCGATCAATCAGCTGATGCAGTCCCCGGGAGTTTTGCCAGAAATACTACCAGCAATCAACATAGTATCCGAAATCCAGTGGAAGCAGATACTCGCTGGTAAGCACATGGTAAGCCGATTGGCCCAAAGAACCCATTGCACAGTTTTTCCAGCACTGGTACATGCAATGTCAATACCCCTCGCAAATCAGTGCCAGAGAAAATGCAACAAATCTGACCTACTTTCTCGCCACATGGTTCCACCCCCATTGACATCAACAGATTGCAGCTTAAACTCCTTCATCATCCTGATCAGAACTTCATTCAATATTTGTCTTCCGGTCTGAAACATGGTTTCGACACTATGGTGCATAAAACTCGCTTGAGTTTTATGCACCATATGCTCCAAACAAGACCAGTTATAGAATATTTGGGAATAATTCTAGACTCTGAACAAATGCAAGCACGTTCACCGCGGGATAAAGTGGAAGGTATTGTGAACTACATTAAACACTTTCTTAACAAACGAAGTGTCCGCAAGCGAGAACTGCTCCAGTTACTGGGCCACTTAAATTTTGCTACCTGTGTTATCCTGCCAGGGCGTGTGTTCGTGTCGTACCTCATACAACTATCTACCAAAGTCAGGGAATTCATTCATTATGTACACTTAGATGCAAATTGCAGAGAGGAACTATATATGTGGCACCGATTCCTGGCTATGTGGAATGGAGTTTCTATGTTTCTTGACAATCAGTCCACAACATCGGACAAACTTGAATTATGCACAGATGTTTCATCCACAGTAGGGTATGGGGGTTACTTCAAAACTCACTGGTTTGCAGCTGCATGGTCTGATGATCTTAAAATGCTTTTATCTGTTGAGAATGATTTCTATATGGCATTCAGGGAGTTGTACCCCATCGTTGTTGCTGCTATTATTTGGGGTGCGGAATGGGCAGGCAAACGTATAATATTTCTATGTGATAATATGGCCACAGTGAATATACTTCTAAAGGGAAGATCTAAATGTATGCATATAATGAAATTAATGTGTAAACTTACATGGTGTGCGGCTTCTTGTAACTTTTATTTTTCTGCCAAACACATTCCTGGAGTTGTCAACAATACAGCTGATGCCTTGTCCCGCCTTCAATTTCAGAAATTTCATGCACTGGCTCCGGACACAGATCTACAACCCTGCGAATGCCCCCCACCCTCGGAAGTCTTGTGGACCTGGATACAGAGGTAGACATTTTATGGAACCAGGCTTTAAGCCCTACTACACAAATCGCCTACAACACTGCATTCAACGCTTTTAGGACCTTCATGCTGATGTGTGGCTTCGCCTCAAACATGCAACTTTTGCCAGATATTACGGAGGACACCTTAATCTACTTTGCGACACATTGCAATAGAGTCCTCAACTTGAAGCATTCTACAATAAAATTGTACCTCTGTGGCATTAGGTTCAAGTTTATGCAGGCTGGTTTACCATCACCATTCACCACAGACAGAAATAATCTGCCTCATCTTGCCACCATCCTCCAGGCCATCAAAAAAACTCAAGGTTCACCTGCAAAACTGTGCCAGCCTATTACGTACAATATCCTAACAAGCATTTGTACAATTCTGCGAGGAGGAGTGTTTGACACACACACCGATTTGCTGTTATTGACTGTCTGCATAGTTGCTTTCTTCGGCTTTCTGAGATGTGGGGAATTCACTGTTCGGGATTCCTTCAATCCAACCGTTCATCTCTGTGTCGGCGATGTGCACTTCCACCTAGAAACTGCTTTTCTCAAGTTAAAATCTTCAAAAACCGACCCTTTCCGTAAGGGTGTGACCGTTCAGTTTCATGCCGCAGGTCGTGCTATATGTCCATTCTCTGCTCTGAAGACTTTTATGCAATTCAGGAGACGCTCATCACCCCAGCCATATGCCCCTCTTCATTACGGCTACAGGTCGAGCGTTATCAAGAGTTGTGTTCCTTAATCACATGCAACTTGTCTACCGTAAGATGGGAATGGACACTTCTCAGTTTAGTGGCCATTCATTCCGTATAGGTGCAGCTACTTCAGTGGCAGCGGCTCGGCTGGATGACCGTATCATCAAAGTTCTGGGTTTGTGGTCTTCAGATTGTTACACAAGATACATTCGCACTCCTCACAGTGCTATCCGGGCAGCGCAGGGGGCCATGGCCATGGATGCGGATAGCAATACACAGCGACCATGATCATGCTGCATTCAACATACAAGGATAGAAGGTCTCACATTCACAGTGTTCTTCTATCCTGGGTGTGTTTTTCTGGATCCTGTTCTACGGTGCTTTGCCATGTGATGTAATTGCTGTGCTTCCAGTTTCCATAGTCGTGCATTGTGTTTCTATATTCATCATATGTTGGAGTTCTGCACGTGTGTGATACCAGTGTTCATTTTGTGGTGTTTGTGCATATCCATCATCGTCATTGCCATATGTGCATTCGGTGTGTTCAATTCATGGAGGTGTTTGTGCATTCTCATGGTCTTCTTCTGCCCATTTCATGGATGTGATCATCTTGCTTCCTGCCTGAGTTGGATGTGATCATTGAATCATTTCCATTCTCAATTTCCCGCGGGTTCGTCTTTGCCATCTTCCAAGATGTATCTTTTTCATGCTATGCCACAATCGTCCTACTCGGATTGGTACGCAATTATTTCACATAATGCTGTCAATACATGATCAGATGCCTGTGCAACACTGCAGTGTTTTTAGCATGCATGGAACCACTCTCGGCCATTCATTCGCACAAGACTTTACATTTACATATATCATAGACTTCTTGCAATTCAGGTGACTTTGTTTTGATAATTGCAATATTCTAGTGTTGGAGTAGTGATATCAGTCTTCTTATAGTAATTGTTTGCTGTTTCTTGCCATTGTCGATTTTTTCCTACCTGTATGTATACCTATCTTTTCGATTATGTTTGATATGACTGCTGTGAAATAGTGCAGTGTTTTAAGCACGCATGGAACCACTCCGAGACATTCACACAAGACTTGACATTTTCATATATCATAGACTTATTGCAGTTCATGTGACTTTGTCTTGATAAGTGCGAGTCTAGCGTTACAGTAGTAATACCAGTCTACTTGTAGTATTTGCATGCTGTTTCTTGCCATTGTCGATTTATTTCTACATGTGTGTATACTATTCTTTTCCATTGTTGTTGATATGCTGCTGTTGTATAAACAAACATTTTTTCTTTTTTTTTCTCATCATTGAACACTGAAGGCTTCCCCAGCTTATTACATTCTTGGGGGACAACATCTGCTGCACATATGTTCTCTTTGGGCATTCACTTCATTCCATTCTGTTTATTCACCCAAGAATCTAATGTCAACGCTATATGGCGTATTCAAACTAAACCCATTGAGTGAAGTCCACACAGTTGCCGCTGTCATCGCAACCTTCGTTGGACAGCCCAGTCTTCGCTGGGCTCCTTCAGTTTCCGCTGAAGAAACTTTACTCAAGGGTTATCCATAACATTCTGTCAGAGAGTTTCACAACCCAGCTGTGACCTCTGTACAACCACGTTGTGCCATTCAGTAACCGCTGAATCACTCACTGACAGAATGAACCAAAACAGTTTCATCAGTAGCAGCAGACAGTCCCCCTAGGCAAACATTATAATTATAAATAAAAGCTTAACTGGATCTGTGTTTTGTTGTGTATAAATTGTTGCTTATGCGATTGCTTAAGCATAGTTTATACACAGCAATAGGTGACCCATTCACTACCATTCCTGCAAATAGTCCACATTAATATGCATGAGCTATATTAATACATCACTTGCCAGCTGATCAAAACATTCCCAGCTGTCACGTGCAGCGTTTTTGTTCAATTGTTCTTAGTTTGGAGTGAAGAGCGACAGCTTGCATATTTCTCTCGAACCGCCGCCATCCCCGCCTCAATGCCTACAGTGTTCAATGGACACGGGAATGTCTGTGCTGCTGCATGTTGCTTACATTAAATAAAAGGCATTCACTTCATTCCATTCCGTTTATTCACCCAAGAATCTAATGTCAGCACTATATGGCGTATTCAAACTTAACCCATTGAGTGAAGTCCACACAGTTGCCGCTGTCATCCCAACCTTTGTTGGACAGCCCAGTCTTCGCTGGGCTCCTTCAGTTTCCGCTGAAGAAACTTTACTCAAGGGTTATCCATAACATTCTGTCAGAGAGTTTCACAACCCAGCTGTGACCTCTGTACAACCACATTGTGCCATTCAGTAACCGCTGAATCACTCACTGACAGAATGAACCAAAACAGTTTCATCAGTAGCAGCAGACAATCCCCCTAGGCAAACATTATAATTATAAATAAAAGCTGTACTGGATCTGTGTTTTGTTGTGTGTAAATTGCCATAATAATCTTTATTTCAACAAATTAAACTAAAGTTATTTTATTTTTTATATATATGTATATATATATATATATATATATATATATTTATATATATGTATATATATATATATATATATATATATATTTATATCTTGACAATTAATTATACACTGATACAAAACTCCATGATGCATACAATTTATTGAAAAGTGATTTTAGTATATAGGTTTTAATTTCTGTCACTACTTTTGTATATATTTATTGCAGTAATTGGAACTATGAATTTAATAAAACATCATATAGTAATTAACTATGTTCCTTAAAATGTCATAAGTTTTTAAAAATAGAAATCATAGCACAATGATGTTATTTTCAAATGTTACTTGAAATTTATGTAATTTTTTCACATAGTTATCACATTAAATAAGAAAGTGTAATTGCAAATTCTGTTTTCATATAGTGGCTTCCCTTATATGAAAGGAAATGTGGAAGATTTACTTAATAACATTTAGGTGTATAATATTATCTACTAATGTTCATAAAAAATAACAATATAAGAATGACATACGAAGCTGACAGAAGTTAGGAGTACCACTACAATATTTAAATTTGTCAGAATTAGGAACAGTCGTATTTTTGCATACATTTGCAGTTTCTTTGGAATTTATACTTTTTTCTAAATTATTATGAAATATTTGTTTTTAATATTAGACACGAATGATGAATTGTGTTTGGATAATTAGATTTTGATTTACATACACAACATGTTAAATTTTTATTTTCAGTTAATCTTTTCTTAAGAGATTTTTTTCCTTCTTTTAGTTTACTACTCTCATTCACTGAGGATAGCAAAGTAAGAAACAAGAATACAATTAGTGGTAATTCCAAACAGTTTAATTATTATTCATGAAACAGCATGTTTGTATTTTTGTACTGAATTTTTCCCTGTTTTAAAGGAATACTTATATGTAACTAGAAGAAATGTATAAAGAAGACGCTAAGTTCATACTGGTAGTTACAAGTTATCATTTGAAACAACAAAACAATGAGCATTTGTAATTATTGTAATCAGTCACTGTTTGACACTAGTATGACAATGTGTAGTTATTTCAATTACTACAATATTTGTAGAACCAACAATAGTAAATATTTTTAAATGTACTCATAGATATATTAATTGTCTATGTACATATGGCTAAGTTAAACTAAGACAATAATCGATCACTATGAATGTTTTACATTGTCACCATCACTATCTCCACCACCACCACACATATAGAAAGGACTCTTAACTATTGTCATTTTAAATTAAGATAATCAAAATGATGCATTTCAAACATTGTAATTGGATGGTTCAGTATTGTCCCTTCTCTCTTCCTCACAACCTTTCACTTTCTCCACACCACCACACCCCCACCTCCAACCACATATACAAATATATTTAGATATTATCCTTAATTTTCATTGAAAGACAAACACTCGATTAAAATATGCAGCATTGATATATCAATTTATTTTTCACAGCTGGCAATATGTGTGAAGCACTGATACATTGGAATGTACTGACTTTTATGTTGCCCTGCAGAAGAACAAGAAGTCCAGTGTGTTACTCCAGTGAATATCAATTGAATATCAAATTTCAAATATTATCAAAATTGCGAGGGACCACTGTACTTAAGAAAAGTTAGGAGGTGTTTATAGTGGTAAATTACCAAATTGCTATGGAGAAGGTAGAGGATCACCTATCCTTGTACATTCTAGCTGTGATCATTAAATATAACACATTTTTTCCATTCATTTTCAAGTTATATTATTCTGTTTTGTTTTCTACATAATGATATTGCACAAATAAATAATGTTGAATGAAATTATATCCTTACATGATGTGGCTGATTCAGGCTGGTTTAATGTACTTTTGTGACATCAGCTATACTCAAACATTAGAACTGCATCTGCTGTTTGAGTATTGTCCATTGTGTTCAAAAGATCCTTTTTGCAGATTAATGTTACATTAGCAGTGTACTTCATGAGATAGTATTCTGACTATACTAATACTATTGCTGATGCTGCTGATTGATGATGATGAAAATCAAATTACTTATGATATACTAGTAATTGAGTATACTCTAAATATGTTATATTAATATATCTTCTTCAACAATTAATCATCATGTGTGAAAAATCAGGCTCAGTTAGGTAAATTAATTCATTTTTTTTATATTTATTATTAAACTTGACACATTCATTCTGAATGTTTGAGAAAGATTTTGTCTCAAACCTTCTGCTATTACATGTATTTCCATTCAACTTCAGACAAGACTGATAGACAAGAAAAATACTAGTATGACCAATTAAATTAGTATGCATTTCTTTCTTCATTGCACACCTAAATATGATTTCTGTGAAAGAAGAAAATATATTGAACATAATATTATTGTGTAAATATGTCTTGCTAAGGTTTTTAATTATATTCTGCATATAACTTAATTTTGCTATAAAGACAAAACCTGTAATATATAACAGCAAAGATAATTCATTTAAAATATATCTGGAGACTACATAGATACCATATGCCAAATGAGACTTAATAGAAGGTGCAGGCAATATGATCTCTTAACATACTGCCCATAATGTCATTCATCTCTGGCCCATTCATATCATGAGATCCTCTTTGTCATTATGTCTAATGATGTCCTTTCTGTCTATACCTAAATTGTGTAGACACGGACAGGCCACTGTCAACTGACAAGCCCTCATGGATGAGATCGTAAGCCCAAAGTGCAGGAAAGGAAACATTCTCTTCAAAATACTAAATGTCTTCAATTAAAACCCTGGTTCTGCAATGGGCTTTGTTGTAATTCTCCATACGGGGTTCATGGGGGTTTAGGTATGGTGTCATAAGAAAACTTTGGCAAGGGTAACCCGAGTCACCAAGTAGTATCCCATGGTGCAGTCCTGAAATTTCATGTTATAGGTTGATTAAATTCCTTATATTTAACAATGATTTGGTGATGATTTTGATGTTGTGAAAGATGTGCACAAGTCATTATGCAGAAATCATCCTAAACTATTCAAGAGAAATTCCTAACCGGTTGATAATATTTAAGGTGATCTTTCAATTTGCACAGCATTTTTTAAATTCTGGTGCAACCAGACATTGGGATGAGGTTAAAAGTGAGTTTAACAAAACAAAATTGTACATAAGTCTCAATTTGCAACAAACATGTATGAAAATTGGTGTGTTTGAAAACTGACCTACTTGCTAACAAATGTAACAGGTAGCACTGAATGGAACCTATGAGCAATACCACTGGTTCCATACAGTTGTAACCCCTTTGTCAGGGTCACAACTTTAGATATTGAGATCCTCACTCTGTATGATTTTATTAGGCATGAAAAAATTAATGTATACATGCAACTATCATTGACACTGGTGGCATATTTTTGGAAGTAAAGAGATATGTATATATCTGCACACAAACACACAGCTGGCATTAAGAAATGAATTCATACACTAGTATTCAACTTAAATTGGCCCCTGCTTCTATTCTAATCAAATGCACATTGATCAGAGAGTTAGATTTTGACCGGTGGATAGTTAGTTTTGAAAAAGCAGTGGAGCATGGGGATATGTGTTTTACAAGTATTATAGTTCACCATAATTATCTAATGATCAATGCATATTTTGTGATAAGCTGATCACACATTTTTATTCATATTTTTTATGTAATATAGCTTAATCTGATGATAATCTAATCACAAATAAATTAAAAGACCCACACTTGTACCAAAGGATAAATGCTATAATTAAAAGAAATTAGTGTGCATTTTTAAATTAATCCTATTCTGTCATTAGCATGCATCAGTAAGTATTTTTTATATCATGATACAGTGACTGATAAGGTATTTGGAACCACATGGGTATGTAGTGGCACAAGTGGTCTTTGCATAAGGTGAAGAAACGTGAACATCCAGAGACAAGAACCAAACATGGAAAATTACTCATAGCCTGTAGATGAGCTGGCCTAATAGATAAAGCACGTGGAAAGTTACTCATACTCCATAGCTGAGCTAGCCTAGTAAATAAAGCACATGACCACAGAGGGATCATTGAGAGAGTGGTCTATATCTTCTGATGGGAATAGTGTGTGCATTCATAAATTGTATGGTAGTCTACATTTTGCACTCCAAAAAGTAAATGTGTACAATTATAATTATTTTTTCAGTCTGTGATATTCTATGCATGTTTTTGAAAGTTTGGTAAGGGGTATTATTCCCATTCAATATAATATGTTATTACATTGACTTCTTGCACATGTAAATATGACAGCTTCTTGATGACGAAATAAAAACAGAAACATTTCATACCAGAACATTCAAAGAATGGAAACTTTTTTTGTGTAAATACTCTGCTTCATTTTCCTGTGGTACTTGGCTCTTGATAAAAATGTCATCAATATATCCAAGTACATTTGGGAATCCTGTTTAGGAAATTAAAAAAATTACATACTTAGTGAAGTTTGTCTTTTCTGTTAGTGTAATGTGTGTATGTATGTCTGTCTGTGTGAGTGTGAAAGGATAATTTTTCTTACTGGCTGGTATATATGTTTATAAATGAGGTCCAGAAGATAACATTCTTTGTAACTAATTGAGTCAATGTTTGAAAATATTTATTATTTTTATTATTATTAATCAAAATAAATGAAAGCTATACACAAGAAATTATTTTCATAAATTCTTAAAATATACAAAAAAATTTTTTTTATAATTTGCTTCTTGAGATGTAATTAAGTGGAGGTGTGATTCCATTTTTTAAAAATAAATTCAACACCATATTTGTTAAAAATGTGATTTTATTAATAAAATGAGGAAATATAAATGGCATATTACACATTATATTTGATATTATACAAAAATCTACAATTCAAAATATTTATTATATATATAAGTGTTGGTCATTATTGTTGTTGTTGTTATAATTATGTAAAAATGTCTTTTCAAAATTTTGTTTTTGAGTGGAGATTGATATGATGCAGATTAGTTTTTTGAGATCTGTTTTTTGACATTGATGAATTTTTTCTTATTTTTTTTTTTTTGTTTTTTTTTTGCTTTATTTTTGTGAGATGATACTTTGAGATTTAAAGAGTGTTTTTATTTTCTTTATTAGTGTGTAATATATATCTGAGTGTTGGATTTGTTGGGTATGTTGTGAATCTATCAAAGTGGTCATTGCAGTGTGGAAACGTGATTATAGAGTGTTGATTTTTGTGAGGGGCAGTCTTTGTTATTTTGAACGATAAGGAGACATGTGTCAATTTTTGATTGAGTGAGTTTTATATGGTATTTGTGTGCAGTGTAATGGGTGTATGGTTTTTGTTTTCTAGAGTGCTTTTTGTGTTTTGGTTTATTTTCAATATTAGAATTAGATGTGCTTTTTATGTTTTTGATGGTTTTTTTTTTGGGTATCTGTTTTTTTTTCGGTACTTGGTTTTTTTGTAATTTGTGTTGTTTTAGGATATTGTAGTTTGCTTTTTATAGTGTATTTTTATGTGTTTTTCTGTTGAGTGTGATAAATATAGTGTTTTAGGTTTTTGTTTTTTTTAATGAGTTATATTGTTATTTTTTTATTTGTTTTTTTTTTTTTTTTTTTTTTTTGTTTTTATTTTTTTGTTTCTTTTTTTTAGTTTTTAAGGTGTAATTTTATTTGTTTCTTTTTTGTAAGGTTGATATTTTGTTTTTTTTTCATCTTATATTTGTTATGTATTTTATTATTTATATTTATATTATTATATATTATATTTTTTATTATATTTATGTCTTTATTGTGTATTATATTTATTTTATTTTATAATTTTTATTTTGTATTTTTTTTTTATGGTGTTGTTGATATAATTTATGTAAAAATGTCTATTTCAAATTTTGAGATTGCCCCATTGTAAGTTATTTTTTATAAAAAGAAAAGCGAAGCACTCTAGTCTATATTGTACTATATAAGAAATTAGTCCTTCCGCCTGATACTAGTTTGAAATCCAAATCCTTGTTGAAATGTATCGTTGTAGAACAGTATCATTAAGAAAAAAATGTATTGTTTTCTTTTCTTAATTGCAATAATAAATAACTACTGCATCAATACTGCTTGTCCCATATGGAAATAATGTTCATCATGAATTCTTCTCGTACACAATTACATACGGTAATGTAAGGTCAGAGTTAAAAGAAAATGGCAGAGTACATTGTTGACAACATGTGTTTGTCTTAATTATGTTGCCAGACAGTGACTATGAGTGCGTGCAGTTTTCCAGTGTTACATTATTTTAAGACCTAGAGTCATAAGAATAGGTTTTTTAAGTGCAAGAAAGAAATTTCAAGGTTATACAACAGGTTAGCAAATACAAAAGTCTCTATGGTGAAAAATACATACTTTTGGTAGAGTTATTTATTATATATTTCATAATGTGACATTGAAATGTATCAGTGGCGATATCACATTTGAAGCTACTTTCTTTTCCCGTTTAGGAAATATATCTGCCCATATGTAGGTTATTCAAACCTGTATTTCCATTTTTAAGCCTATTTCATTTTTCTTCTTCTGCTGCTTCTTCTTCTTCTTCTCTCTCTCTCTCTCCATCAGGATAAACAGATCATACAGTATACATTCTGTAGACCCTCTAGTATACATTTATGTAATCAATGAGTAGGCGTCATCAAGAAATACCTAAAATCGAAATCCAAACAACAGAATGTGCCTCTGTTATAATTACTTTTCCACATAATTTAATGCATTCATTATCAGTGACTGAAATTACATGACCTCTTGCTATTCGATATTGTGTCACCCATACAGTATCGTATACCTGTTACACTCTACGACAAATGGTAAAAAGTTTCAGATAAATGCTCTTGATTAAAAATATAGTAATACAATTGTTTAAGTAGCGATTTAACTCTCATCACAATCATAATCATGTTTGAAAATGATGGAGAAATCGAGCATAGATGAGCGTGTATTGCAAACCGAAATTCATTGTGAAATATTTCCTTATATGTACTCCAAAAACGTTGATATCCTCTATATATCTCGGGATGAAGATACATTCCCATGTTATTGAGACAAGTGTGTAGTTTGGTAGTTTTAAGGTAAGCACAAGGCAATGCTTACCATCAAATCTGATGACAATGCCCAGACCTAAGAAAAGAAAACATGTACTGTCTTAAATATTTACACATGAATAGGCGAAAGACATGTACTGTCTTAAATATTTACACATGAATATGTGAAAGACATGTACTGTCTTAAATATTACATATGAATAGCCAAAAGACATGTACTGTCTTAAATATTACATATGAATAGCCAAAAGACATGTACTGTCTTAAATATTTACACATGAATAGGCGAAAGACATGTACTGTCTTAAATATTTACACATGAATAGCCAAAAGACATGTACTGTCTTAAATATTTACACATGAATAGCCGAAAGACATGTACTGTCTTAAATATTTACACATGAATAGGCGAAAGACATGTAGTCTTAAATATTTACATATGAATAGCCGAAAGACATGTACTGTCTTAAAAATTTACATATGAATAGCCGAAAGACATGTACTGTCTTAAATATTTACACATGAATAGCTGAAAGACATGTACTGTTTTAAATATTTACACAGGAATAGCCGAAAGAATAAAAAAGGAATGCCCAGATATAAGAATCTCATTCTAAATTACTGCATAATAAATTATTTCAAGTATTGATTGCATGAAATATCAATTAAAGCAGATCTGTCCAGAAAATATATTTTGTATATAAATTAACAGTAAGATACCATAATTCATTAAAGAGAAAGACTATATGTGCTGAAATTGTTTCCTCAAAGTAAAATACCCATATATCAATGACTGCAAAGGATGGAAACTCTTTATATTATAAACAGGGATAAGATAAAGAATATGGAGATAGGCATACGAACATGGAGAAAATCAATACAATAGCAAAGAAAACCACTAAAAAGACAACGCATACTTTATGTAGCATTGTTGCAAAGATGTAACATCAAATACATAAATTAAGCCGGTTATCTTAAAATCATGACATATTTCTATCACCTCTCTGACAATGTTGACAAATAAGGAGATATGGAATTAGAATTTATCACAGTGATATTGTTTTATATTGTGCGTCAATGAAGCCTACGCAATAGAATGTACTCTTATAAATTTCACGAGTGTGCTAGTCCTACCTATTTGATACCTACTTATCGCGACGATGAATCAATCTTTTCCACAGCGTAAACTAAAAATTAAGCGGTAGTATCTCCTTTGTTGTAACCTCTAGTACATAGGAAATTATTTTAATATATTATTAGCATGACTGGAATAAAGATTTCAGAAGCAGACAACAGCCAATCAATAGTCAGATAACAATCTATTCAATTTGCTAGATGCAGTATCATTCGATAGTTTTACCAATGGGAGGGGCAAATTTTTAAAAGCTTGCCTTGATAAAATCTGTACAGACTATCGACCAAATCGAATTTCTGTATAAATACGTAAACCCATAAACCCCACAATATATATTAAAGTGGGAGACACTGTGATCTGCAATTTACATTACTGAAAATCCATAAAGACACCCTCCAGTAAAAATGAGAATATTCGGTGTCACGTGCATGGTTGTCTTTGGATTGGTGTCTCCCTGCAATCAGGTAATGTGAGATTTTGCAACTCTTGGTAATATTTGTTACTCAGATTAATTGAGATTAATATAATTCATCATATGCATCGGTGTAGGATAGGAAATTTCCACCTGAGAGTCAGAATTTTGCATCAGACACTAGGCTGTGCCGAGTGTCTGAAGCACAATTTTGATCCTGAGCAGTGGATGTTCCCTATCATATACTGAAGCATACTGATGGATTCTTTTTCTTCAAATTTATGACGACAAAATAAGCCTAAGTAAAAATGGCTTATTGTGAATACTGCTGTAACTTTCAAATGGTAAGAACACCCATTGAACATTTCCTTGCCCTAAGATAGTGCATAACAATTTAGGTTTACACTGAAATATTCAATGTAAACATTCAATGACTTTTAAACAGATTTTAACTTTTCAAAGAACAGTGGTTGAAATTGCTAAGGTAATGGCAATACACAGCATCTGAATATACACTTACTGCAGATAGCTTGCGCAATGATACAAATGTGAACAGGTCAAAAAGTAAAGTTCACTTTTATCCAAAAGATTAACTGAAACAGACAAAAATAATGAAATAGTTCTTGATTCAACTTTGATCTAGAATTGATTTATCCTTCAAAAATAATAATGAGAATATGAATTTTTAAAAAATAACATTTACAAACAACAGCTTTTTTCGACTCGATAAGGACTAAAGAAGACGTACATGTAGCTAGGATCGGCTTCTTTGTGGAACACTTAACTTCAACCAGTGTGCTATAATTAATGTTTATCTTAATTATTGTAAAAGAATGTTCAAGTGATGACTGAAAAGTGGGAAAGCTTTTTGCAACGTTTGTGCACACTATGATCACAGTAGAAGGTCTGCATAGTCCACAAGTCAGGATAAAGGCCACGTATGAGGCAAGATAGAATTATCATGCACTGGTGTTCTATACTAGAAAACATAATCATACACATATAGGAATGTGAAAAAAGGTGTTCCTAAGTTGAAGTATTTTATTATTACCATTAAAAATTCTCTTTCAGTCATAAGGATATTAAGTTTCTTATTCAAGCAATACTTAGGTATGTTATAAATCAAGAAATAATAAATACACATTTATTTATATTTTATGTATGTAATAAATCACTTCTTTACTACTAATAAGCTTGGGTATTATTTATATCTTAATGCTTATTTTGTTTCTTTGGCTCCTGTTTTTCAAAAAACTTATTTGCAACATTCAACGCAATCTTGATTGTACTTTCACATCTGTGCATTATCTTGTTCATTTTGCATTTTGTGATGAAATAATGTTCGAAAACATATTACACGAATTGCCGTATTGAAACTTTCACATTCATTGTGCGAATTTTTCGTGCACTTTTGTGGTTATAATGTCTATCTTTACAGCGAATGCCTTTGATTGTTACGAATGTGAAGATTCGGACAGATGCAAGGACCCTCTCAATAAAAGAGGCGACAATCTGGGCGAACCGGGCTTGTATCCGATATTTCATTCTGGAAATACATTTGTTATATATTTGTAACAATCTAGATAGTTTTGTGCCTGTTGGTTCCCAGGTTTGACCCCCATGTGCCTGTGTGTTCTTGGGTTGGTTTTAATACGATTTCTCTCTTTTAAAGTTTATAAATTAGAGAGAAATATTTTATCATAGAGATAGGTTACCAATAAGTTTACTTGTTCATAACGATCAGTTTGGTATGACAGGGGATACTTTGGTTTGTTAGGTGTATCTTTGAATGAAGACACAAACATTGGACGTTGGCTTGGATTGAGAATCCCATATGTTGTTATGTAATGTTGTACTGAAAGTCACAAGGGTCTATGATATCGCTACCAGAGGCATTTTCAAAGGGTAAAAATGAAGTACCTTTTCTTTCTTTCTTAACTTCAGACAAAAATAGTAGGAAATGACAATTATATGTGACAGATGAAGTAAATTCTTGTGTTATTTCAGTCGACCTCATTTCATTATTATGCCTTGATAACGGGTTAATAAGATATTCAATGTGGTTCCCATGAAACTCTGATGGGACATGATTTACGTGTAACAAGAATCTTGGCAGAAAAGATTATCTCCCATGGAAATATTTATTGTATCTTAAAGCTGTAATTACCTTGGACTAACAAGAAAAGGATTAAGTTTAAAACATTGGTTCTGTGTATGAATATCACGTTGTCTGCTTGGTGTTCATGATGTGGGAATTATAAGATCATCAGACAATCAACAAAGATTTCTTTACGTTTCATGACTTTATTCAATTTCATTGATAGTAATAATAAATTAGAAATAAAAACCGATTCAGATTGTGTCCTTATTTCATACTCGCATGAAAAAAAAAAAAGCGTAAATGTAGTAGCTGTGTGTGTGTGAGATGAGAGAGAGAGAGATGGGTAAAAGACTAAAAACGCTCCAGATCAACTCACACACAGACCCAAAGAAAGCACTCTAATTGCATATAGTACCGAGAGAGACAGAGGTTATTGGTTTTGCCTGGAGGACAGATTACAGGGTATCATCATTGTCGCAAGTTACGGGCGAAAAATCCTCTACGCTCTGCTAACTTTCTTTTTGCTCGTGGCTTACGACGGTATCATAGACAACAGTTGTAACAGTATGTAAGTTTGACATCGCAGCCAGTTTCTACTGATAGTCTGGCACGGATGTGTATCACACACTGCATACCACTGAGCTGTGCTGGATGATATTTGTGACTGTAATATATTTGGTATCTTGTTAAATTAATTTGCTTTGTTAAATTGGATAACTCTTGTTAGCTATTTTAATGTTTTAAACTAGCTGCACATGGGTAAGTATGTACTGCTTGTTATTTGTCTTAAATGATAATACATTATTTATTTATCTAACATTTTAAATTTACTTTCTTATTTTACAAATGTTTTAATTTGAAAATCTAAAATAATAGATAGTAGGCATTCATCTCTTATTCTAGCATGTGGTTTAATACCCTAATATTGTACTAAATTGTTCATTAAAGAGTGGCTTGCAGTGTCTCACCCCACATCCGCTACTTTGTCATGGTCTCAGTAGCTCTGTTTTAATAATGTTAAAATTTTACAAAATAAGTTATAATGCCAGAGCTGGCATCTAATACCCTGTTACTTATCTAATTTAACCCTATGAGTGTCTGACTTTAAAAAGCACTGGGGCGATATCTCACCCATTTCAAAAGCAGTAGGAGTTAATTATTTCTTCAGTAATGGTTATAACCTCAGAGCACATATGTTTAATGTTTATTTTTTTTTAAAACATTTCAATGTGGTGGCCCAAACTATGATGCCTAGGGGGCAAGATGTTTTCATGTTGTTGTTGGTTTTGAAAAACAAAAAGAAGATATGGTAGTGGCCTTGGGCTCATAATTGCTATTAATATACTTTTGGCTCGTTGAGGTGGGCTGGTAGGGTGTTGGTTTTTGAAAATAAAAACAAGTTTGTAGTGGCAGAGCCAGGAGGCATACCGGTCCTAAGAAAATATTCTGTAGGGGTAGGGGTGTTGGTTTTTTGAAAAGAAAGAGTTTATACGAGTCTTGGGTTCATGGTTTTTTATTATCTTACTTTTGTCTCAGTGGGGATCGGGGGTGGTGGTAGATGTTGCTTTTTTTAAAAATGAAAACAAGGTCCTTTGTGACCTTGTGACCTGATCCAGGATATAGATCCTCTATAATACTGTAAGCTAATTTAGGTACGGAGTAATTGCCTAATTTTTCATAATGTGGGTTGCTGTATGGGACTTTACTCCCACGCTTTTAACTAAAATATGGGGAATATACAGTAACTTGAAGCTAAATTAACATAGCAACCATGATCTAATTTTGCTCAAATTTTGATTTTTTTTAAATATTTAGTTCAGTATGTCCTTACAATTTCATCTTGATATATTAGAAATGATTTCTTTATGTAAATGAACGTGGGCGGGCTTTTAGAGCAGTTTCTCAACTATCAATTGTGTATATGCAAATTGAAAGCATGGTGAATCTTTGTGGCACAAAAACTTAATTGTTTGCCGTATAGTAAGGAGAGATATTTTGCTGTTAATTTTAGGGTAGCTTGTTACATGTTTCCTATTTGTCGAATGCCTTACAAAAATGTTATCGTTATAACATGCTGTATGAATATGTGCAAATATAAAAACTGCTTGAGTTTGTGCCTTTAAGCTTTTCTGTTTAATGTGCATACTATTGCACTATCGTAAGAAAGAAGAAACTGAAAACTTTCCATATCACCACCCTAATTCAAGATCATTTAAAATGCTTCGAGCTTTGGCATTGGCTTTATGTTAATCAGACAATCACAATGATTGGTTCAAAGTGACAAGATAAATAGTCAAGAATTAATAGATCCCAACACAGTGCCTCTGGTACGCTACATCAATTTCATGAAATATTGATGATAGTAAAATAACGGCCCGAAAACATGATTCACACAGAAGTCGCTATCTTTAAAAAAATATGTCCGATTGGTGGCGATGTTTTGTCTCTAATTTTATATATGCAAAGTTATCACATCATTGAGAAAACAAGTTTGCTGTCTATTTAGACGTCTGATTTTCTTCCCCGAACAACTCTATTTTGCTCCAGAAGTTAGGCCTGTTGTTCACTCGGGTTAGATTTTGAACCTGATGCAGGAAAAGCCCAATTGATCCAAAATGTATTTAACATGGATATGGTGAAACTGTTACCATTGGCCATCAAAGCCGCCATGTCTTAACACAATTCTATATTGTGTTATCTTAGTTCTTCAAGTCTCTAGCGATATAGCAAAGGAATAAAAGCTTGGAAAGCATCAGCTAACACAAATTCTTGTGCTCCTCTTCTTATCTTCCAAATGGTATATGGACAATTGTACTACTACAGTACCTGTGGTAGACCCAGTCCTCCATTCCACTATGTCCGGAACTGGTGTGTGGAGAAGGGCGTCACACGTGTATGATTTATATTTTGTATATACGCCTGTCTGTCTGCCTGTATGTAGTTAAGGTATGTGGTTAGTTACTCAGTAAGTTAGTTAGTTAGGTACATAGGTAGGTAATTATGTGTGGCATTTGGTGCTCCCTTCCATTGAGGAATAATTGATCCGCCCCTGAGTATCATTAGTCTCATACATGTTGCCACAGGAAATACAGTGAAATAAAATAATATTGTATACATTATCAAGTAGTACTCTTGACTTTTTAAAAAATCAAAATGCAGTTTCATCATTCATGAATTATCTAATTTGAACATATTTCTGCATTGCAGTTGTTACAAGAGGATGTTTTTCTGAGTCTGGAATTTGATAATCCAATGCGATGAAAGCACACTGTACGGGGTCAAAGTTCAAATGTGCACATGCAACAGCAACCTTTGCAACAGCATACTTCCAGTGCGAGGGTCTTCATCGCTCTGGTGGCATCGAATGCCATCTTACCGTACCCTCTTCTGAACAAAAAAATCAACAATACAAACACTATATGTTAGATATTTTATGGTGTGATACAATTTCTTCCATGAGTACAATTTGCACGAAAGAAAACACATGATAAGATCGATAGAGCGACGTGTATTGAGTTTGTTAGTAAAATGGTATGATTATATATTTGTTTTGTCTTTCTATTAGGAATATTTACCAATGTTATATAATCCCTTCCCAATAATATAGAACTTATTTTAACTATTCGTGATTGACGTCTTTTATCTGTATAATATACATAAAGTCTATATCTTATATTTTTGAGAGTTGATGATGATGATGAAACCGAATATGTCAATATTAACTTCTTGTAAACAAGTCTCAGTTTTATTGGGGGGTGGGGGGTGGGACAAAGGAGAGTATGTACTTCTTAAAATATCAAGTCTCTACCCCGTGTCTCTGGGGAGGTACTTTGTTTTTAATTTGACCAATGCTGGCTAAATATATGATCCTCACAAAATTATTGCAAACTATATATTTTTTTTTACTAACTAAGATTCTTTAAGATAAAAAAAACCTACATTGCTCAACAAGTGGCAAAAAGTGTCTTAATTTTCGGTGTGTAAATGAACTATTATGTTATTATCAATATTGTATTTGACAATTGTTCGTTAATTTCCCAAAAAACAAACATTATACATTTTTCTGTTAAATTCAATCTATGCAATGTATTATCCTAAAAAATCAACCAAAACTTTAGTTTTCTTATATTGTCTGAATATATGTTCTCTTATTTCCAGTTGATTTCTATAAAAATTATATATATATATATATATATATATATATATATATATATATATATATATATATATATTATATATAAGAGAGAGAGAGATATATATATATATATATATATATATATATAACTTTTGTTAGGTATCACTATAATCATGGAGCCAATTATCTGTTATTGCATTGTAGTTCCTAAACTCGTTAATATTTTGCTTCTGATTTTCCTATAGATGCTGACCAGTGAGTTGTTTTACTTGCATTCAATAGAAATCAGCATTAATGCCTAATCAGAAAATATATTGTTTATTGAGTTCAGCTTCTGGACTTTTACGTTGGATGACACTTGCACTAAACATTCCAGTGATTTTCATTCAAATGATGTTATTTCCAGACAATGCACTTAACCTATGCCGAGTTTTGCATATGTTGTGTCGGAAGTTCGTGAATATCATACTTAATATCATCCTGGTGCATCTGAGCTTAGAAATAATGCACTGGATTTCATCAAAGATATGGAAAAATGATGGAGTTAAATAATTAACTTTATTAGTGCAGTGATATCTTGAAATCCATTATCAACACAATGCTTCGAAAAAAAAGCAGCCAAAATGCATTCATAGCTAATTTGTTAATGCATGCAATTAAAAACAGTAAATTAATCAGTTCTAATGGTGCAAAATTGGAAGAATGCATTGTTTTGCAACTATTAAAGATGGGAACATCAGACTTTGAACTATATTCTTTCTTACAAATGCACGCACTATACACAGCAAGATTTCACATGTTACATAGTTTTTGAATTTACTTAAAACTTTGTATGCAAACAAAACTGGATTGAATACTTATTGCTGAAATGTGTTTTCTTCGCCAGTAGGAAGCTGTTTAGGATGAATAGGATGCATGTGGGTTTGTTCAGTTATAAAATTGTGATCTATGGTAATTATTTCAGGAACTGGCATCATAACTACAGGAATATTTAGTCTGTATTGTCTAGAAAAGCATCTGATTTGTTCACATCAAGATAACACAGAGAGCCATAATAGGGCATAGAATGGTGTGTCCTGGATGGTCAATTGTGAGGAATTATTCTACATATTTGGTTCTGAAAGTATACAATTCTAATATTGACTATTCACACAAAGTTTAAAATATCTTCTAAACCATTGAAATGAACAAACAAATGAGTTGATAACACACTTTGTATTCCAAATGGTCTATACTAATGTTAAAGGAACTACTATATATGCAGTATTGTATTTCCCAGAAATAGCCCGTGGATATAAAAAACTTTGCATATCTTACCTTTGATCGACACAAGTGATATACTTCAGATCCATTTATTTAAAAATAGAAGTACCATTTAAGAGTTTTATTTTCGTATCTTTTTTCCAAAGCAACTACCTAGAGTGGCGATTTTGGCCAAAAACATTTGACATTTCTTCAAAGGCAAAGAGGTGTGACTGAACCAGTTCTCGTAATGTCAGTTGCCTTTAAAATTCCAGTCATTTTTTTAAAAATGCAGACTAATTCCAGAAAAAGCAACATAACCAGTATTGATTTTTTAGTGCCTACCATAAGTAAGATAGTCTAGATGTATCTGAACTTACAACTAATGCAATGGATGTCATCTTAAATATGAAAAAGTGGATAACATTATCTGGATGCAAGCTAAATATGATTGCATACTTATTACCTTGATGTGTTTTCTTCACCCATGGGGTAGTGCTATAGGTTGGATAGGACACATGCTGACTGTTCAATCTTACAATCTGCGGGGACAATGGTAATTGTTTCAGGAATCAGCATCATAATTAGAGTAATGCTTAGTTTGTCTTGGCAAAAAAATTAAACATTCATACATTTAGTGACCATTTGCTATAGAAAAGAGTTTGATTTTTCTGTTCAATATGACACAAGAGAAGGATGATAAGGCATACATTGAGTCGCTAGCCTAGTCAATTGTGGAGTAACATGTAAAATAATTTGACCTTTAAATCATCAGATTATTTACCACACTAAACAGTTTCATGGTCTTCTGACAATTAGAAGTAAACATACAAAATGAGATTATGACACTCTTTTTAATTCAAAGTGTGTATACAAATGTTAAGAAGAACTAATATCGAGTAGTTTTGTATTTCTAGAAAATGTCCCATGGATCTAGCAACTTTTCATATATTCACCTTAGGTGCCAAAGAGATATACTTTCTTCAGATCCATTTAATTGAGAGAATAGAAGCTCATTTTAAGCTTCTGGTGGTATCCTACTCTTTCAAAGGCAAGAAACTGGATGGAGATTTTCGCCAAACATTTCTGAATTCTCTTCATTTTTTAAACTGAAATATGAACCAAAGTATCCAAACATTGAGTAAAATTTGTCTTTACAAATGAAACTGATTGGCTTTTGTAGAAATTTATTATAACTAGCTCATACATCCAGGAAACTTCATTTTCTGATGAGTATGGAAAGTTAGTCCCCTTGTTTGGATATAACATTTGTCAGAATGACATCATATGACACCCCACTTAGACGCTATCTCGTAATATAAATTGTTCTCTGCAGCAAACCCCAATTGTTGTAAACGCAACCAAACTTTGTGGCAGTTATGCTTCAGTGATGCCATAGAACATAGGAAAAGAAAGTTTATTTAAATAGGTGCAACCTTTCTCATCTCCTTAAGGTATTATTGTCTCGTGTGTTTGTTTGTTTTATGGTTTCTAAATTGTCTGTCTTTCTCTATATCTGTACACTAAGTTTGCTACAGTGCGTTAATACTAATTTAATTTTGTACTGAGACGTATCAAATAGTTAAATAATCACTTAACAGATTATCCTTAGGTGATAATTGACAGAACCAAAAGGAGAATAATTTAAAACATGAACTTGAACATTTAATATTTTATATCACTATTTAATAAAAAAAAAAAAAAAAATGGGATTCCAGAATAAAAAAGGAATGCTTGCTTGTCCTTTTTAACGGAATTTTAAATTTGTGTACACACAGTAATCCGAAACCCATGTATAGGCAATACCCTATTTCCAATCAATGATTTTATGATCTGCAAACCTTAATACTACATTGTTATCCCCAAACCCATATAGTAACAATACCCTATTTCCAGGCAATGATTCTGTGATCTCCAAAATCTGATGTAGTAACAATACTACATTGTTATCCCCAAACCCATGTAGTAACAATACCCTATCTCCAGGCACTGATTTTGTGATCTCCAAAACCTGATGTAGTAACAATACTACATTGCTATCCCCAAACCCATGTAGTAACAGTACCCTATTTCCAGGCACTGATTTTGTGATCTCCAAAACCTGATGAAGTAACAATACTACATTTCTATCCCCAAACCCATGTAATAACAATACCCTATCTCCAGGCACTGATTTTGTGATCTGCAAAACCTGATGTAGTAACAATACTACATTGCTATCCCCAAACTGATGTAGTAACATTACCCTATTTCCAGGCACTGATTTTGTGATCTGCAAAACCTGATGTAGTAACAATACTACATTGCTATCCCCAAACTCATGTAGTAACATTACCCTATCTCCAGGGGCACTGATTTGTGATCTGCACAAACCTGATGTAGTACAATACTACATTGCTATCCCCAAACTCATGTAGTAACATTACCTATTTCCAGGCAATGATTTTGTGATCTGTAAAACCTGATGTAGATAACAATACTATATTACTAATCACCAAACCACATGTAGTGACATTACCCTATTTCCAGGCAACAGTGTAACACTGATTTTGCAATCTTCAAAACCTGATGTAGTAACAATACTACATTACTAATCATCAAACCCATGCAGTAACATTGCCCTATTTCCAAGATAACAGTGTAACACTGATTTTGTAATCTCCAAACCTGATGTAGTAATAATACTACATGGCCTCAAATCCATGTGAACCCACAATATTTCACTTGAGGAAAAAATGGGTAATTCCTCCTTTGAAGAGTCACTTTCCAGAAAAAAATTCCAGTGTATTAAATCAAATTTAACCATATTAATATTGGCTTTTGCACTCATGTTTTGGTACTGATGCCAGTAATAAACAACAAAAGGACTAGGGACTCTAGATCACTGTAATGGCCTCAGAAAATGTCCAAAATGTATTTTCTTTATTTTAAAAGCTGTTTTATTTATTTTGTATAGACATACCTTTGTCTTTAATAATACGTTTTATTTTCATATTTATCGCGTGCGATGACGTCATCTGTCATCTGCAGCCGCGCGTGAGGCGTAGAATGCGGAAAATGTGAAAAATTCGTCTGACTATAATGTATTTATATATATTAAACTATTCCCGCAGCCATGAAACAACGGGAAACTTTCAAGACGTTTCCCTTATTAGATAAGTTGTAATCTCAGAAAATTGTATGTTGTTTCACTCATGTGGGATACGGTAATTTTAAAGAAAATGGTTAGATAATATGGCAGGTAACAGTGACATTTTTATCGCAGCAGCAGTTTACAAGGTATGTAACTTTTCATTTTACAAATATTATGTCACAATAAATGAGTAAAGTATGAAATTAAATGCAGTTTTACTTTATCAGACACACATATCCTTTAGAAATTAAGGAAAATCTTCACAGTTGAAATATTTCCAGGCGGTGTTGATTTGCAGACGACGAGTTTTATGAAGAAATAAGCAAATCCAGCTTGGTTTATAAAATATTTGTATCAGACTGGTATTTTGGACAAATATTTCTCTATAAGAGCATTATATACAGTGGTATGCAATACTGTGAAACTTTTGTTAATTCGTTTTGAATTGTTTGGTAAAAAAATTCCAATCATAAAAAGCGATTGAGGGTCTATGCAGTTTCCGTACGGAATCAGTCAGGCCTACCTCACGTTCATCACTTATTGAAGACTCAATGTAGTACAATTTGAAATGGCAGAATAAATAATTAACATTCAATATAAGGTACATTTTGTCTCATCAATAATAAAGATAATCCATGAGAATTAACGACAGTGCGGTAACTGGTGCCAGATTCTCTAGGGGACTCTAGTTCCAAACTCACTATGTTTATAACTGGAAGGGTTAGTGAGGAAACGCACTATGAAAAGAGTATTTATATTGATTTGCAAACATGCATAAACCATATCTTATATAAACAGTCTGCTAAACACCATAAATATTTAATAGAAAGATAATCCATGTGGCTGCTACAGAATACAAAAAACTTTATATAGCTCATATAAATACAAATCATGTATACATAGTTTCGTGGTCCAATGGTAAAATGTCCGCTTACATGCAGAGCCGACCTGGGTACGATTCCCAGGAAAGTAGAAATTTATTTTTTCTTCTTCGTTCCACTTAGTACAGATAGTAATCCGTAATAACTTTATTTTCCACATTGATATGAAAAAATCTTAATGGTAATGAGCTCATGCAGAAGGTGGAACGTGAGGGTCTAGACAAGATGAGAAATCCTTGGGAAAAGATAGATGCCTCAGATACCATAATTCCTGACTTTCCAAGGCTTGATGAGGAAGACTTGCAAAATATTACTTTTGGAGTATATCAACTGAAGTTAGCAAAATCTTACACCCGTAAGCACCTTAGCGAGAATGAAGGTTATGATTTATTAGTGCATAAAGACCAGAATGGACTTCTAATGGCAAAAATTCAGAGCCGGCATGTGTCCAGTAGAGCCTATAAACTCTGGCTTGATTATGATCAATATTCAGTCAGAGGTTGGTACTGCCAATGTCGATCCGGAGCCCGTGTTGTTGGTACGTGTGCGCACATAGCAGCCGTCATCTGGTACCTTGGATATGCACGTCATCAAAATGCACCTTTTAATTCGATGTCTGATTGGAGTTCTTATTTGAATGATGCGCAATACCTTTCTGAACCTCAGTTGAATGATGGTGATGATGATGATGATGATAACGGTGGTGATGATGATGATACAGCTGACATCGAAGAGTAATAAATCATTAAAAATAAGTTACAAGTTGCTTGTGAAGTAATTAGTCCAGGTAAAAAAACCAGTCAATATTGTTATGTCAGATTTCTCTGTAGTTTTAATAATATATATCATTTTGAAAGATCTAAGTACATACTGTTTTGGACTGTGTAAATATTCTTTGTGAATAGGTCATTACGAGAACATGCATTTGCTTGCTTAATATTTGTATTAAAACGGTAATTTAATAGTATTGCCTTGTACATTCCAGTCAAGTTATATACTGTATGTGTTCTAGTTATACATGTGTACATAATTAGTTCTTTTAAACATACAGTGACGATGTACAACATTTAGATTTTTTGTGACGATAATTGTATGGCGAAATACTCATGTATTTGCTATGTAGTTAGCTCATTTGTATTGGAATTGTTATCGACAAGGGACTTGATGTCAATATTCTTCTTACCATACATTATGCATGTAAATGTCACACCATTTGTTTGTTTTTAGGGTAAGTACTGGCATTCTGGATAAAAATAAATAAATAAATTAACGCAGTGAAGTTGAATATAGAGAGGATATTTGCTTGAAACGAGTGAATAACGGATATATTTCATCGAGTGGGTGAAAAACTCAGTAATTTCACTCGTGGCGAAGACACGAGTGAAAATACTTAAGTTATTTCACCCAAGAGCTGAAATATATCCGTTTTTCACTCGGGGCAAGCATATATTCTTTTTATTTTATGCTCAAGCGTATTGTCTAGCAATTTGTATAACACACTAAAGTAGCTGATTTCTTGCTGCATCCAGCGCGATAATGTCAGCGGTTTACCGTTTATGTTCTGCTCTGTTTTTTGTATATTTGCACATAAAATATCAGTAGATATCAGTATTTACATAATGCTCCTTCCCAATTGAAGGTTTAACAGTAGACAAAAAAAATGATTTTTTTTTTTCATCTTCGTGGATTTGAACTCGGTTCGCTTGGATGCAAAGCAGCCACCTTAACCTTTACACCAGGCAAGGATCTTACAAAAATAATTGAAATTTCTTACTCATAATGTTATCCATCTCTATTGACGGTCAGTGAAAAAATA
>JAQPZY010001243.1:1467500-1787714 GCA_029931535.1 Margaritifera margaritifera | reverse complement strand
ACCCGCGTTCGTCGCCCACCTTACCCGCACAATCGGGCTGGGCTCACCCCGCAGTAATCGAAAATCTGTGCGCGGTCATGACAACTTTTGGGCGTCGCGGCCTCGGACCAATGTTTCGGAACCCACTGGAAATCATCGTAGATTCATGGACGTTTGAAACGGGAGTAGAATCAGGGGATCTAGAAGGGGTTAACCCTAACCAGTAGCAAAATCTGCAATTCCCATTATCTACTTTTCTTTTTCTTTTATGCTCAAAAGTATTGGCTAGCAATATCTATCACAGGTTGAAGTAGTAGATTTCTTACAGTATCCCGCGCTATAATGTGAGTGGTTTGCTGTTTATGTTCAGCTGTGTTTCATGTATATTTGCACAGAAAATATGAACAGTAACATAATTCTCATTCCTAATTCAAGATGGCGGATTGTCTAGATGGACATTACACTAATCCTCTGCAAATCATGGATAATTCAGTCTTTGAGGCTAGTTCAGGAAATACGTACACTAAACTGGGAAGAGTAAACGCGAGTGATCCTGTTGTACATAGTATATGTGATTTAAATGCATTTTATGAAACAAATTCGATGACTGACCATCCTGATGATGCAAATCTATGTTCACAACCTCAGTACACAAGTACGCAGAATGTCTATCAGCACATGTTTTGACAGAGATGCCCAAGATTCATGTTCTCGCTGTATCAGCCCAAAATATCGACATACCATATCTCAGGTTCTCAATCAGGACTATATTAGAAGACTTGATCAGGAATTAGATAATCTACCCAGAGACATCTATATTAAGAAATTGCTAGAGGTCGCGCCATACTGTAACCTGGTATAGATCAGTCTTATTTAGTAGAGCAAGAGGTTTTCCTGACTTTCCGTCGGGATTGTTTGTGGCTAGAAAGAACAGAACTGGTGTAAGTAGTTTAATCATATAGGCAAGGGACTGCCATTCTTTAGCTATGTTTATGAAATGGGGTCCTTGCGAGATCGAGTCTATTTTTAGCAAGAAGAAATCAAACCCTAATGTTCAAACTGAACAGTGTGATCCAGATAATGAACATGTCTAACGGCAAACAGAATACGTGACTAATTCAGCAAGACTTTTGCTAGCTGAAATCAAGGGTGATTGCTGTAATTTATAACAAACTGTTGTGTCGCTTTGCGATAAGATTATATCTCCGAAAGCAATCCAAATCTCATTGGTGACAGCGAATGACCGTAATATATTTCATGCCGATTTAGTTAATGGGTGGTATGTAGGGCCCACCTTTTCAAGTGGTACTGGTCAGTGACGTACTAAGGGTAAATGGCGCCCGGGGCGACTATGATGGCTCGAAGGGCCAAAATACGAGACCAGAATTGTTATTAGCTGTTTTGGCGCTCTGGCGCCCGGGGCAAACGTCCCGTTTGCTGGTGCCCTAAGCATGCGTTTAGTCTGCCTATTGGGTAATCCAGCACTGCCTCAGTGCCACGTATGCCTGTCACGTATTTAATAGTCCTCTATTTAACCTCAAAATAATTAATTTTGTTCAACCCACAACCCCATTAAATGGTCGGGACTGGTCAGTCCTTTAGTGACCTTGCTCTAAAAATCATTGGACTTCTTCCTTACCTCAAATGCAAGCGATTCACTAATTTTGGTCCAGGTTTGTGATGTAAAACTAATTTTATTTTGAGGATACCATTTTCCTCATTCGTCAGTGGCCTTGGTCTTTGACCTTTTGTCCCCCAAACCAATAGGCTTCTTTCTTACCCCAGATGCAAGTCATCTGCAAAGTTTGGTACAGGCATGTGACGCGGAACGAATGTTGTTGTGCATAAACCATTTATCTTCTTTCTGATAGTGACCATAACCTTTTGGCCCCAGTACAAGCCATTCACTATGTTTGGTAGCCACAGAGATGTTGCCAAGATTTTATCTGAAATGGGGTACCCCACTCCACCCACCTTGTCATGTCATGAAAACATAGGGGGTGGGGTGAGTGTAGAAAACAATTGTAGGGGGGGGGGATGAGGAGAGGAAATCACTCCACTCTGTTTGGTCTCTATTCAAATCAAAATCATCACAAGATTCTCCCTCTAGTTGTATAAGCATTAATCTGCTGACTGTTTCCGAGCTTAATCTGTGCTTCAGAGATGCTGACAGTGCATGCAAGTGCACAAATCATGCAAACAAACTGTGAATTTTTGCACTTGGAATGCAGTGATGTATAAGAACTCCCGCAAATTAGTTCAAAGGGGGTTCTTAGCACAGAACACTATCCTTACATGGATAAGGAAAAGATTAAGCTCAGAACCAGTCAACAGATTAATGCTTATACAAAACCCAAAACTGATAATAATTGGAATAGAATCCAAATTTGATACTTTTGATGATGTAATATTCGTATTGTTTGATAACTTTTTGTAACAAGGGGGCACATCCTCCCTTCAGATGAAATCCTGGAAGCATCTCTGGCATAATGCATATGTGTCTTGACAATTCTCAGGGGTGCATAGCTAGCTGAATTTTATGTTATAGTTTTTTTCTCATATAACTCTGTTTGTAGAATTTAGAATATTTATTTTATTAACTCTATCTTTTAAATAAGTTATATTATTTATTTTTTATTTTTTTTTTTTTTTTGTGTGTTTGTTTTTGTTGTGTAACTATGTTCATTTATATAATAATTTGGTAAATCAGTAAAATCTATATTTCAGAAATCTTGCACATGGTGAAAGAGATTGCAGAATCAGTAATTTTTAATTTTTCACTTTATAAATAATTAGTGGGAAAGCATCCTTTTGTTTACCTACCTGCACACAATTTTTTTATAATTATTTTAAAGATCCTATTTTTTTTTTTTTAAATTAGTTTAAATAATTTATTTTAAATTTTTTTTTTTTTATTTATTAGTTATGAGTTTAAATAAAAATTTGATAGTGTGCATTTTTATATGGGCAACTTTGAAAATTAAAGTTTTTAAAATTGTCCAAATTAAGTAAAATTATATTTGTGTGCAGATATGGGTGATTTTAATGGATGGACAGTATAAATAGTTAGTTCAGTAAGTGAATGATGATTTGGATGTATTAATAGTATTTTTTGTTGTTTTGTTTAGATTTGTTTTTATGTTGATGGTTCTTGTTTATTGTTTGTTGGATTTAATGCTTGCACTATGTACAGTGTTGTTTATTGTGAGAGAGACGAGAAGAGAGGAGAGAAAGAGAATGATTTAGGTCTACACTTATTTTATAGCTGTTTAAGGGGCAGATGTTTCCTAAATTGGAAAAGAAAGTAGTTCGAGATACTGTGGCAATATCACATTTTCTGCCAATGATAGATTTTAATATATTGGTATGAAGTATATATGAAATATGGAAAATGTGAATGAAGAATTTACATAGCATAATTTTATGAACTTAAACACCTCTGCCCTGTTCAAAGGTGACCTTTTGAACCTATTTGTTCATCCTGACAATTTAACTTGCCAAAGCTGTAGTTGGTTGTCTCAATGTTAGAAAACCTTTTCCCCAAATAATTCTTGCTAACAGGAAAACTGCAGAATGCGGTATGACAGGATTGCTAAGCACTGTGAGAAACAGGCATTCATGGCAAACTTATTTCAAGTCACTGGATTGTGAAACATTGGCCAAAAGTGACAGATCTTGTCTTTATGACTCTGGAGGAAAAGGTACCTGCAAAACTGGAGCTAAACACAAATTCTAACCAAATTATTGATGCCCAATATATTCTTTTTATTCTTTCTATAACAGATAGTCGTCATCAGTTCGTAGAGTCGATTTGCAAATTAGTTTAAATTTGCTTATCATTTTCTTTTATTGCTGTATCTGTAGAACTGAATATATTCTAGGATGACGGTGTAAGCAATTACAGTTTAATAACATATTAACTTGCCTACAAAAATGAAAAAATGTCATTTTATATCTCCAACCATAAACACAACTACAAACTGTTCGTTCAAGGACTGGGTCAATCTCTTAGGGTAGAAAAGACTATTATGTAATAATGAATGTGAGAACATTTTATCGTTTCATTCTGCTATAAATGAAGACCATCTTTAACCAATATCACTGGTAATAGTCTGTCTCCATTGACACTCATCAAATATATAAAATAGCAACTGCATGTAGTAAAAGATAGTCAAAAATAAAATAGGAAATCTAATCTTTTTGAATTTTAAATGTTGCATGTAGCAATAACTTCATAATGATTTATGTATCAATATCCAATTTATAAAAGGCACAGAAATCTGTCCATTGGTATTTAAGTTCCTGGCTGTCAGCACTTGCACAGCAAGCCAATTCCAGACATTGAAGTATCTGGCTTTTTGTTGGAAGAAGCGGGGAGTAGTTTTGCAATATATATTTGCAAATTCATTGTGAATTAATGGGACTTGAAAATTGCTTACGACAGAAATTTGGTTCATATTCAATAATAATGTAGAGATTTTGGAACTGACCATTTAATTTTGGGGGAAGGGGGGGGGTGGGGGTGGTTGGTTGGTTGGTTGATTGTTCCTTCAAACCAGAAATTTAAAAAAAGTATTTTGGTGAAAACCCCATTTTAATATAATCATCCAGTCTGGTGTCATGACAAGCTTGACATCATACTGCAGTGCTGCATCCAAGAATTTTAAGAAATGGGGAAAGTGCCCATCCACACACACACACAGGGTGGGGGTTACTCAAATCAAATTGCTATTATTTTTCCTAACTAACATTAATTGGGTACATAGTCACCTTTCTTTTCTTCTCTCTAGCATGTTAATATTGATGTCCTGAAATTTACACACACTCCTCCTCTGCTGTAAAGGGTTTTTTCTTTCCAATTCATACAAAGATTGCATGTCATGTCGCCTTTTTTTGATCAATTTTATCCATGAAAATGTTTTTGTCCATGCTAATGGAAACTTTGGATCATGAGTGTACCTTTTGCTTGGCCAATCATCCTCAGTAACATGAACATCTCCAATCTGTCTGCCATGTTTGTCTGTTTCAGCAGCAGCCCCTCCCCTCCATCCCCCTTCAGTTGTTTCAAGTTCATCCAGAACATTTACAGCTGGTACAGTTGCACCAGGTGCCAACATTATCAAGAGGACATGTTATATCCTCCATGCTGCCACCAATCTGTTTCATTTAAAAAGTTCTAACACTTGATAGGTGCTAAGTAGGTCTACTAAAAAAAAAAAAAAGTAGGGAAAAAGTAAGGAAAAAAGGTAATTTTATAAAGAAAAATAATGTAAAAGTTATGTATATTACTGAAATACTAAAACCTTTACTTGATTTACCTTCATAAATTCGATCAAAAGCATGATCTTATTCACATACTGTCTCTCTTTAGTCCAGGTTGCCTCTCTTTTCTTAAACACTGAGCTCCACATCACAAAGACCATTGCCGAATTTGCAGTGTTATGGCTATTCATACAGTGTGTAATCAATTTTCAACATAAAATTTAAAAATAGGGATGTTAGGTCCATTTTGGAAAAAGTTGCTAAAAAATAGGGATTCTGAAGGGGAAAAAAAAGAAAGGGAAAAACTAGAGCTGTTGGAAAGACTGGTTTTAGGACCAACTTAGAGACAGTGAAACACCCAATGTTGATATGACTTTCCATTTTGATTAAGTAGCAATAACAAGATTTTTAAGATAGCTACCAGATCTGCACCATTTTCATCTAGAACAAACCAGACATTAAAGATGTATTTTGGTGAAAACTCCATGTTCATACAATATCTTAAATAAGCATTTGCCAAGCAGGACAACACAAAAAATTGTGTTTGTGTTTTTTATTTTATTTATTATTTATTATTATATCATCGTCAGAGGGCTGTTACTGTCAGAAAGGTTATTTGAAAAATTAAAAGATTTTGCATTAGAAAACAAACTAGGCTGAGAGAGGTATCATATACATTCAAGATGCAAAACTTGGTTAGACTTGCCCTTTATTCAATGATTTCAGGTGTTAGCTATCATGTGCATGTTAATACAATTTTTGTAAATGTTGCTGCTTTACTTGCAATACTTTCAAAAATATAAATAGAATCTATATATTTTTAACATTCTTCATTGGAAACCCTAAATGAATTTTCACTTTTATTATCTGATCAAGATGTCCTTATGTCACTTTGCTCCTCAACTTCAAGTTCTCTCTGTCACAATATTGTCTCTATGGAGAAGAATGCGATGATCATCATAAACTACCCACTTTTCTTTTTCTTTCATTGATAAACTTTCTCTCAAATGGTATGGCTCCAAGTGACAACATGACTTGGATTGGAGCATTGTCTTTGCTTTGCTCTATTTCTTGTTAAAACATTCATGCTATTCTAGAAGAAAAGCTTACATCCATGTGACTGAGTGACTGTCCAGAAGCACTGATAAATGGTATGATTACATACATAACATCACATTTCATGCTCAAATGTTCCCATTTCTTCAAAATGTCTGTTTAACTGGTTCAGTTCCTGGGCATCAATCCAGAGCTATAAAATGTCCTCCATCTTAAAAGAACAAAAGACATGTTTAAAGCAAAATCAAAACACACAGCAACACAAGCAACTATCTTTTATGGGTAGGTGTCTATATACACTAACAACAAATTGAAAGAGCTTTGGAGTATGTATCTCTCTAATCATCTACCTTTTCTCCAAAGCAATGTTTCTTAATCATTAAAACATCTTTTAATCTCTTTTTGCATTTGACACAAATCCTTTTATCATACTGGAGGAATTTTTTTCTCCCCTAAACACACGGACAGAATATCTGCTGATTAGAATCATTAGTCAGTGCACAATGCATGTACTTCTCTTTCTCGTCCTTATAGGATGAGGGAGTCAAAGTAAAAGTAGAATGTATGCTGGAACTATTTTGTATTTCCTATTTTCTCCATCAGCTTCTTAAACAACTGTTACTCTATAGATGCCCTATTACTTCAAATAGATGCCTAGATCTTTATTTATCTTTCCACGAAAATAATGCACCTGCCAACTGCCCACTTTTACACAAAGTACTGATTTAATAATTTTATTAAAATGACACATTAACTCATTAACCCCTAGCACCACGTTTACGCATCATGAGGATGTACCCTACTTCCGAGCTCTATAACGTCAACATCATTTAAGAGATGCTAAAGTGGATGGTATTGCAGGAAAATAGACAGATGTAGCTCTACAATGATACCAAATAATGTTGACTTTCTACTTATATTAAAAAATAAAGCGAGAAAAATGCCAGTTTCTGAACCGGAGTTTGTGTCTGGACTTTAGACCTTTTGGCCTTAGATCTAAAGCAGACTGGTCCGAACTGCACGCAGACAGATGAACCTTTGCAAAAAGTAGGATAAGTTTGAGATCTAGAGTAAAAAGGGGCCAGGACATGAAAATCCTGGTTCAGACATTTCCAGACATTTTAATTTCTTAGAAAGAGACCAAACCATGCTGTAAAACATGGAATTCAATAAACAATGATTTCCTGAAGCTACTGTGATGCTCTAAAAACAGACCGGGACTACATTCGTGGGTACTGAACCGGAAGTAATAATAATAACCCAAGTCATATCAGGCCAACTTACTTAAGGCCAATTTTAATAAAACTTTTATATTTGCATGTCACACCTATTTCAAGCTTACTCATGAAGTCTTTTGGAATTTCATAGCAAACAAGGTGTGTGACAGCTGTCAGAAAGTGTTTAGTGTTGGTATTCTACAGGGTGCAAGTTTTGGGCCAAGTGCTTTTGAGATGACAAAACTAAATTTGCTATATCTTCCTGAAGTATAGTAATTTTTCAATAATGTAAAATCTGAATTGTAATACAAGATAATTTCTATCTGAAAATATGTTTGAAATATAAAAACACTGATGATAAATTAAATTTTAATAGAATTTCAAATAAACAATTAAATTTAGAAAACTAAATGTTAACATAAAATTAAATTTTCATACAAATTTTAAAAATGAAACTAACATATTTTAGACAGCAAAGTTGACTAATGAATGGTATTTAAAACAAGTGGTAGCTTGGGTCTGTACAACTGATAACATTTTGTCCAGGGGTAGTGAAGCAAGATAGCTCACAGTGATTTTGCAGCAAATTGCAATATGCCTGTTCACATGTATATAGGTGTACACACTAAAGAAACAATGACAGGTGCTACGTTCCACATTTATTGTGTCAGGTACTCGGCCAGTTGTTAGCATAAATAATAGCACACTCAAATTTCCCATTTTGATGGAATCAATACCATGTTTTATAGCAAAAATGCATTGCATTTTAATGTCAATAACCACAAAAGGTGACAATCTAATAGGAAAATACAGCTCCAAGAAAGCTCTACCTTACCAAACAGTGGTGCTGGTCTCTCTCATGAAGACTTAGGCAATGTCTTTGAGGTGCTATATATCAGTGTGGTAGTATGAACTAATCCTGGTGACTTATGGCGGGTATGTTGGACATGTCTTAATGAGACCTTGGTATCCCCACCTGACTACTGGAGAGCTTCCAAGCTAATCCAACTCTACCACCTTGTTCCAAGTACCAGGCTAGATCTGAAAAGATATAACATGTTTTACTAAATCTTACAGATCAGTAAGATGTAGGTAAATGAAGTGAAAATGTGCTAGATATGGAGATTTCAAAATGACATTAAGGGTGTAAGCACAGGGAAAAACATCAAACTTGACACAGTGGCACCTAGAAATGTGAAGCAATGAGCATGTATTAAAGTGACTATTCATCCCAAAATTATGAGGTTTCTAAAAGTATGTTTATCCGATTATGTTCAGCCATGTAGTCTAAATAACTAACAAAGACTAACTATCATAAAATTAAAGGCAATGTGGGGTAGATGAGGTTTGATCTTTGGTGCAACAATTAGTACATGCATGTTCCAGTATACAGGGAAGTTAAGTAACAATGTACATGTACCAAATTAAAAAATATTACCATAACTAAGTTAATTCATGATGTAAATAACATTTTTTGATATTTCAAGTGCATACAGCCAATTATTTGCCTCACAGATCATCTATAGGTACCAAGGGATGGAGTTGGCTTTAAAAAAGTTGTCGCAAAAAAAATCGTCAACCTCAATATTTTGTCGCCAAATTTCAAAAAAATATCGCCCAGCAAGGAGTCAATATTTTTCCATGTCTATTAATGTAGTAGGCAATGAAAATTGAAAAAGATGGCGTATTTATTACTTTATTGACAACAAACAATACAATACCACAATATTACAGAATAAATCATTACATGACTGTTTTGATTGCTTATTTATAATGTTTTGCACAATTAAAATGTTGTTTCATAAAAATAACAAAATCGAATGCCACACAAGTATGCGTCATGATTTTAATCACCAGATGGTACATTTTGGCTCCAATCAGGAAAAAAATCGCAATTTGCGACACTGGCGAAGCCCACTGTAATCCCTCACCAACAGATTATATATCATCAACTAAAAGTGAAGTTCTGATCTCCAAGACTTGTAAACAAGGATGGAAATTTGCATAGGTGAAACATGTACCATGTACTTATTAAGATCAACTGGGCAAATTTAATGTAAATGATCTGTTTGAACTTTTCTAGTGCATTTGTGTGCCAGTTAACAATTATAAGTAGAACGGTCCATTAGAATGTGATATCAGCTGATGCTACAATACCGCACTCTGTCAAAGTACCAAATTAAAATGTATTACCATACATAAGCAAAATCATGATGGAAAAAACATTTTGGGATATTTTAAGTGCATTAAGCCAAATATGTTCCTAACAGATCAACTAAAGGTACAATGAGATCCTATATGATGTACTGAATGTGAAATTCCAATCTGAAACATTCTAAAATATATCGACATTTGCTCATGTGGGACATGTAACCATGTTAAGATCAGTTGTACAAAGTTAATTAAATTGATCTATTTGAACATTTCTGGTGTAATGTTGAAAGTGTCAATGAATAATTATTATTAGTAACTAACAATGCATAAAGTAAAATGGTTCATTAGAATGGGATATCAGCTTATGCCACAAAGCTGCACTTTCTCAATGAATGTCTTAACCAAAATGAACAATAAAAAGAAATGCATTTTTTGTTAGACTTACATCATTTTGCTGTTTTCTTACATCAAAGGTAAATAGACTTGGGAAAAGTACATTTTATCCCTTTGACCTATTTTTTGTCTCTCACATTTTTCATTCTCTGACAGTTTAAAATGGCTTAGTTGACAACCTGAGTAGGCTCTACTATAGAGTTATCATCTTCATCCTCTCATTAGATACCATATAACTATGTTTATAACAATTACTGTATGCCATACAAGCAGATATGTGTTACTCACATAATTACCCATCATAAACACATAAATAAACTGCTTGGATCCATAATACATATTTTTTTAATAAAGGCCTCGTTCTGATTTTAAAAGATATATTCTCTGACAGAATTTGAACATTATCCACAATTTGAACTTTTATATGGTATAGCCATGATAATTATGAGTATCAACCCTATAAAGACTATAAATATGAACATATTTGCAAAATTTTAACATTTTAAAATTCAAATTTTTAAGAACAATTTAACATTTTAATTGATACTCTTATTTTTAAAGTCAATATACACAAACTGTCAAAATTTCATGTGTCTACCTTTAATAATGAACTAGGGATACCAATTTAAAGTTTTATATTTATTAGATTCACAGGCCTCAGACCACAACTAATTTTCCTATATTGTCTCTACATTAGTTTGTTATCTTCAAGATGAACTCACTGTGAAGTTAATGTCATAGGTTAACCAGCATTCTTTCGAGGCTGGACTGTAAACAAAGCAACGCGCAATGGGTCACAGATTTCGCTTCCGGACCAGCACCAATGCCTCATTACTCATCGTGCAATGTTGCCAAAATACACACAGACAACCACACCATAATGCTCATATTCTAAAGAATAAACAATTTCCTTTTAATCAATACCAAGAATTTCTAAATCAAATGCACGCATCACCACCAAAATGAGAGGAAAATATGCACTAAAATAGACCGAGACTACATTCGTGGGTACTGAATTGAAAGTAATAATTGTGACCGGAGTCCATCTGACAGGATGAGCATGACATACAGACAGAAAAATTTCCATGTCATTTGGATGCTCATGCTTTGTAACAGACACAAACTGTTTGGTAAGTTGGACTGTAATTCTGTTGCTCCAATAACAACTATAGGATTACTTTGTAGCCTCAACTTGTTGAGGTTACAATATTGTATGTATGTAGTAGTGTTGTACAGCACTTTAGCATAAAAGTGGCAACGTAGAGCTAACAAAAGGTTAAGTTTGAAAAATGTTAAAATGAACTGCACAAAACTTTAAGAAGTTAAAACCTTCCAAAAATAAGTAAAATTAGGTACAACATAGTAAAATGTACGGATGCTAAAATCTGTAAACATATATAAAATAACAGAGAAAGGTAACACATGTAAAATCCTTAAAACTTATTGAATAAACCACATTCTTTTAAAAAGTCCAAGATTTTCTCGGGTGGTACATACTCATGCAGTTCTTCAAGCAGTTCATGTCAAAATACTTCTGACTCACAGGGTGGAAATCAACACACTTGACAAGAATATGTTCCACTATCACTGGACACTAGATAGGTACATGCTTCGGTCGAGGTTCACGTTTCAGGAGGTACATGTATGCATGAGTCATGTATGTGTGAGATCGACACAATACTACCTCATCTCTCCCATTTGTTCTATACGAGGGATGCCACTCTCCAATAGTGGGTTTGAAGTTCTTCAGTTTGCGGAGTTTTCATTCCACATATTTTGTCAAGTATGATGAACAGGCTTATTTATACAATAGTAGCTAAGCAATACACTATTGTCATATGATGTTGAACCACCTCTACTTAGCAGTTCGACAGCATCTGTATACATAGGTGGTCGTTTCAAAACAGAATTCCTAATATACAGTGTTTGAATACAAAATAATTGATGTAATGAATCAATATTTGATAACAGTTTGATATGGAAATGTCACATTGTTCCTTGAATTTGTGAATTCATATGCTTCTTCTTAATTACAGATAACACAAGAAGTTCACCATTGCAGCAAAACAAAAGCCATTTGCGACAGCCATATTTTACCACTTTGTAACCCCTCTTACACAAGATAGACTATTCCATTTTTAAAATATGTGAGGTAAAGATCAATCACCAACACTTTGATTTGACAAAATAAAAATAATGTACTAAATCTTTTAAACTGTGTTTTTTGCTTGAGTGCAAATGACAACTCAGACTATACATTATTATCCAGTAAATAAAGATGATGGACACTTGAAATTTGAAAACATAATGACCTACATATGAGTGAATGAGTAAGGGAAAATTTTGATTCGCTGCTGAAAACAGGAAGTCCAAAAATGAAAGTAAAACAGTGCCTGCGCAGATAGGGCTGTCAACGGGTACCCGGGTAACCGGGTACCCGACCGTAGTGGAAAACCCGGGCATTGAAAATTAATGACGAGTACCCGTTCACAAAAATAATTTGTCTACAACACTATCAAAATATCATATATCATCAGCAGTACGCTGGTCTGAGTTGCAGCTCCAGTCTATATTTAGGAGTAGGACCACCCGTTATGCATTAGCGGCCCACTACTAAATGGCTGCTGCACCGGAAGTTCTCAACCAGAAGTTGACTTTCACCGCCATTCGCCGCGAGTAATAAATAACAAAACACGCTGTGGAAGTTGTTGGAAGTTTATTAATAAGTGAAACGATATTGTAATATTAATAAATTATTATTGACAAATCAAACAAAATATTATAGCACAATTTATAATAGACAATTTGAAGTACAACAGGAAAACAAATTATCTCCGTCGACAGACTATCAGCCATCTCCCATTGGGTGTGGGTAAAGTGCGAATGCGAAAGTGCGAATTGGTAAAATGCGAAAAAGAGAATGCGAAATAGTGGATAAAGTGTGGTAAACAATGTGCAAAATGATGTAAATAGTCCGTTCGTTTTGTGACCCTACAACAATCAAGGTTTGTGAAAATTTGACAGTGAGGTAACTAGGGTTGTACATGTCTTTCATGTTCTAACGAGTACCCGGTTACCCGTTAAACGGCGCAACGGGTACCCGGGTGAAGTTTTCCGTAATTTTGACAGCCCTATGCGCAGAGTTAGACTACAAAACTTAATTTGCTTGAGCATGCGGGGGATGCATGTTTCTCTTAAAATTTTATGGCAAATTTTCAGTAAAATATATAAGAACTGATTTGTTTATTTACAGTGAAGGTAGATGTTTTCAATGCAATAATCAAACAGAATTTACTCTGAAGAAAAATAACGGCATGATACAATACTTAGGTGCTTACCTGACATCATGGTAGTACATGTACAGCACCCCAACTGAAGGACTGACCATTTAATTTTACACGGGTGGGGCATGGGATTTTATTTTTTGCCAGGATATTGTTTTTTTCTTTTACCTCAAGATAATTAATTTTTATCAGATAGAATAATGGATATAGTTGTTGTTTCTTTGGCTATAAATCAAAAAAGCAAGAATATTTCTTTTTAAGCTATTTTAGAGCCATATTTTGTTTTTAAAAAAAAACCCAGGCAAACACCACCAATTAAATGGTCAGTTTCTATGGTTATTACACTTATATAATATTCCATCTTCTTATATACATGCACTGTATCTAGCAGAAGTTGACAGGTTATGTAAAAACAGGTCCCATGCTTCTGAAATTTGACCTTCTGTAGATACACTGTAACACACCTTGACCCAACAATACCCATCATTGCCACATATACATTGTATAACTTGTGGCATGGTATTGTGGGGATTTTATTTCTTCTTCTTCATATTATTATTATTGCCTTAGCTGTCAGTTTGATTCACATTTGATAGGCTAGAAACATTTAAATAATACAGAAAGTAAAAACATGTGGATTAAGCATTGTATTAGAGTTTAACCTACATTTTCACCCAATCAGTTAGTGCCTGGGTTTTGTCAGTTAAAGCTTCATTTAATTCTGAAGAATGTGCACCATAAACTCTCAATTCTTAAGGGATTTTCAAAGTTACAGTCCTGGACTACTTCCTTGAAAAAAGCTGGAGTCCCAGCCTTAAAAACAGGAGTCTCAATAACAATACTTTTTTTTCCCCATTGGAATAATTCAGAACATTACATGTGTATTGTTGGGTCACCAATATATGTCATCAGATTGCTAATGCTCATTCGTTGTGAAATATCTGATATTACTGTAAAAGAATGAAAAATTAAGGCAATTGAGAACAGTGATAATTGTGATTGTGATGTAGCAGCTAGAAGGAATCACGGAAGAGATTAAAGTTCATTTTCTATATTATCTTATTGAATCAGCTGAATTCTATTTCTATTTAAAATCAATAAATTTGCCAAGACACTTGCATGTAAATGAGGTTGATTTGCATGAAATGTGTGAAAAGGAAGGAATGTTGTTTGTTGCGTAGAATTTTTCATTGTATGGTTTGTTTTAAAGGGTATTTATGAACACATTATTTTGTATATAAAGTGATGGCGCTGTTTGGTATATGACAGAAAAGTCTTATGTTTGGTAGCACATACAAGAAAGTTTTATAATCGCATAAAAAAGAGTATGATAGAAGCAGAACTAAAAGGAAAAATGTAATTACAGAAGGGATAGGTAACTATTACCTACATTGCCTTGTAAGTGTATACATAATCCATAAGGAACACTGTTGTGAAATAAAGCTCAATGGAAGAACTTAACATATGTACATAAGCATAAATAATAATAGGAGCCGAAGATGAAATATAAAGGCTATTAAGTATGAAATATATAACTTGAGAGTAAGGCATGTTTGTTCTGACATCAGATTTTACAATTTTAGCATATTTCAATTCTAAATGAGGCAAGGTTGTTAAATGTTTAAAAGTCTTGGTTCATTACCTAAATATTACAGACCTAGATGTTTGCACTGTTCTTTCATTAAACCAAATACTTATTTCAGTAGCAGTACTACCAAAGATACACTTAAGATGCTTTATAATACTAACTGTGGAAAACATCTAATATTATTTATTTAGTTATGTTGGACAAACCTGTCACAAGCATCTAAATGCACGAATAAACACAGATCTGACATAAATAACTTTATCGATCCATTCTTTATTAATCTCATGTCTCCATACACTTTAATGATGGCTTCCATAAATTACAAAAGATTTTTCATTTAAGGTATGGTATTGTTAATTCAGAAATGGAACATCTGTTACAAGAAACACATAGGATTCACTGTCTGGATACTATATATCCAATAGGTTTAAATTCTAAGATTATACATGAACTTGATTGATAAATTTATTGTATTTGGTCACTTCTATTGTTATTGGTGTGGATTAGAAACACATTCTCAATAACTGGTTTGGTTTAGTATTTTGCCTACAAATGTTTTGTGGTATTTCTACTTCTTAATGGTAATCTATCAAATGCAGCCATTTTTCTTGTTTTTTCCCCATAAATTTGTTTGTCATATTTACATGTTAAAAGATACAAAACCGTATCCCCAATAATATGTATATGATACAAATATATTAAAAAGAAAACCACAGCTTTTTTATATGTCAGAGACACACGTTCAAAGTCTAGTTTAGTTGGGCTGAGCTGAGCTGACTTTAAAGTACAGAGGAGCCTCGTTAATCCGGACAGAGTTCAACGGGAACGGATTTCCTAAACGTTATTTTGCTCCGTTAATCAGGAAATCCGCGTTCCGGAAATCAAAATCAGGGACCAAAGTGTAAAATTCATATAAAAGTTGCCTCGATAATCCGGAAATAAGCTGTCCAAAAATAATACAATTAGAAAAATCGTATATGAAAATACAGTCAGTCGGATAACACCGATTCACCTACACAAATTTGGAGGTGTGTCAATGTATCAATCTCTGATTGGTCAAAATCTCTAGTGGCACGTTAAAGTTATAAATTGATCACGTGATCATGTGTGTGGAAAAACTTCAAGTAGCGTGACCGTATTGTAACCAGCGATTGTATAAACGAAAGTCTTGTTTTATCTAGTTGCCGACGGGGGTGTTAAAAATTAAATAAACACACTGGGATCAAATTGTCCACACTTTTTGACGCAACAAATGGTTAATAAATTAAGCGTGTCATTAAGTCTCTTTGTTGTTTACTAATCATATGTAACAATAACAGTTTGTTGATGGCTGAGCAAATAAAGTGGATTGACTTAAGCTGTGGACAGTATAGGGCTTCATTTCAGAATAAAAGGGGACGTCAATTATCGGCTCATTAGCAGCTATAACAGTTGTAAAATACGACTTATAGAAATGACTGCATTTTATAAGTTTACCATAACGCAATTAACCGCGAGATATCAGTTTGTATTTGTTGTACTTTTTATATTATTATGGCGACACCATCAAGCAAGCGTAGACGAGTAGAGATATCGGCCAGCATAAAAAAGAAGATTTGCCAGCACAAAGAAGATCACCCAAAAGCTACCATTCAAGATATCCGCCAGCATGTTATAGTTGACTCATCCTTAGACATTGGCAAGTCGACAATTGCGGACATCATAAAAAACAAGGACAAATGGTTGTCCGTACCTGCCGACTCAACATATATAACCCGCGCTCGCCACGCCAAATATCAACAAGTCGATGATGCTGTATTCATGTGGTTATCCGACATGTTGGCCCACCACGCCGCCGTCAACGATGAAATGCTTATTGCCAAGGCAAAGATACTCTGAGACCAACTCGGCATCACTGACTTTGCCTATTCTCGTGGTTGGCTACAACGCTTCAAGAATCAGCGGGGGATCAAACAAAAATGTTATGAAGCAGATAGTGCCGACACGAACAAAGTGCAGGCCGTACAAGTGCATGTCATAATAAAGTAAATAAACACAAGTCAATAAATGTATTCATTAATTTATTTCAACCATTAATGCATATACAGTATATTTACAGCTAGCAAATACATGTACATGTATACGGTATGATGACACCGTAAAATAAAAATGTGGATGATTCAATTATCCGGAAAACTCATCAATCCGGAAATATTAACTGGGAACGAAGGTGTCTGCATTAACGAGGCTCCTCTGTATTTGGCTCTCAAGAATTTTGGTCATTTCTATTTCTCAGTGGCAGTTTTCTTCATTCATACAGCAGCATGGTCCTTTCTTTTTCCCTACTGCTGTATACATAATAAAAGTTGCCTAACAAATAACAATGGAACTGAAATTTTATAACTATTTATTACTTGTAGAAAATTGACAAAAATATTAATACAAAAGTATTGTGCAGTTTTAAAATGTACCATCACCCTCTATGGTACTTCTTTTGAACTATTTATTTATCAAAATAATTTTAAAAAATTGTTTCTAATTTTTAAAATCTGATATTATAAAAATTTACAATCTTAAAAACTCTGTACAATAATTGTATAAAGGGGGATAATTCAATATTAATTCTGAAATGGAACATCCATTGATTCACCATTTGGATACTATCAGAAATACCTGAAAAGTTCTAATTATAGATTATTTACAATCTTCATTGATAAATTCATAATATTTAATCACTTATACATATTAAAAGGGAAATGAAACTGTTTGTCTCTATTTCTTTATATAGGTTCCACCAATAAATAAGAAGTTGTATCTACCTACACCGCTTCCGTTGGCGGGTAAAGTTTTACTTTTACCATGAACGAAACACCTCAGCTCAATAGATGCAGTGCTGCCCATGCTCAGCAGTTAGCATTCAGCGAACAAAGCTGAAGGGAATAAGGTTGTTTCACATCATGGGAGATGAGCTGTTCTATATATGTAGGCTACTCTATTCAATTTACAGGGTATCTGACGGGTACAGTACTCATTTATTATATTGTATCTTTTTGTGTGAGTATGACAAAGACATTCTTCTACATAAAGAATAAAAACAGACCAAAAATTCACGTCTGCCAAAAAAAACCCCCCAAATCTAATAAGGAGGACTAGCATCCTCAAAAAATATGAATATTTATTCCTTATTTGTCAAAACTTGGTTTAATTAGTAAATATTCACATTATGACCTTGACATTGACTACAAGATGGAAATGACATATGATAGATGATAGAAACTGTGGCCAGTTAACGTAATAGATGAATGTGGTACATATAAACACTAAATAAAGGTGCTGATATATGTACTGTGGCAAGATCGGAGGATATAAAACTTGCAGAACATAAAGCATTAGGAACGGAACACAACACTTTCTCCCTCTATCTCATTTTTTAAAACTTGCCCGCAGGGGTAAGTTCCTGGGAAACTTGAGGTTGCCTGAGCCGAAACTGAGCTTGTCCCTGGAGTTGGGCAAGTGGATTTGTAGATCGCTGACAAGGCATATCCAGTTTATCAAGGATGAATATCACAATTTATGACTTTGTATACTATGAAGTCATCTGTCAACAGAACATGTCAATTAATTATATCCTATTTTTACTCTTTACAAACTTAGCAACAACCTCTCTGCATCAAAGTTTCCGACTGATGGATCTTGAGATACGACAGTTCACAAATATATCTAATAAAACGAAATTATTCCATCTCATTATTCAATCTTGAGTAATTCCAAAGCACGAAATAAACCACTGAACATAATGTCCAGTATATTCTTACTGAATAATACAATAATTAAAACACCCACATTTTTTAAAGTTTTGCCAATTGAAGCAAATTAACCAGCAATAAAACACAATCAAAGTTTGTCCACTTTGACAACTGGCTTCACAAGTCGCCATATTTTCCAGTTTTGTCTAATTGATTATAATCTGATGGGCAATCAAACAAAAGCCAATAACTGATCAAAAGTTAATCCAATCAAATCATAATTGATTTCCTCTTCCTCTATCTTAAATGTCAAAGATAATCTCGAAACAATCTAACCTAGAGGCAGGTGACCATTTCACACAGGACATTTATACTGTAAATTTGATTGGGGGGGGGGGGAATTAGAATGACTGTTGTGAACAGGTGACAGCTGAGTCAAGGTGAAAAGGTCATAAGATGAAGTTGTGTGCATTTGCACGAAGCACATTGGAGATAAAGTTGGCATACCCTTATGCTACTTTTATGAACAGTGACTGAAATTTCTTTACATGTGGTATTAAGGAAACAACATGCTACCTTAAGCAGACAACTGATTGAATTGGTTGATTCCATGTGATTGAGAACTGAACTTGAACAACCGTAGTCCAAAGTACACTCACCTGAGCAGTTATTAAAATCAGGAAAATGAAATTTGCCAGAGTAGACAATAGTAACTTCTCTAAGTGCTATAAATGAATTATAAAGTATATATAAAGGAAAAAAAACAAGTTAGGCCCAAAAGTTTCCGGTCGACCGACTGTCCATGTTTCTTATTGCCAACCCTAGCATCCCGCCCCAAATTAAAAAAACAAAACAAAACAAATCATTGTTGAAATTGATTTGTGCATCTAATTGAGCCAGTTTTGCCCTGTACTTTGAAGCGCTTGAAATATTATTTAATTTATATATAATGTTTAAAAAAAAACAACAACAAAATCTACCTGCCTACCCTAATTTTAAACCATTGCATTAGGAAACATTTTTTTATGGCCTTATTAACTATTTTCCAATTGACCTCTAAAGTCCGGGACTTGAAAAGGACCAAGCAGTCTTTTAAGAAATGCACACCTAAAGTAAGGCCACCTGCATACTCTGGATACACCGAGTTTTTCACCCACTCAATGAAAAATGTTATTCACTCAATATCCTCTATGTATAAAGGAAATTATTGGCCAACCCGAATCAATTCTTCAAGTTCAATAGGATTAATGGTGGCTCAGTGGTCAACGAGCAGGACTCTTGTCCAAAAGGGTGCAGATTTGAATCCTACCATCGAACAGGTCATGTATGCATGTTATACACACTATTTCAGCTATAGATGTCTTTTTTGATAATTTGATTGCAAATACCTTTAAATGGAGATTATTCACAGTTCATTTCACTCACTATTGATCAAAATTCATGGCAAGATTATTAAATAACTGCCCAAGAAATATATTACAAAATCCGTGTTAATTAGACAGTGCTGTACCTAGGATCACACGGTCAGGGGACACAGTGTCCCTCACCCTCCAGATTTGGGGGACATAAAACATTTTAAAGGTACAAAAGAAAACTGTAGTACATAATGCACTAGAAGTGCTAAAAACATTGAGATAATCTTATTTGCTTAGACAGTTTTGCCACCTTAACTTTCTCACATTTTCCTTGGACATTCACATTATTGCAATAAACGTTTTATCATGTGATCAACTAACTCATGAAAACATTAACATGTTTGACTATATGGTTAACCTGAAATTAACTGCACCATGAATTTCCCATTCCGGATCTACCGTAATCACGGTAAGTCTTTGGGACACTATAAGTCTTGGGACACCCTTAATTATTTTCAAAAGTAATTTTTTTATGCCCTATAAAAGTTGGGACACGAAGTTAAAGCAATTTTTTCATGTACTATAAGTCTTGGGACACCTAAAACATTTTTTTGTCTACTGATCGATCGGCGTATTTTATCGATCGTAACCTCATGTAAAATAAAAAGGACTTCGTGGCTGTTAAGGGACTCTCATTATGAATTATTCCATAGAAATATTATAAATTATTATAATTTGTTTGAAGAGTCAATAAATATATTGAATTTTTCTCTGTTTTCTTGTTATTTCTATCAAATTAAAATATGTATAATTTAATCAGACAATGACAAGAATGGAGCATTAGCGGTATGTTATACCCATTCAACAATAACTTCTCCCTATTGTGCTCTAATTTACTATTGTCAGTTTATGCATTATTGCATTAAAATAGTCGAAAGTCACCTGTAATTATTGGGGAGTTTTTCCCCCCAGAAAATGGAAATACCTAATTCATTACAATGTGATACCAGGATGAGAACAACGAAAATAGTGTTTATTTCAACTCTAGCATTTATTGTACGCATGTTTACATCATGGCGTCACCACGTGTACATTGAAGATTTTACTTGTGATGAATGAAGTACATACATTTGATTCGAATCATAGGCACCACTGCACTAAACTTAAATAATATCTTTAAAATACGATAAAGAAGTTTAAGAAATAATGCTTTTAAAATAAAAACTCCGTGGTAGTTTGCTTTGATGTAAGCGACCTTAAATAAATTCCTGTTTACTCAGCTACGGTAATCGTGCTAATATTACGCAGTAGAAGCCAATCACACATCAAAGTACCGGCATTGCTGCCAGACAAAATTCCTCTTTACCCAAGCCATTTTCAGGGTTTTAACAATTAACTGGCCTGGATTGCTGTCGAAAAACAAAAGACAAATCCGCCAATTATAAACAAAGGAGACGTCAAAACAACCAGCTTGCCACAATCAAAAATGGAATGAATGTGTGGAAATTATCATTTTGTGAAGCCGAAACACAAAATTAAAATGGATCAATGATGCTCTTAATCTATCTATATTCAGAATTTGAATATATATTACAATCATTCTTTCATGAATATAGGACAGTTATTTGAATTTATGCTGGTTATGTGCTTTATAAAATTAAACACGCGTGCCTTTTCATATAGATTACATCACTTTGTAGGATCGCTTATACCACTGAAAAACAGTAACTGTTGAGCGCATGAATCCAAATAAATAAAACAGTAATGAACGTGTAGCTGAAATGTAAAATCTGAAAGAATGTGATTTGGTAAAATGATGAATAAAGCAAAATCACCATAGAATATTTTTGGGAATAAACAAGGATATAAGTGACACCAAGTACGATTTGCACTGTGTAAGCACTGTACACTATAGTACAGGTCTTCCGTTAAATGTAAGCGGCCCGTGAATTATGACGTCTTTATTTTAAATCATGTTGGAGAAATCGGAAAATATGCACATGCAAAATAATAACATAAAACAATCATAGTAGTTTATAACAGTTAATTGACGAATGACGTGGTAATTGAACGAGCTGGTCACTGCTGTGTGATGTATCGCGATCTTCCCAATTTTGTCTTTACATTTTTTTGTGTCTACAAGTTTTGGGACACCGAAAATTTTATATATTTTACAGGCATATAAGTCTTGGGACATGAAAATTTTTTTTTATTTTTTCGTGTCCCAAGACTTACCGTGATTACGGTAGCTATCATTTAACTTTAGTGTTCACTCAATATCTACTAGCATTTATTATAATAAATACCCATGTTTTCTTAATTACTTTTCTTTTAAAGTATTAAATCATTAAAGGAATTCTATGGAGAAAGTACAATCCATATTCTGTAACTGTCCAATTTTATGCAAAAGATATTCTAAGATAAACAAATTTTCAACATAAAAACAAAACATAACCTTGCAGGTGACATACCAACCTGACTTTTGCAATTCTACTCTATCAACATGTATATTTTGGTGGGAAAATTGCATCAGCATTTTACACTTAATTTTCTGACCGCAAGTGATGTTTTATTTTTGTCTTCAGTGGACCACAGAAACAACTGATGACTGTAAAGTACATCAATCGCAATTACTTATAAATAAGTAGATCTTTGAGCCTTTGATAAAGGTTCATGCTCTGGTGACATTTGGAATTCTCTGACCACTTACTTTTAGTAACCTATCAGATAAAGTGTTGCATTTCATGTTAGGGCGAGTTATCATTAGAAAAATGTCTTGAATGACATATGTCAATTTCAGGAATGTGCAGACAATAGCAGAACTTTAGTATTAAATTACATTTAATATTTAATTCAAATTCATTACTATGTTGAGGTCACAGAAACTCATATCGCTGCACAAAATTTACCTATAAATAATAGGCACTTTATATAATAACAAGGAAAATCACATCTCACCCTTCTTGTATGACCTACTTAAGAATTTACAGATATTTCAAACTACACTCAATGTAGCATAATAAATTTAGCACCGACATTTAGCTCAAACATTTTACTTTTATGCCTACATCAAGTCTGACTTGCTATCCCATGTTTAAGGAATGCCAACCAGTTTTCCAACATTGCCACTCAGCATGGCCATGATCGCACCCACTTGATATATATGTGCAACACACTTAATGGAATGCTGTGTTGTCATTGGTTGATGGAAAATAAGATTATAGCTAGGCACTGTAAGTCAATTTCGGTCCACCAGAGAAAGCGCAATGAAATCAACCCTCTTATAAAAGAAGACAAATGAAGAATGAGAGATTTGTGTGTGTTTGAAACTTCTCCCTGAACAGATCTAGGCGATTTTTATTTAGCCCTTCCATGCCAAATGGGATTTCAATTTTATATGGCAGGGACCTGACTGAATCCACTCAATCACATTTGATGAAAAAAAGTGGCGCAATCAGGTGTCGACTGAACACAGATTTTTCCAATGGTCAGCAGGGCCAGCTCACATGGAAATCAAACAGTCTTCTCAATCATATACAAATAATTTCATTAACGTGTTAAATATGCAGTATTCTGAAAACATGTTTGACAAAACAATGGAACCTATTTGGCGTTGGAAAATATTGTCAGATGAAACTTCATGAAATTTAACATCTATAGCTGTCAGTATTAATTGACCCTCTTTAAATTCACGGGTCTGTAGCTAAATCTACCCCTTGTGTAAAAAAAATACATCTCCCAAGGGACTGGCCATTCAATTGCCTCCGATTTTTTTTTACGCTTCCAGTACCCAAATAGCTTGAAAAAATATTCTTGGTCTCATTTTTACAATGAAAAAAAAAAATCATATCCATTACAGTAGTTGCTAAAAAAAATGATCCTGAGATAAGCGGAGAAAAAAACACAACAACAAATACATCCCGGCTCGAAAGAAAATCAGAGGCACCATCACACCCCAAACATTAAATGATCGGTCCCTAAAATCGATATGCGATTTAAAACTGACAATGATTTATATTTACCATTATATTTGAGTGTTGATGCACACTTACATTTTTACAGACATTAGCGATAAGATGCACACAGCACAATGAAAACCTCGGCTCGGGTCCAAATAATACTATGATTTAATTTCCAATCCCCATGTATGTTTCAGTCCCATAGAAACTAAGTCCCCTCGTCCCATCTTTATCCATCACTATAATCTCTCCGACTTTAGCACAAAATCACCGTTTAAACTCTAACATGAGCTTCTGCAAATGTGAAATCACATGATTGTGTGTTGGCGCCATCGCCACCCATTGTTTTTTTTTTTTTATAGCTTTCTAACGAATCATACACGATTTTGTTTCTCTGGAGTCGTTAATTCAGAATTAAGTAGATTGCTATATACATATATCGATGTCTAAAAGAAGAAAGTTAAAAAAAAAAGAAATAATCAGTATATTTTAAATCGACTTACCAAGCATGAATATGTAAATGCTAAGGTAACCGCCACAACGCTACAATACAGTATGCGTCGATGAAGCCATTTATTTGATTTGTTCAATTCGTTTTAATTGGCGCGCAGTGTGTTGTTCTAGCCAATCAGCTATGCGCTTCAACTACAGACGTGGGTTGAACAGCCGTAACGAAATACGGTGAAAAAGGACCCACTAATTCGAGTTTAAGGCTAATCGTGTAATAAACGTATATTTTCAATATAAACTGAATGGAACTGACTGGTCCAAGTCCAAAATTGTCGGGTCGTCGACCCGACAATTCAGAAAACGACCCGACAATTCGGGTCCTATACTCACGAACGACCCGACAATTGAGACAATATGAAACTATATATATATATATATATATATATATATATATATATATATATATATATATATATATATATATATATATATATATATATATATATATATATATATATATATATATATATATACGAAAATTGCAAAATATAATTATGTTCCAATTCGGTTAGGCCATTAATTATAGATTCAAGATCTGACCATTATATATAGCGTTTTAACATACACAAATCGAACAGAAATTTGACTGATTATGATTCTATTTGAGTGAAGTCTTTACGTTTCAAACGTACATCTTCACTTGATTATAAAAACCTTATGTGTGATAATAGATGCAAACAAATATTTTTTAAAAATCTGTAAAAATGGATTTTTTTTTTTATTGAAGTGGAAATAATCACTGTTTCAGTTTTCTTAGCTTTTGTGAAAAATTAGTGACATAATACTGAGTTACGCTTCTTTGGTCTTAAGAATAAGTCTAAATCACTCGATCTATGAAAATCAAATTTATTTTAGTTACGATTTTTTTTATTATTTTGTTATAGAATGAATACCAAACGTATGATCGTTACACTTTTAACGTTGACGCTGTTATGTATAACATGAAAAATCATTTATGATTAGTTTCTGCACGGGAAACTACATTATCATTAAATCGTAATTCTTCTTTACTCAAGGACTTATTTACTTTAAAAGTATACAATATCAGGGACTTATGCATGCGCATGCATAAGTTCATCATAATATACATAATTATATTTATTAGGTTAAAATATAAACGTAATTATATTTGTATTTAATGAAAGCTGCTAGATCTGCATATTATTGCAAACAAACTTTAGTAAAGCAGTAATTGTTGTCAGGGAGGAAGCGTCTTGTCGTCAAGTGACCGATTATTTACATCACGTGACAACATCAATATGGCGGGTGCCTACACCTGCACGCACCTGCAAAGAAAAGTGAAACCACTTATCATTCAGCTGGGGACTAAATATCAATAAATTTGCATCTGCTGAACTTGCATCGAACAAAGGTAAGTCTACATAGAAAATTGGGCGAAACTTTGAGAATTCTAGTAGAATTAGATTGGTTTTTTAATTATATTTTGAAACCGCTATAACCATTGGAATGGTTACTGGCAATGTCAGGATAGTAACCTACACCACATGGATTTGTGCCCTAGCGCGAGGGGTTGGTGGTGGAGGGTATTGTAGGGACCACTATGCGTTATCTTTGTTATTGGTATAACACGTAGAACACTCCTACCTACCATCCATTATCAATCCCTCTCATTATGACCCAAATCTATGTGGCCTACAGTACAGTAGGTAGGTTCTCTACTGTATAGTATAGTAGCCCAGACAAGTAATGTGTGGTTTCAGTTATACCTTTTTTTAGTTAGGATTTAAAGTAACCAATAGCAGACTCGACTGTTTGTTTCAGAAGTGGATTAAATGATTTTTGTTTGTGACATTAACATAAAAAACAAACAGATTCCAGTTGTGACCCCGATCAGATTAATGGTGTGACCCCAATCCACATATCCAATAATAATCCTTAAACTGCCAAATAGTTTTTAATTTCTTCTTCAACCATTAAGCTGCCATGTATGTTAGTCATACAATATAAGTTGTCAGCCTTGATATGTACGATGATATGTACGATGATATGTACGATGATATGTACGATGATATGTACGATGCATATCAGGGCGACATCTTGCACTGTCGGACTATCATGAAGGTCTGATAGTGCATACCGTATATACTCACGTATAACAGATACCAACTGCAAACTGCATAGACCCAGCTCTGCCATTGCATAATGCACCAGCAGATCTGAGTCTATGCAGTTTGTAAGATCTAATCAGTAGAACAAACAACATAGACCCTGATCTGCCAGTGCATTATGTGACAGCAGATCAGGGTCTATGTTGTTTGCATTTGGATCTAGATTATACAAGAGTATATACGGTAGATGCTATGTATGCCTATTTGATGGTTATTTCTCAGAAAAATGGAGACCTACATGTACTCACTCAGTCTGTGGCTACAGTACATAGAGTGGGGTCGGGGGTATTCGGACATCTAAGCCATTTATACATTTTATTGGCACATACTTGTGATACACGAGTACTAAGAAGAAAAATGGTTTCTGCATGATATCTTCAGTTCTTTATCACCAACTTTGACCAAACTTTATATGAGGTTTGCATGTGAGACTAAGACAAAACCTATTCAAGGTCACATGGACTAAAAGAAGGAAAATGATTTCAACAAACAACAAGTTTTGTACCACATGCCTTGAGTAAACTTTGTAAGATGGCCTGCATTGGAGACAGGGAAGACACCTGATGATTTTGGTGCTATAAGGTCAAGATCACAAGGAAAACTTTTTCCATAAAATAACTCATGTCCTATGCCACAAACTATGAATGAACTTTGTGGATTGCATGCATTTGAGACAGAAAGGTATCTATCAGTTGTAGGGTCAGTAGGTTAAAGGTCAAGGTCACTGAGTCTGAAAAATGAAAAATGATTTTTGCACAAAAAATTCAGTTCTCGAGCATGTACCTTCACAAAAGTTTGTTCATGGCTTACACTTTGGGTAAGAAAGAAGCCTATTGATTTTGTTATTAAATGGTTGAAGGTCAAGATCACTCTAAATGAAAGAAGAAAAATGGTAATTTTAGTCATAGACTAGATACCTTGACCAAAGTTTGTGGATGGTTTGCTCTTAAGATAAGGAAGAGGCCTATTGATTTTGGGGTCAAAATGTAAAAGGTTACAGTCATTGTGACTCAAAGAAAAATGGGTTTTGCACAAGTTCCTTGACCAAACTCTGTCGATGGCTTGCATTTAGGGCATGAAAGAAACATGTAAATTTTGAGGTCTAAAGGTCAAAGATCATGATCATGGTAAATCTAATAAGAAAAGAATTTCCGTACAGTAAGTTTAGACTGCATAATTTGACCAAAATCACTGAGACCCATTGGTCAATAATCTCCAGAAGCAACCATGTCCTACTTGTGCCTACACAGATAAAAATATTACCATATATACTCACGTATAAGCCGATAGCAACTGCAAACTGCATAGACCCAGATCTGCCATCGCATAATGTGCCAGCAGATATGGATCTTTGCAGTTTGTAAGGACTAATCAGTAGAACAAACAACATAGACCCTGATCTGCCGGCGCATTATGGGACGGCAGATCAGGGTCTATGTTGTTTGCATTTGACCCGGCTTATACACAAGTAAATATAATACTCACGAGGTGGATGGGCGTATAATGTACCATTCACTGTACTTTTGTTTCCTGTATATTTTAGGGGGATTTCAACTACTGTGAAATAATTACCTGAATTAAACATATAAAATGGAAATTATATCAGTGTTTCTCGGTAGTCTCCAATATCAGAGCTTTTTGCTGATATTATTTCACCATAGTTTCCAAGGTAATTATATATTTTACAATATGGAATATCTTTTCAAGGTAATGATTTTATGTTCAGTCTTTTTCTGCAAAGATGTTGCATGACAAAGTTCTATTCATTTATTGAGCTCATTAGCCCTATCAATGAAGTGCTTATTTATCATCACTTTGAATATCAGAGAAGGTGGTCTAAATGGAAATGAAGAATTGTGACCTTGCATCAGCCAGTTGATATAATGTGACCTTGCATCAGCCAGTTGATATAATGTGACCTTGCATCAGCCAGTTGATATAATGTGACCTTGCATCAGCCAGTTGATATAATGTGACCTTGCATCAGCCAGTTGATACATTGTGACCTTGCATCAGCCAGTTGATATAATGTGACCTTGCATCAGCCAGTTGATACAAACTACTGTTGTATACAAGGCGTGTGTGCCAGCTAATTACAGGACTTGAATTTAATGCTCATATTCTTGCTAAGCATGAGTTATTTGTGGAAAATGCAAGTTGAAATTTCAAGCTCTTGTATTTTTCTTTTATGAAAAACTAAAACTCCTTTAAGTATGTATATACCTCTGCATAATTCTGATGTAATGAAATGTAAATTGAAGCTTGTTTTGGCAGTTTGATTCCAATTAGCCTCAGAGAAGCTGTTTAGCGTGTAGTCCAATGTTGTGATCATACATATATTTACTGATAATATATTGTGGACTAGGGCACAACCATTATGTTATCAAGTTGAAGCAGGATATATATCTATTTCATGCTGAACTATTTTATTCATAAATATGGAAATGTTTCTCTGATATTTTATATTTTTTTTTAGGTAAAATCTGCTAGTATGTATCCTTTAATGACTTGCCCTGCTAGTATTTTTTGTAGGATGGCCGATTGCATCTATTTGTGTCACATCTTATCTTGACTGCCAATTGCAGATATTTGTGTCATATTTTATCCAGCCTATCCCCTAAAAATGAAGTGTTTTTCACTCATGTATACTAAACACTGTGCTGATGCTGCAAGTCAGTGAAACACTTTATTATCGTCCGATTTTTAATTACTGCAGATTGATATTGAAGCTTGATACATACTGCATTATTAAATTATGATTTCCCTGTATACTGATATGCATTATTAAATTATGCTTTCCCTGTATACTGATACTTACTGCCTTATTAAATTATGCTTTTCCTGTATGCTGGTATCCAATGTAGCAGAAACTGGAAATGTTGAGGAAGATTAGAAGGTTTTTTCTGTCAGAAAGTGTGAAAATTATCATGCTTAGATGATTTAGAAGCTAGCGAAGAGAAAAATAAACATGAATGTTCTGAGTCAAGTTCTGGTAGCGTTACATGTGCTGAACACAGTCCTGAAAAAACTTTAAATAAAGCAGTATCTGTAACACTCAAGACAGTTAAAAAATGGCAAAAGGAATTTAACATTATACTAGGATACAAAGTAGATGACAATGACATTGTAAATAAAATCAGGTGAACTGTATGCAAAGATTTTTTTGCTAGACTGATCTTTTGTTTTTGTAGCCGGCTGTACATCAGTAAAAAAAAAAAAATTTGTGTAGTATCACAGGGTATCTTCAAATCATGAAGGAGCACTGAGTATCAAAAGTGCCAAGGAAAAAGCAAGCAAAAATTAGTCCACAACTGTTGAGAAGGGTTTCCATAAAACGGATGAGGACACATTTTGCAGAATGTGCAAGTTATTCTGTACCGCTTGCTACTTAGCAATGCAGGAAAAGCCTTTAACTGACTTTGTTGATTTATAGACGCTTCAGAATTTGAATGGACATGGGTGAAACTTATGATAATGGCAAAGCTTTCATTGATAACATATGAAGTAGCTACAGCAAAAGCCTACTTTAACATGTTTCGTTATAACACAAATTCAGATATAACACGATTGTGGCATGGCTCCTGAAATTTGACAGTAATTTCATCACTTTCTTGAAGTACTACAAAGTTTTAGTGCCAAAATAAACCAGAGCTTAATTTAATAATTTTTAGCAAGATGTGTTATACTCTTGAAGAAAAAATGTCTTATCTCTCTGCTTGTTTCTTTATATGAATAAAGATGTTAAAAGTTTCTAATTGTGAATGTTCATTTTAGTTGTGTCACTCCATTTTCATCTTAGTTTATTTTTGAAACACATCAGCTCTTTAAAAAGCTGATAATTGTTAATGTAATTATTATTGAACCATCAATAATGAAACCATTAAGTCCTCTTAGTGTTTGTCTTCAGTGCATCCAGTGTACAGTACAGTCATGGTTTAGTCAAGGGTAAACAATAGCTAACAGATGTTTGCTCAGTCAACTGGCATAACATAACCAAGCACCAAACAATACGGTGGTTGAAACAAGTTTCTCACTGCAATTTATAAATCAATTAATTTATCTACCTAATTAAGTAATTGCTAATCATCAGTGTCAGTCTCACAGCTTAAGGTTGTTGAAATTATTGGGCACTGCTTTAAAAAAACATAAAAAAACAAAATTCACCATCATGTACATATATAGCTTAGTCATTTTGTCAGACAATCATCACACAATTGAAAAATATTACTCCATTTATTTCTTAACAATTATTCATGCTGTAGTCAAAGGAATTAGTGAACAGTATTCAGATTTGTGTAGAATCTAGCAGAGAAAATTCCAATGGTTTGAAATTTATACAGACACTGTTTAATGGCCTCGACATGTATACATACTGAACTGTTCTTATACTATTTGTGGATTATTTGTTTTGCATTGAATTCAGACACTTCATGATTTATGCTGAAATGAATTAAACATGCTTCTTTGTGCATATTTTCAATGGAATTATTATGGATGCATTGAGTGAGTACAATTGTATTGATACTTTAACTATTCATGTTATACATATATGTACCAATGCATGGTTCTCTTCTTAGAATCAATATTAAATTGCAATCATTGTGTTTCACTATTTCTGGTTTAATGTGCATTGTTTTAAGATGGTAACTGTGCCACTGAAGCATGAGCTGTATGCCCCTCTGAATCCCCCCACCCCCTCCAATTTGTAGAGCCTAGAGATATGCTTGCATAATTTTCTTCAGTTAACAGACTTGTCGCATTACTGCACAATATGTTACATAGCATGATAGCACTCTCTGGACCTTGTACATTGTGTTATGGCAGGGTTAAAATCACTGTACTTTGAAGGATTGCAATCATGTTTGCATGAGTCAGATTTCATAAGTATTTCTTGTGATAGTTCAAAAAAAAAATCTGAATGTGAGAAAGAAATGAATGTTCTAGACAACTTCTAGCCTAAAATCAAATTTCTGAAGTTTGAAGTGCCACCCAGCATGCCGCAACTGACAAAGCTTTCAGTGATTATGAAATGCCTAATTACAAAAGGAAATCTGTTCGTTTTTGCTCAGATGGTGCAAGTTTCATGATGAGTAACAGGCAGGGTGTGACAAAGTTACTGAAAGAGGTTAGTCAGGCTGATTGGATATTATCAGTTTGGTGTCTTTAAGCACACAGGTTGGGTCTTGCTGTGAAAGATTGCTTTAAAGCATCTTACATGGAGAAGCTTGGTCACTGATGTATAGATCTCTGTGTACTACATTTACAAAGGTTCAGCCAAAAGGAACAAGGAGGCTGCATAAATTATGGAGGAAACCTGAAGTCTGAAGAGGTCAACAGTACTCAATCAGTAGATAATAAATTGAGAGCAATCGACAAAGTGATTATAAACTGGAAAATAATCTTAATGCATCTCCTGAAATACTCTGGGGATGTCGGCAATAAAGGAGAGGAGAGGGCAAAGGCAAAGGGTTTTGTAAGTCAACTCCAACAGGACAAACTTGTTTAGTACCTTCATTTTATGAAAGATATGCTAAATGAAGTTGCCATGGTTTTCCTGTCATTTCAGGTGGATGACATTGTTTCAAGTGCAGTCACAAAACTGCAAAATGCTCACAAATCTCTAATATCATGATTGACAATAATGGTGAATCCTTACAACAGTTTGAGCATGAGTTGCAAGGTGCTTAATATCAGGATCACATACTGCACAATGTCATTCCTGTTCAAAGTCTTCGGGCTAAAAAAAAAAGGTTCTTCAATCAGTAGTTGATTGCCTACAGTCGAGGTTTAAAAGCCTTCATGAAGACACCCTATATTTGACTTGCCACATATTTGGTCATAAGAACTGGCCTGTTCACAACAATGCTGAAGCATTACTTTAGTATGGAAGTGTTTAGCTTGAAGTGCTTCACAGACATTTTGGAGTACTTTTGGACAATGCTGGCTGTGACATAGACAAGGCTCAGAGTGAATGCAATGATTTGAAAGATTATGTATTAAGAAACCATCACTTCAGACCTGTTCATTCACTACTAGTGTGACAGAGAGTTAGCTAGGAGGATCCTGGGAGAGGTGATTATTATACTTCAAAATCCTCAAAATGATTCAATTGTTCAGTCTGTATCCTCTCTGCAGTGCTGCATGTGAGAGGGCCTTCTCTGCCATGAAATGGTCCAAAGTGATTTGAGGTGTTTGCCGCATGAGTTCAGATGCTTTAGATCAGCTTGTGAAAATAATTGTTTGATGGGTCCACCTTTTCAAGATTTTGACCCAGAACTAGCAGTAATAAGGTGGTAGTTGGCTATACTGAGGCTGAAAAGGCCTACAATACAACCATACAGCTCAAGACACTAATTCAATATTCTTGTTCTGTCTGGTGAGGCTGATTATTCATGAACCATTCATGGTCCACAAAAACACAAACTTCGTCATGTGTATAAATCACACCTTAGTTAACTTTTAAACAAGAAAAACAATTCAGCTGTACATGTATTTTTTTTTTCAAAATGATAATAAAAAAGCACAATTCATACTGATAGAAAAGTAGTTCATTCTTATTCCAAAATTACTGGATTACAGTATAGGTAATACCAGTAACTGGTGAATAATATATCTATGCCAGTAGAAATAGGATTTTGCAAGTTTTTTTTGTCTCCATTCCCGAGTAAATACAAGTAGTAGAAAAAGTTAAATTTGAGCCCTGTAATTAGAGGATCATTGATGTTAGAAATATAAGCCATGTGCATGTTTTGTGAGTGTCTTCCAAACTGTTAATGTTGCACCAGATATAAGCATAGATATGGCGAACTAAGGATAGGTAGCTAAAGTTAGTGATTGGACTTTGGGAAGCTACTGCTAGACATATGTCAGGGTAAAAAGGTATGCAAAATGTGTTTGCCAACTTAAAGCCAAATAACTTTTTGATCACATTGTATTATCTGAAATGTAAATCATATACCTAAAAAATATTTTAGTTATTTTGTTTTCAGATGTAAGCGTTACTATTGTGGAAATTTGCATTATATATGCAACAAGAAGGATCTGTTTAAGGTGACGATTGGTTATAAATTTGTCTACCTGTATCTTTATAATCATTGTTACCATGATTCCGTTCATTTATTTGCTCGCTCAGTTAGTGTTTAGTTCTAAAATTTTGTTTCTTTGTTTTTCTTCAAATGTGGAAGATAATATCTCCCATGCAGGAGTGCTGCATGGACACCAGAATTCTGGGATATGACATGCATATCTTTCTTCCTTCTTGTTTAGTCAGCTGGCTTGAACACTTGTCATTTATTTGACAGGTTCCTGCACATTGTTGACTAATGCTGCTATAAATGTTCTTTTTCATAAATGGATGCATAGAATGGAGACATACAGGTAAACCACATTATAACATCATGATTGGGGTCCATAAAATAAGTTAGATCAATTTTATAACACATCGACCCATACCAAACTATGAAATGTCATGAATGCCAGAGGATGTGGGGGAGGGGGGCATAGATATATATGAGCTTAACAAAATTTGTATTGCATTTAAGCACAACACATTGTAAAAGGACTGTTTCAGGGAACAAATGTAGGTATGTGTTTCTGACCAACAGCAGTTATCAACTTAATTAAAAAACAATTGTATTTATTGTTAGTGATCCAAAGCAGTACAAATTGACTGAAAACACGACACATCGTCAGTGAGCAAGAACAACTTCCAGCTGAAATTAACTGCAGATCTAAGCGTGTGAAACCTGGATTGTAACTAAAACCATATGTAAGCATCCTGTATTAGCATTCAGGGTCACATATTAACTAAATATCCACCTTGAATATCCACATCTTTGAGGAGGCAAAAATATGGGTGATTTTTTAAATAAAATATATTCTCATCGTTGACTTCAGAAGTTTACAAGACAAAATCAAAGCTAGATAGTACTGGTAGTTGACATAATTTTGTGGCATTGTAACACCTACTGTAGGGGTGGTGTCAGTGGGTCGCATATACATATATATATATATATATATATATATATATATATATATATATATACACACACACACTTAACAAAATTTGTATTGTGTTTAAGCACAACACTTTGTAAAGGAACAAATGTAAGTACTTTCTTACCAACAGCAGTTGTCAAATTATTTAAAACACAGCTTTTTTCATTGTTAGTGATCCAAAGCTACAAGTTTGAAAATAATACATTTTTTTAATTTGAATGGAAAGTAAATACTATTTTAAACCCCAATTAGATACAAAATTAAATGAAAGATAATATTTATGAAATTTTCATGCATGAAATTAACTTTATGCAGATGAAAAGTGATCCTAAAGTATTCTAAATTGATTTGTACAGTTGTGCTTAATATTAACATCGACAAACATGCTTGTTCAGTTTTGATAGACATGTGTAACAATATCATGGAAATATATAGTATTATTATATCTCATTAAAGTAACAATGTCAATCAATGAATGGCACACAAAATGTCACATGTCAGGAAACAAAACATTGTGTCTCAATAATAATAATAAGAATAATAATGACTTTATTTAAAGAAGAAGCTCATTTGGTCAACTGACCAATCTTCCATGAGGCCTTCTACAGTTACATGTATATGTTGTAAAATTTTTACAAGTTGTGGTGTCTTTAGACAACAGTGCTATTAAAACTAGATAATTGATCTACTGCTATTATAAAATATGTACAAGGTATTAAAGATGAGTCCATACAGGATTCATACAGAGATTAGTAGTGAACCTGTGTTAAACATTACAGGCAAGTACATAAAGAACATTGTCTTAAAGAAGAGCAATACTGAATTACACAAAATCATACAAATGATTATTTTTGTAAATGTTGACTAAGAAGCTTCTTAAAACCTAGGGAAGAGTCAGCTGACCTTATATAGGGTGGAATGGAATTCCATAGTTTGGATCCAGAAAAATAAAACTGAATTTGGTTTAGGTAAATATAAATTGTTTTTTGAGATGGATCTTAGTTCATATGTATGTACATTTTTCACAAATTTAAAATTACTTTTAAGATGATCAGGAGCCAACCCATGTAAGGATTTGTTGACTAGTAAACCCAAGTTCTCTGTTGAAATGGAAGCCAGTTAAGGGTTTAAAAAAGATTTGATGATGGTGTATCCAAATCAGCATCAAGAATAACTCAGCTGCTCTTTTTTGAAATTTCAGTAGTCTTTCTTGATTTTCTGTATCATTATTACCCCAGATAGAACAGCAATTTTCTAAATGTGGCATGATATAGGTATTGTAGAATTTCTTTCTCTGTTCTTGAGAGAGATACAATTTTATTCTGTTCAAGAGATAAAGCAGTGAGTTTACTTTTTTAATGACCTTATCAACTTGCATTTTCGATCACAAGATATTGTCTATCATAATGCCAATTAGTTATTCATTTTCAGACTGTTCTATATCTATTCCTTTAAGTATTACTTTGAAGTCATCTTTCTCAGCTTTTACTTTGGCTCAACTACCTATGATCATGACTTTTAATTTTACTGCATTTATCTTCATACCACTGTGCTCACACCAGTTAATTACTTTAACCAAATCCTGATTGAATTTAGTGCTCAGCTCATCGCCAGTTGATCCAGTGTTATATATTGTGTCATCTGCGAACATGTTGGTGGTGGATAGCCCAATGTGATATGGTAGATCATTGATGTACAGCAGAAAGGGTAATGGTCCAAAAACTGATCCTTGTGGAATACCTGACTTTACGAGTTTCTTATCTGAAAGTTTATTTAAAATAGAAACTTGTTGTTGTCTGCCTTCAAGATAGGATTGAAATCAAATTAAACTTTCATGGTTACCTTGATATATGCTGAGTTTTTCCAGCATGATTTTGTGATTAACAAGGTCAAAAACCTTTGTAAGGTCAAGAAACACTGTACCTACCAGGTTACCTTGATCAACTCCTGTTAACCAATCATCTACCGTTCTAGTTAATGTAGTCTGGCATGAATGTCCTTCATGAAAGCCAGATTGTCATGAAAGTAGTAAATTTAAAGATTCCAGTTAGTTTCTAAATTCATTACAAACATGTCTTTCTAATATCTTCGAAAGTGATGATAAAACTGATATAGGTCTAAGGTTATTCATATCAGAAAGATCTCCTTTCTTGTGTATTGGAATTACTTTTGTCAAGTTTTAGACTGTTTGGAAAAATACCTGCAGAAATACATAGATGGAAGATGTACATAAGTGAAGGTGCAATCACTCGAGATGAGAGTTTCAGGAATTTAGCACTTATACCATCTAGACCAGCTGTTCTGACATTAAGTTTTTCTGATTCATTTAAAATGAATTCTAGACTTATTTTAGGTATTTTGAAATTTTAAAGTATTTTTCTTTGCTAAGTTTTGAGGAAATATGATCATTTAATTCATCACTTGAGAATCTTTTAAGAGCTGTGAGATCCACGAGCTTTTTGTTTATGTTCACAAAGTAATGATTGAGTGCATTTGCAATTTCAAGAGGTTCTTGCTGAATGTAACCATTTTCATCACTAATACATCTAAATGGCAGGTTATTGACAGATTTGCCTTTTAAGTAGTTGAAGGTTTTCCACAGTTTTCTAAGGTTCTTTTTCATAATACTATCTGATATTTCAGTGGAATAGTAAGTTTTCCTTGCCATTTGAATCATTGACTAAACTCTGTTTCTCCATAATCTGTAATTGTTAGTATCTTTAATTTATGAAATCTATACCTTGTCTTAATAGCATTCAATATATCATTTGTGATCCAATTGGGTTGATTTTGTTGCATGACTGTTCAGGGTGTCAGTAAACATATCTATCCAAATGTCAAGAGCATCTGATGGGTCATCAAAAGATTCAATTACTGACCAAGGGATATCTTTCAGTTCTTTGAGGAATATTTGTGCATTGAATCTTTTCATTATTCAATACTTGATATATTTGTGATGATAGGGTTTACTTTTTTGGCTTAATTTTCATGTACAGCATATATGATAATGATCACTTATGGCATATTGGGGAACTGCAATTTCTATAATGTTGTCAGCATATTTAGTATAGATGTGATTGATTAGTGTTTCAGATACCTCTGTTACTCTAGTGTGTACATGAACTAGCTGTTGATAATTCAGTGAATTCTTAGTTTAAATCCAGCTTTGATTGTTGTCATACAGCAAATTGTAATTGAAGTCACCTACTGAACAGACTTCTTTGTTTTCAATATACAAAGTTTCAAGCATACCAAGCATGGTCAGTCATGCAATTGTGTTTTTCTTTTTTGCATAGTTTGGTATAAGAAACAATTTAATGCTCTTGCTTTGGGGGGGGGGGGGGGATATGAAGATTTGTTCACACTTGACCAGTCATGTTCCACTTGGGCTTTTTGCCCTAATGGGACATGATTTGTTTTGAGTGAACAAATCTTTATATTTCCCCCTAACAAGGGTAAAAAATGTATACCAGTAATGGATAGATAATATTTAATAATTAAATAAAATAAATGCAGGTTCATGTTGTAAATCATTAATTATAATAATGTATTTTTTTCAATAACCAGTTATTAACATCAGAGAATTGACCCAAAAAGTATTTAGAGATCTTGAATATCTATTATTTCAGCATCAAACCCAATTGATATAATTTATTGCAGGGATAAATTAACAAATATCCTGACTGACTGAGGCCGTGACTATTTACATCATAGCAGACAACATTGCAACCAGCATGCATATTTGTATTATGCTTTATGGTTATACAACATTTACACAAGAAAGATTATACTTGCCTGTGTGTGTAATTGTCGTCACAAGATTTATTCATTATTTTAAAAATTGATAAATTGTTCTGGCTCTTTTATTTGGACAAGTACACTGCATTCTTCGATGGGTAATGCCATTTTGCTAATACAACTGTGCCTTGCTTGTAAAACATACTGCCATTGGTCAGGAGGTGAAGATTCGATGAATAAAGCTGCAATGTTTCCACATGTAAATGGTTTAGTTTAGTTTATGGCCTGTGCACATTTACAAAATTGGTAACCATGTAAATGAACATGCACATAGTTATTAGTGATGCAGGAACTACTCATTACAATTGAATGATATATATTTCCATATCTCAGCTTAAGAGAACTGTTTAATAGTTTTGTTTTCTGTTAATTATTTTCTTAAAGTTATAATGGATGATTTTTCACATCGGTTGTGGCATCACTAGTAGAGAGCCAAAGTTGAAAAGGATTGGTTTACTGTACACTACACAGCAGCATACATCAGGTTGATTTACTGATAATGCTGACCAAAAAACTTTTCGTAAACTACATTATTTACCTTTGAAAAACATGTTTGTTAACAGAACCTTTGACGAATAACATTTTGTTTTAAAGAAACACTGTTTCAAGTTTGTAAGCCACTTTACAGTTTCTTGTAAATCGTACAAGAGCATCCTATCTGCATGTCCAGGCACTACATCCAGTTGCATTATCAATTTTTTGGTCATTTACATATACGTAGCAGTATGAAACAATACCACAAACATCCAAGGGACGTTTTACCTAAATTGTCAGATATATTCAACAAAAAAAGGGTCTTACAAACTCAGTCCTATCAAAATAAGTTGCAAAAGGCCTACAGCAAATGAAATAGTCACAGGTTGAGCAAGGCCTACAGCAAATGAAATTGTCACAGGTTGAGCAAGGCCTGCAGCAAATGAAATAGTCACAGGTTGAGCAAGGCCTACAGCAAATTAAATAGTCATAGGTTGAGCAAGGCCTACAGCAAATAAAATAGTCACAGGTTGAACAAGGTACAGCAAATGAAATAGTCACAGGTTGAGCAAGGTACAGCAAATGAAATAGTCACAGGTTGAGCAAGGCCTACAGCAAATAAAATAGTCACAGGTTGAACAAGGTACAGCAAATAAAATAGTCACAGGTTGAACAAGGTACAGCAAATGAAATAGTCACAGGTTGAACAAGGTACAGCAAATAAAATAGTCACAGGTTGAGCAAGGTACAGCAAATAAAATAGTCACAGGTTGAGCAAGGTACAGCAAATGAAATAGTCACAGGTTGAGCAAGGCCTACAGCAAATAAAATAGTCACAGGTTGAGCAAGGCCTACAGCAATTGAAATAGTCACAGGTTGAGCAAGGCCTACAGCAAATAAAATAGTCACAGGTTGAGCAAGGCCTACAGCAAATAAAATAGTCACAGGTTGAGCAAGGCCTACAGCAAATAAAATAGTCACAGGTTGAGCAAGGTACAGTATGCACAATATCAGTGACTTACATAAAAAAAAATAACTTTAAATTGTAAGCCTAAAGTTGAGTTTTGAATCGGTTTAATTAAATGACACCATTTCAGTTAATATATACCGTATACACATTTAGAAATGTAGGTAATTGTTGCAGCATTATCAGCAAATCAAAAGCAGGTTAATATGTAACCGATCAAGGATGTAAACAAGCGCTGGGGTCCATACATGTGATTCTACTGATGTTAGGCCAAAAATACTGTTTTAAAGGCTATCTACCGCACATACCATTTTATAGTTAAAATCTACCGCTTTTGTAAATGTAAAGAATAATTTAAAAATATTTAATAAAAAAACCCACCAAACACAGTATTTTTATGCGTTCTATCAACACATTCGAGAAACCAGGTCATTAGCTTGCACTGCATCAAACCTACACATGAATATTATCGATAAAATGAGATTTTGAATCTTGGTCAATCTGTCCAAAGTTCCCACTGAAAAATTCGTCCATAATGTAAAAAAAAAAAAAAATTTCTGAGGGCTGATGCCGATCTGAAACACTGGATTTATATAACTAAATCTTTCAGGATCAAGAGATAATATTGTCAGTACTACTGTGACCAGTGATGATCAGAACATTATATTACCATAATGACTTCAACATGCAGTTTTTCTTGGATTTTCACCCTATGGCAAGTCCAGGGGACCTTTGAATACAGTTTTATTTAAAGTTGGGATCAGTCATTGTTTAAATCTTAGGAGATTATGGGTATTTTGCTAAAGTATTCTAAAAGTTTGGGATGGGTTAATAATGGGCATGGGTATGCCATAGGATGTTTATGGTATAAACAGTGAAGATATGTTGTGATCATCATGGAAACATGTTAAGTACTTCATTCAAAGTATTGTTCAGTTCTGCAAGCGTGTGCAAATGACTTACAGGTAAGTATTGAATGTAGAGAGCAATTTATTTATACAGACATGAGGTCATTAAGAACAACTTTACTGGTAAAATATAACTGCCATGTGAATTAACCAGTCAATAAACTTGATAACTGTCAATTTTAACAAGTGATGGCATCTGTGTTGTACCTTGTTTGAGCTGTCAGGGGGGCTATTGTATTTACCTCTGTCCCTTATAATGATAAATACCATCTATACTCGCATATAAACCGGGTTCAAATGCAAACAACATAGACCCTGATCTGCCGTCGCATAATGTGCCCACAGATCAGGGTCTATGTTGTTTATTCTACTGATTAGCCCTTACAAACTGCATAGACCCAGATCTGCTGGCGCATTATGCGACGGCATATCTGGGTCTATGCAGTTTGCAGTTGGTATTTGATTATAAGCAAGTATATATGGTATATGGGGATTTGTTAAATTTAAGGAAACACTGGCACTTTTGGGGTGGGTGAATGTCCTGTGGGATTACACAAGGCTCAACACTGGCATTGAAAATTATTTTGCACATTAGTATTTGCAGAGTCATCATAAATAAGTGAGGCATGCAGGTGGTCTTTAGTCACTAGTATAGTACTTGTAATTAAAAACTTACATTGTATGCATTGGACATGCATATTATTGCTGAAGGACTCTAGGGTCAACCGTTAGAGGGTCTCTTCTGTATATGTCCAATAATTTAATAGTTGATGTTGTAGTGCGATGTTGGTCTTAGCTGGTAAAGTGTTGAATAAAGCCAGAATAAATCCTGTGCAGTTCCATGTAGACGTTTATGTACGAGAACTGCCTTGTGAAAATCAATCCTTTCATATATTGATAGCCATTTTAGAGCCGATGAATTGTACACTAGAGCATACCTCATACATATCAGTAATTTTTTGAGCAAACTTTGATGACTACTTGAAAAATTCTAGTGCCAACCCAGAATATGGGAGGATTTTTTTCTCGGGGGTTCATTAGTTCACTTTACCTTGGAGACCATCACCTTTCCTAACCTTTAATGATAATTGTCACATTTTTTTCCTCTATTACAGGATGTGGCTTTGTATCTAACATCAACAGCTTTATTGCTTAGAAACTATCTGGTTCATCAGCATATTGTGACAAGGAGAGCTCATTGTGAAGATTAATTCAGGTTCTCAACTACATGAAGTAGTAGTGACAGGAATTTCAGAAGACATTAATACGAGAGACTGAATTTCCCTCCCCAATTTGTTTGGATTATGTGATTGTGTGGAATGTCTGGAGGCATTCGGCACAGTTCATCTATGTCATCCCTGTCATCCATGGATAAAGGACAAGATGGTATGTATTCTTAACCTTCTTATTATGAGTACTTGAAGACTCCAGTGACGAGCCCAGGCGGTGTGCAGGGCTTTGTAGATTTTTACAAGAATATAGGGTGAGTTTATTATTAAAAAATGCTTTCTCAAATGAAAACAAAATGTAAAGATCTCGGAATAGACATTATTCATCTTCAGTAGCCAATGTTACCTCCACCTCCATATGAACCCTTGGCATACAGGACACATTCCTGAGCAGAAGTGTTATCACATGATTTGCAGCTACATTATTTATGAGGGAGGTGTGCTAATTGTGACCCAAAAAAATGTTTGACAGATATATCTTGATAGATATAGCTTTTGGATACATTCATAAGTCACCTGTTCCATCAGATACAGCAACCAATCTGATGCGACTTCTGTTCATTCACTCATTTATAAGTTTCCGTTGACAAAATCCAGGAATGCTCAAGTTTAGTCACATGACCAAAGCATTGAAAACTTTCAAATGAGAGAATGAGTGGAAGTTGCATTGGATTGGTTGCTGTATCAGATGGAACAGCAGTATGTAGCCATGAACTTAGAAATGGCCACAGGAGGTAGGGTTATGTTATTCCACGTGGATTTACAAGTTGTCATACATAGAATTTGATCCAGAAATATTCTGTACATATCGGCAAAAGGACACTTTTGCTGACCATAACTCAAGAGCCATGAGAAATACCAGTTAGTGTCTAAAATGTACACCGATGTGTTGCAGAGACATTTGTCTGCATCAATTGTGAGATTTAATGAACAGGTGACATCAGACCCAAGAAACATCAGTACCAGCACATGTTAGGGTGGCTGATTTATCAGACTGTGTCTGTAGGCCCATATCTGCAAAGGTTCACTGGAATGAGTGTTTTAAAAGCAAACAGAAATGGTGATTGTTGAACAGAGAGAAATTTATATATTAGGTGCCTTTAAGAGAGATCTTATGAATGATAAGATTAACAGAAATTGGTTGAATATTATGGAAATGTTTTGCAGTGGCGGTGCAAGGGTTCAAGTTGCCCAGGGGCATTGTTCTTTAATGGCACCCCTACTTTGCCACAGAGAACAGTTTTTATGTCAGTTGCCAACCTCCCTCCTCCCCCTCCCCCAAATATATGTTTTGTCAAGAATTGCCCCCATTACACTAAGATGAGGTGAAATACTATGAAAATGTCAGCTAAAAAAAAAAGCTCCAGATGGTGCCCCTCTTCACCTGGCACCGAAGGGCAATTGCCCCCTCCCCCCCCCCCTTGTGCCGAATGCGGGACTTGGAAAAATTTTGCTGGAACTTAGCTGCTTTCCACGGGTAAACGTCCTTCGACTAAGTCTTGATAAATTAATAATTATGATGTCTTTTGACTTCTTTTTATTGCCAATAATTTGCTTTCCAGTATTCATACAGTAAATGATAATTTGGCATGAAAATAGATTGATGTAATACATTTAATGGATCTGTAATGTGGTTAAATTAGGATTTAAGAAAATATTGTTCAAATCCTGCATTCAGAGACATTTTCCTAAAGTCTTTAAAATTGGGTGAAATGTTGTCTTTGACTTGGAGATACTGCGTACTTATTCAGTTTTAATTTCATTCAGATTTTTATTGACATTGTTTACCCTATGACAAGCCTTGTACATAGTGTGAAAAGCAGGGGTGGATTTATAATTGGACAAGATTTTGTTATATAAAAACGTAATAAAATTTGTAGAATATGGCATTGGGCTTAATTAATATCAAGGATGGACTTATCCTTGGAAAATATGGTAATTGCATATGTACTCCCTTTCTACAGTTTACATGTACATGGAAGCTTTTTCCATCCAAATGTTTTTTTAAATGAAAGTGTAGATTCACATTATTTATCTTTGAAACTAATCCTCTTTATACTAAATAGGCATGCTTCAACAATACTGGTACTGTTTATACTAAATAGGCATGCTTCAACAATACTGGTACTTTTTATACTAAATAGGCAATGCTTCAACAATACTGGTACTGTTTATACTAAATAGGCATGCTTCAACAATACTGGTACTTTTTATACTAAATAGGCATGCTTCAACGATACTGGTACTTTTTATACTAAATAGGCATGCTTCAACAATACTGGTACTGTTTATACTAAATAGGCATGCTTCAACAATACTGGTACTTTTTATACTAAATAGGCATGCTTCAACAATACTGGTACTTTTTATACTAAATAGGCATGCTTCAACAATACTGGTACTGTTTATACTAAATAGGCATGCTTCAACAATACTGGTACTTTTTATACTAAATAGGCATGCTTCAACAATACTGGTACTTTTTATACTAAATAGGCATGCTTCAACAATACTGGTACTGTTTATACTAAATAGGCATGCTTCAACAATACTGGTACTTTTTATACTAAATAGGCATGCTTCAACAATACTGGTACTGTTTATACTAAATAGGCATGCTTCAACAATACTGGTACTTTTTATACTAAATAGGCATGCTTCAACAATACTGGTACTGTTTATACTAAATAGGCATGCTTCAACAATACTGGTACTTTTTATACTAAATAGGCATGCTTCAACAATACTGGTACTTTTTATACTAAATAGGCATGCTTCAACAATACTGGTACTTTTTATACTAAATAGGCATGCTTCAACGATACTGGTACTTTTTATACTAAATAGGCATGCTTCAACAATACTGGTACTGTTTATACTAAATAGGCATGCTTCAACAATACTGGTACTTTTTATACTAAATAGGCATGCTTCAACAATACTGGTACTGTTTATACTAAATAGGCATGCTTCAACAATACTGGTACTTTTTATACTAAATAGGCATGCTTCAACAATACTGGTACTTTTTATACTAAATAGGCATGCTTCAACAATACTGGTACTGTTTATACTAAATAGGCATGCTTCAACAATACTGGTACTTTTTATACTAAATAGGCATGCTTCAACAATACTGGTACTTTTTATACTAAATAGGCATGCTTCAACAATACTGGTACTGTTTATACTAAATAGGCATGCTTCAACAATACTGGTACTTTTTATACTAAATAGGCATGCTTCAACAATACTGGTACTTTTTATACTAAATAGGCATGCTTCAACAATACTGGTACTGTTTATACTAAATAGGCATGCTTCAACAATACTGGTACTTTTTATACTAAATAGGCATGCTTCAACAATACTGGTACTTTTTATACTAAATAGGCATGCTTCAACGATACTGGTACTTTTTATACTAAATAGGCATGCTTCAACAATACTGGTACTGTTTATACTAAATAGGCATGCTTCAACAATACTGGTACTGTTGACAACAGATGTCTGAGAGTTTCTCAGTGACAAAGTACATGTACACTATAAAGCTAAATCTTTACTGAATCATTACTTTATATAAAGCTCTGCTAGAAATTGGACTCGGGTAGATTCTATTCATTGCTCACTAATCTCTATTGATAACAAATAAAGCATTTTATGTTCACTTTCTAATCTTTTCTTGACATCAGCTAACATAAAAGAGGTGACAGCTTTGAATTTATACAATTTATACATGTTAACAGGCACTCTTTAAAACTTTTAAAAAGTAATGAGACTTGGCAACATTAGTCTTGTGTCTGATGTCTGTCATGTTTGGAATACTCAAGAGTGACTGTGATGTCACCTTAAAAACAGTTTCTTAAGGTTTTGGCTCAAGTTATTTATTTCAATATGGGCTTGACATGCAGGCCGTGACCTTTTTCGTATATTAAGCCAAAGTTAGGATGAAACATTTTTAGCTTACCTATCCATAAAGCCAAATGAGCTTATGGTATAACCCAGTGTCTGACATCTGTCAGTCAGCTTTTTTTCTTGTTTTCTGATTTGATTTTGATCAAATTTGGAATATAGATTTATATCATCGATGTCTCAGATGGGTTAAGAAATGAGCAAGATCCACACACATTAATGAGCTGATCTTGGATCTAATTGGTAGTGATTGTTAACATTCTGGAAAGCATATTTCTGATCCACTTTTGATCAGATTTTTTAAGTCTGGGCTTACATAATCAAGGATTTGGATGACTTTGATAATGTACAAGATTCACGCATACATGTATTAATAAGGTGATCATGCATCAGACTGGCTGAGCTTGTTACCTCAATGGAAGCCATGCATGCATCATATACAGTAATTGTAGAAGGACTTGTGTAAGATTGGTTAGTTGACCAAATGTACTTATTTAAATAAAGTCAATACTATTATTATTATTATTGTTATTTCTAATCCAATTTTTTATCAAACTTGGAATATGGGCTTATATGATCAAGATTTCACACAAGTTCGATAATGCATGAGATTGATGCATAGTAATGAGGTGATCTTGTTTCTGATTGGCTAAACTTGTTACCATTTATGTCACTCTATTAATTATTTGATTTTAATTAAACTGGGTAAAAGACTTAAATAATCCATATCTTAGATGGGCACAATTGTGAGCAAGCGCCATGCATATTATTGAGGTGATGTTGCATCTGATTGGCTGAGTTTGTCAACACTCTAGAGACTCTGTTTCTGATAGGATTTTTTATCAAACCTGGTAAAAAAAAACTGAGACTTATATCATCAAGATAGCCAATGAGTTTTATTATGAGTAAAATATGCATATATTAGTACTACCAACAAAGTAGTAATAGAACATTTTGTCAAACATCTTACAGACTGGTGTCAACTGGAAAACATCACATGCAAGTTATTACATATAGCACCCCTTACATTCAATTGCAAACTGTGTTTGGCATCATTTATAAAATTTGGCATGTTGAGTTGGTAATAATGTTGGTCAAAGAAACATTGTTCCTATAAAATAACATTTCTCATGAAAGAAATAATTCTATTTACCCATTTAAACAGCATAGACCCACATCTACCATTTCATAATGTACCAGAAGATAAGTATTTATGATGTTTGCTTAACTGGTATGTCAGTAAGACCCTTACCTACTGGCACATTTTGTGACTGCAAATCTTGGTCTTGGCTTTTCGAGGTTGGGTATGCATTCTACACAAGCAATAGGGAGTTAAAAGTATGACTTCATGTCATGGTTATAAATGTATGACTTCATGTCATGGTTATAAAAGTAAGACTTCATGTCATGGTTATAAAAGTATGACTTCATGTCATGGTTATAAAAGCAAGACTTCATGTCATGGTTATAAAAGTATGACTCCATGTCATGGTTATAAAAGTAAGACTTCATGTCATGGTTATAAAAGTATGACTTTATGCGATGGTTATAAAAGTATGACTTCATGCGATGGTTATACTGTGCATACTGTACCTTGATATGTTTAAATATAAAATCTACTACAGTGAACCTTAACAATGCATCGTTTTATAAGCTGCATCTCATAGTAAGAAACAAATTGCAAAACTTGAAATACTATTACTACTGATTCTACTAATTTATATCAAGCGTGTATGTCAGAGTTAGTAAACACTATTCTCCCTCGAGACCTTTGCGGCCTTCATCTCTAAACTGACAAATAGACATACGTATAGACAAATTTTATTTTGAATCAGTTTGCATTTATATCATAAGAAACATTGACTCTTTGGAGCTATTTTTCCAACTATAGACAATAAAATAATAATTAACTTTAACAAAAATACATACATAAGTTTCCCACATTTCTGTTTATTGCGGTTGCAGCCTCAAAATTTCTTTATAATGATGTATGTTTCAGTGTTTAACTTTTAGCACATTTACTTTACAGCATTGTCAAAACTGTTATGTGATGCAGTGTAAATAAATCATTAATTTTTTCTTCAAAATATCATTCATGTTCAATACAAAGTCACGAAAGTGGCCAGCATCAAACACAACTCTGGATTTTGTGGTATTTATGTGAGCATATATTTTTGACTTTATATTTTTGCTATGAATAACCTGGCATGTGAAAATTCTGTCTTTGCTCTACCTCCCATCGTCCGTCCTTCATCTATTTATGTTGTAAAGTGTATGTTTGTGTGTGTGTTTCACTTCTCTCCATCCCATCATATGTACCGGTAATAATACTATAGAGCCCATCTGTGCTTACCTCCCTTTAACATACTTCTTACATTTACTCCCTTTCCTTCTTTCTATTCAGGGAGCCACGGTAGCTCAGTTGGTAGAGCATAGGAATTGTAATTGAATGGTTGCGGGTTCAGTACCCAACCAGGCCAGCCCAGGTCGGCAGCCTCAGTGTGTTTGAGGGAAAGACACTTAGCTCCCATATCTTCTGCATGATATAGCCAAAAATGCATTAAAAGTGACATTAAAACCCACACAAAACAAACCTTTCTATAATACCTTATAACCTGTCACTGTACTCATAAGAAAACATTACATAAAGTACATATGAAAATACATGCATACATACTTACATATATGCTTGCATGAAAACATGCATACATACTACACATACATGCATGCATGCAAACATGCACACATACACACATACATACATGCATGCATACATACATAAATACATACATACTCAGGGTCTTTCTTTGATATGGTGCCCTATATGAGGGTGTTACACAGATTTCCATTTTAGAGTAGAAACATTTGGTTTACTTACTTTGAGAGCTCAATTGTCTAAATTGTATTGATGATAAAGAATAGAAAATAACATTACCATTTTATTACATGAAATAAAATAAAAAAAGAAGATCATGATGTAAAATTTATCTATATTGTACCTTGACTCTGGGGACATCGCTAAAGAAGTTAACATCTAATACTTTTTCCTGTTTAATGAAATATTTCTGAAGCCACTGATTGAGTCTCTTATTTTTCTTATATTTTAAATTGACTTACTTTGTCTTTGTTTTTCTCTTCTTTTATTTTATTAATTAGAAATCGCTAATTAAAAGTGTGTCGGTCATAACATAATCTGTCCTGGTCTAAGGAAGAATTTCGAAAGCGATAATAGGCAGACTGATGAACCAGAAATACAATTGTCATTTTGACATGTCCATTGTAATTCTGGTATGCAAGAAAGAAGATCATTTTGATCGGTTTAGACCTTTTTTCTTAAAGTCTATTTTTAGATCATATGTATCAGTTCCGTCCGAATGTTATTACCACTTTTCACAGTTAAGTTTGTCCTTTAAATCTAACCCTGCTTACGTATTTAAAACAACTGCAGAGAGTTTCTTTGTGTTGAAATATGTCATTTCCGCCATGCAAGTTAAAGGAATGGAGTCATGTGGAAAACAATGTCAATCAATGACTTGTCTGTTTTGGTAAATGTCCTTTGTTAGTACAACACACAGACATAAATGTCCATTGTTAGTACAACAGAGACCAAGTTATCTCCATTGTTTGTGCACCATACAGCAATAGATGTCCATTGTTAGTACAACCTATTTTGGGAGTTTTCATTTTCACATTTAAAGATTATTTATTAATTACAAGTTAAAAAGCATTACTTATGCTTTTGTCATTAATACCTGATGCAATTATCATTTAGACTCTCAATTGGAATATGTCGAAATGTTGCTGAGGCATCTTGGTCAGTCATCATTTGGACATCATTTTATAATTGATGTAGTCTGTCTTCATTTGTACATCATGATGTAGTCTGTCTTCATTTGTTCATCATGATGTAGTCTGTCTTCATTTGTTCATCATGATGTAATCTGTCTTCATTTGTACATCATTTTATAAATGATATAGTCTGTCTTCATTTGTACATCATGATGTAATCTGTCTTCATTTGTACATCATAATGTAATCTGTCTTCATTTGTACATCATTTTATAATTGATGTAGTCTGTCTTCATTTGTACATCATGATGTAGTCTGTCTTCATTTGTACATCATGATGTAGTCTGTCTTCATTTGTTCATCTTGATGTAGTCTGTCTTCATTTGTTCATCATGATGTAGTCTGTCTTCGTTTGTTCATCATGATGTAGTCTGTCTTCATTTGTTCATCATGATGTAGTCTGTCTTCATTTGTTCATCATGATGTAGTCTGTCTTCATTTGTACATCATGATGTAATCTGTCTTCATTTGTTCATCATTTTATAAATGATATAGTCTGTCTTCATTTGTACATCATGATGTAATCTGTCTTCATTTGTACATCATGATGTAGTCTGTCTTCATTTGTTCATCATGATGTAGTCTGTCTTCATTTGTTCATCATGATGTAGTCTGTCTTCATTTGTTCATCATGATGTAGTCTGTTTTCACTTGTTCATCATGATGTAGTCTGTCTTCATTTGTTCATCATGATGTAGTCTGTCTTCATTTGTTCATCATGATGTAGTCTGTCTTCATTTGTTCATCATGATGTAGTCTGTCTTCATTTGTTCATCATGATCTAGTCTGTCTTCATTTGTACATCATGATGTAGTCAGTCTTCATTTGTTCATCATGATGTAGTCAGTCTTCATTTGTACATCATGATGTAGTCAGTCTTCATTTGTACATCATTTTATAAATGATATAGTCTGTCTTCATTTGTACATCATGATGTAATCTGTCTTCATTTGTACATTTTATAAATGATGTAGTCTGTCTTCATTTGTACATCATGATGTAGTCTGCCTTCATTTGTACATTATTTTATAAATGATGTATCTTGTCTTCATTTGTACATCATGATGTAGTCTGTCTTCATTTGTACATCATGATGTGGTCTGTCTTCATTTGTACATCATTTTATAAATGAAATGCATCTTATCTTATGATAAATGTTTAAATAAGAAAAATTAGTTGAGATATAAATAAAAATCAGTTTGAAAATGGGGGAGGCTAACAAATGGTTGTGGTTAGTAGTGAAATTTAAACAATTTGTCTGTCCTTGTTTGTCCAAGACCACTTGTGTGTGTACGTGTTTAATTGGATTTTTTTCTTATAAGGGAAGTGAAGTTATCAAATCACATACAAATTATTCAAATTAGATGACTAAACTGGAATAAAAACACCAAAACAACATTTGATTCAACTTGAAATTTTGTTCTACATGTCCCATACTTAGGAACACCTTAGCAAAGAAAGACCATTTAGTTATGTTACTACTTATTTATAATCTTGCTTCTAAGCTAAAAAGATTAAAAATACAATTTCTACTCTAAAAACTACATGCAGAGAAATACATTTACATGAATAGTTTCTAATCTAAAATTACCTGCATGGTTAAATATATACATGTAAGGGTTGGCAACTACAAACTTAGGATACAGTTATGCATGCAGAAAATTTAATATGCAAGTTTCTTTTATGTTGGTTTTGTTGGTTTTAATGGCACATTTAACACATTGTTGACTATAGCATACCAAGGAAATGAGACCTAAGTGCCTTTCTCAAGGACATACCAAGTCAGATATATACAAGGACAACATGTTTGCAATACTTAACACATACATACAGAAAACACATATAAGATTAGTTTAAAATGCACTGGAAAGCATATATATCAAAAGACAAAGCAATTAAGAGCAACTAAACATATACAGGAAAACATTTTTTTTACCAACATAAACTTAAAAAATCTACATGCACTCCCCTCCCATTCCCCATGTACTGTAGTGCTGTAATGATTTGCTTTTACATCTACATCTTGGCAATATGAATATTTTATGAGTTATGCTTTACAATTAGGGACTATAGCATTTAGTAATAGATAATTCACATTTAATAAGTGTAGATAATTGAGATATATCCTACATGCAACTAAGATTCCAAGTGGGTACAACAGTGGTAATAAGTCTCTAGGTAATGCACTTGATTTACCCTTCAAACAAATGCCAACTACAGTAGTGGAAGTGAAAGGGATTACTTATGCCTACATATAAAATAGCTTTATCTGTAGATAGCCATTCAGTCTTGATTTATGTGCTATATATATATGTTACTTTGTCAAACAAGATAAATCTTCTAGGCATTTTGATCTCAGTTTGGTGTTTTAGCCAAATCAATATCGACTTAGAGAAATATAAGTATTTTTTTTTTTTTATAATTGTTTTTGCCTCAACTTCCATTAGCATTATAGTGATAGTGAGACAGGTATTACTTTCCAATGGTAACGGTGTCCTTGACTCCTTGTTATCATCCAATTTAATATATATATATATATATATACATGTAGATACAGATACAGATAAACCTATCTACAGTGGCCACCCATGGGAAAAGGTCAAAGTGGCCTTTGTAGGCAGGTGACCTCTGAAGGCAGGTTCAGCTCTCAAACTTGGTTCATGACAAATACATGTACTATGCACCGAATAGCATTAGCATTATTATTATTAGTAGTAGTATGCTATCAAGATAATATAAATACACCCCCATCAAATCAATAAGACTCAATACAACCGTGTACATGCACTAATTTATACAACTCTCTCTCTCTCACACACATGCACACACTTTAATCTCATTATCAGTAGAAACAGCATCTAAATAAAATTACTAATTGACAGCTTGCCTGTGATTGTCAAACACAGGACTAACTTTTTGTTACGCCAGCTGGTATAATTAGGCTCGAAAAAACACAATTGATGGATTAAGCAGTTGCTCAAACTCACTGAGATCAAAAGACAGTCAGCTTTTTGATGATTAGGGAATGAAAACAAGCTTGCTGCGGTTATTGTAAGTAGCGTATAAACTGTAAGGGATATCACAAGTGCAGAAAAAAGTTTGTCTTTGAGGAGAGATACGAGTTGCAACCCTTTTCATTAGGGTCAGGGGTCATTCAATATTAAAAACTTGTCTGTAAAGACAGGCAAAGTTTCCGTTTATGGGTCACAAAGAATAGCCATATGTGGCTTCTTTTGATCTCCTATTTATCACAGGCTTCTCACATAAGCTTACTGTCTCTTGATCTCAGCGAGTTGAGCAACTGGCTAATCCAGATATTTTTAAAGCGTGAACAGCTGTTTCCAAGCCTAACTTATACAAGTTGGCTGACCAAAGAGTCAGTCCTCTGGTTTACAGTCATATGTAAGCTGTCAATCAGTAGTGAAATTATTGTTTAATCATGGTGCACAAAACAAACTAAGATCAGTGATTATTTTAAGTCAGTGATGATTTAATTTTTAGGATGGATTAAAGTGAGCAGGACACAGTAATCTTCTGTTGAGCATAAACTTGGGAGAGAACGGCATATACACATAATTTATGATTTTGATGAATAGTGCACATAAAGCAATCTTGATAACATACTAATAATAATATTAATAATGATAATAATGATGATGATGACGATAATGATATTCGGTGCATGGTATTAATGTTCAAAAACCAGTTTTAAAAGGTGAACCTGTGCACAGAGGTCACCTGTGTACAAAGGTCAGTTTTGCCTTTTCCCATGGGTGGCTGCTATTGGCAGGTTTGATTGTATTTATTTCAGCACTATTTTACATCAAATATGGCTGCCAATATTAAAATTAGTAAAGTCTTTAAACAACTTCAAAAAAGCCTCTGAATGGAATTTGACCAGATTTGACAGATAGCATTTTGACTTAAAAGCCTTTCAATTTTGTATAAATGATGCTGATCTACTGTCAAATGGCTATGATTACTAAAAACAGAATAACTTTTAAATGACTTCTTCTCAAAAAACACATTTCAGAACTTGACCAAATTTGACAGAAAACACTCTGGCTTGAAGATCTTTAAAATTTGTACCAATGATGCAGATCTGCCATTAAATTAGGCTAGCATTACTAAAAGCAGAAAACATTTAAATAATTGTATTCTCAAAAATGACTGTTCAGAATTTGACCATGTTTGACAGAAAGAATCCTGACCTATCAAGTTTTATAAACAATGCCAATCTGCCATGAAATATAACCACCATTACTAAAAATAGACAAACATTTAAATGACTTTTTCCCAAAACCACTGAACAGAATTTGACCCAATTTAGCAGAAAGCATTTTGACATGAAGGCATTTTCATTTTTTTTCTCCTGAATATATGCCTGTCTGCTGTTGCTAAAATCAGAAAACAATTGATTCTCTAAAACCACTGAACAGAATATGACCAAATTTGACATAGTACATCCTTGCAAGAAGGCCTTTCAGTTTGCACAAATGAACCTGATCCACTATTCAATATGGCCACTGTTAATGTAAATATAAAAATATCTTGAAACAACTCCTTCTCAAAAATCAGTCAACAGATTTGCTAACCAAATTTCACAGAAAGCATCCAGTCATAAAGCCTCTCATGTTTGCACAAATGATGTTGTTCTACCATCCAATATGGATGCCATTACTAAAAAATAAAAAAAAACTTTAAATGTCAGAAAACTTTACACTAACCCATATTTCTTGGGCAACTGCCCTTGCATTTTACCATATATACTCACGTATAAGCCGATACCAACTGCAAACTGCATGGATCCAGATCTGCTGTTGCATAATGCGCTGGCAGATCTGGGTCTATGCAGTTTGTAAGGACTAATCAGTAGAACAAACAACATAGACCCTGATCTGCCAGCACATTATGCAACGGCAGATCAGGGTCTATGTTGTTTACATTTGAACCCGGATTTATACGGGAGTATATACGGTAGGTAGATGTCAGGTAAGTGATCTTTCAGGCCTACTTGAGACTCTTGTTACTACTGTATATAATATGTAGCGATTAAATTGATAAAACAGCTGTTTTCATTATCCAATTTTTGTGACATTTTCAATATCAATTTCTGCTTAAGTTTGTAATGTTTTCTCAAGGAAAGTTTTATTGTATGAAATTTACTGTGCAAATAATTAGGCATGGTTTTTGGGCGCTGGTGATCAGTCAGTTTAAAGTAGTCCAACATACCAGTGAGTAGATGCCCTCAGTCTCTGGCTGGTTTTTTACTTTATAATTGGACTGGCACTATATGGTCAGGATTATGCTGATATCTCATTAAGCACTATATATGTATACTATATTGAATGATCCCAGAAACCAAATTTGAAGGGGATTTCAGTTTTGTTCTGATTTGTTGAAAAGTCTCAAATACTAGAACTTAATAAATATTTGTGTTGTTCTGATAAATTGATTTGGTGAAGCATTGGTCACTTGCAGTGAAATGAGAAATTAATTGATTAAGATATTTTCTATTATAAATATTGGTTTAAATTTAGTTATGCATCATTCCTGCTGTTTTGGACTTAACTAAGACTATTTGAAATATAGGTCCCGTTTTGGCAAGACATCATGTGGATAAAGTAATTATTTGTTGATCATCAGTCAGTTAGAATAAACTTACACAAATAATAATAATAATAATAATAATAATAATAATAATAATAATTATAATGTCTTTATTTAAAGAGGGTAACTCAATTAGTTAATACAGCTAAACTCCCTTGAGGCCCTCTACTAAAAGAAATTTCAGGAGGTCTACATTTATTTTTTACTATGAACATATAAACTTGTTGGCACCTATAATTGAACTTGTAAATGATTAATGCTTGTACTTCTAATCAACGAATTGCAAAAGTAAATCAATGCATTTTCTTTCAATATACCACATAATCAACCAGCAGATCTGGGTCTATGCTGTTTGTAAGGAGTACAGTAGAACAAAAACAACATAAACCTGATCTGCTGGTACATTATGGGATGGCAGATCAGGGTCTATGTTGTTAGCAGTTGGATGTGACTTATAAGTGAGTATAAACAGTATTTCTTCGTATTCTAGACATTGTTACTTGTTGCAAGTTACCTACCACTAGAACTGAAATAAAGTGGATATGAAAACCACGGTGACAAAATTCTCTGAATCATAAAAATGTCCTGTATGTACATGTAGAAGAAATGTATGCCAAACATTGTCTGAACAAAAGTGGCTTTACTCTAAAAAATTTTAAATTCATATTTAAGTAGTATTTGAAATTTTGGTGCTTTGACTGCATTTAAAAAATAAGTAATTTAGACATTACTATTATTATATTATTATTATTATTTTTGAAGACAGAAAGAACTGTTAACATATACATGTTGAATATAAGTAATAATTCAATTCTTCAGATGACTCAGTAAAACAATTTATTAAAAATAAATGATGAATACAAGTAAAAATAGAATATTTTAAAATAATGGCAAATATTTGTTATCATAATTTTAAAATTAAGAAATATAATCAGATTTTGATATCAGTACATTATTTTCATAATAATAAGAAGAAGAAGAAGAAAAAGAAGAAGAATAATAATTGATATATGATTTATCTTTCTGTTTTATTAATTTTTTTTAAGGAATTATCGTATTGTGTTGCAGTAGTAGTAATAATAATAGTAATAAAAATTAATAATAATAGAGCATTCTTTTTAAATGTAAGTCAACTTGCTGACATCTTAAATACCATCCAAATATGAATTTAACAAATTTAATTGTAGTCAACTAGCTGTTGGTTGGTATCTTGTTATGATGTATACAGTATATATCTACAGACTTTATTTTATACCTACGTGAGTCCATGTCACATCCCTGCATCTCATCATATGGATTAGGCTGTTCCATCTCCTAAAAAAGCTTGGATTTAACATTGCCTTTTGCTGTTGATGGCTACATTTTTCAAAATTACAAACGTTTGCATAGACAGAGCACAGTATGGTTTGAAATTAGTAAGGTATAAAGGGATTACGTATATACTCTTGTATAAACCGATACCAGCTGCAAACTGCATAGACCCAGATCTGCCGTCACATAATGCGCTGGCAGATCTGGGTCTGTGCCGTTTGTAAGGACTGATCACTCGAACAAACAACATAGAGCCTGATCTGCCAACGCATTATGTGACGGCAGATCAAGGTCTATGTTGTTTGCATTTGGACCCATCTTATACGTGAGTATATACAGTAAATACTTCTGAGCTAGACTGTAATTAGTAATTTCTGAGGTTCAAAGTGGGGTACAATTCAGAATGGGTCAGATCCTGACTGTAGGCCGATGTCAGCTGGGGAGTGATCTCAGGCCCACTTGGACCTCTTGTTTAGTGATGTTTTAGAAACTAACCAAAAAATTGGTTGTTCCAGTGGCAGTTTATTAACTATTTTTACCATAATGTATAGTCCTGTTAGTTATCACTAATTCAATGTATAGCTTCTGATGTGCTAATTTGAAGTAACATGGTCCAAATACATGGTGTAATGACCAAAATGGGTACATAAACCTTACCTCTTGTGTGTACCATACTGTACATTTGAACCATAGCACAACAGTGCATACTGACGTAAATAAAATGTATTCTTGGCCTACCATTATACAAAATCTAGAATTCACACATTATGAAGAATACACAAGTTTAATGTACCAATCACTGACTTTTAGTTATGAAATTATGTTTTTTAATTACAGTAGACTCTTCAGTGTTGGATAGTGTAGAACAACACTGACAAGAAAAGCAATGGATGTTGCAATTTATTGAAATGAAATATACTGAAATATTTACATTTTTGACAGTTTAGAATCATACATTTTATGTGTTTTTCACTAATATTTTGTCATGAATTTTGAATTGAGCTAATTCCATGGCTTGCCATGGCAAATTTCAGTCTTTTGAATTACATATGTCCTCCTCCAATGACTGCATGTATAAAGTTTGCTCCAAAAAATATTACAATATGACACGACATCCACCTTTCTCAGGGACCCCAAGGAGGGGACAAAAATTATACCCATCTTGCATGTATTCAGGGCACTCCCTAAGCTCTGGTAGCTGAGTAATTTACCCACTTAAATCTGCCAGAGCAACTGGCTACTTTTTGTTGCCCCCTGTATCCTCCTTCAGGGAGCACCCCCAAACCCTCCTGTTACTTTAAATTCTTTACCTGCTACTTCCAAATTTAATGGAATGCCATGGGTGTTTACAATATTGGCAACTTATCTACCTATTTGCCTTTCCTTCATTCTTTATTTCAATTAGCCAAAATTATGCTTATCTGCATGTAAAGATCATATGTCTATAAAGACCACTTTTATCTTGTCAGCTCTCCCATGAGTAGTAATGTTACACATACAGTAGGTTTGATTGCACAAGACATACATTTGCATATAGTGAAACTGGTTATCATTTGTCATGTCGTGTTAAATCTGAAGTTGGTAACATGGAGCAGTTTAACCAGTGTAGCTATATCCACCCACCCTAAAAAGGACCAGTTTAACCAGTGTAGCTACAACCACTCACCTTAACATGGAGCAGTTTAACCAATGTAGCTATATCCACCCACCCTAACAAGGACCAGTTTAACCAGTGTAGCTATATCCATCCACCCTAAAAAGGACCAGTTTAACCAGTGTAGCTACAACCACTCACCCTAACATGGAGCAGTTTAACCAATGTAGCTATATCCACCCACCCTAACAAGGACCAGTTTAACCAGTGTAGCTATATCCACCCACCCTAACAAGGATCAGTTTAACCAATGTAGCTATATCCACCCACCCCAACATGAGCAGTTTAACCAGTGTAGCTATATCCACCCACCCTAACATGGAGTAGTTTAACCAGTGTAGCTATATCCACCCACCCTAACATGGAGTAGTTTAACCAGTGTAGCTATATCCACCCACCCTAACAAGGACCAGTTTAACCAGTGTAGCTATATCCACCCACCCTAACAAGGACCAGTTTAACCAGTGTAGCTATATCCACCCACCCTAACAAGGACCAGTTTAACCAGTGTAGCTATATCCACCCACCCTAACAAGGACCAGTTTAACCAGTGTAGCTATATCCACCCACCCTAACATGGAGTAGTTTAACCAGTGTTGCTATATCCACCCACCCTAACATGGAGCAGTTTAACCAGTGTAGCTATATACACCCACCCTAACATGGAGCAGTTTAACCAATGTAGCTATATCCACCCACCCTAACAAGGACCAGTTTAACCAGTGTAGCTATATCCACCCACCCTAACAAGGACCAGTTTAACCAGTATAGCTATATCCACTCACCCTAACATGGAGTAGTTTAACCAGTGTTGCTATATCCACCCACCCTAACATGGAGTAGTTTAACCAGTGTAGCTATATACACCCACCCTAACATGGAGCAGTTTAACCAGTGTAGCTACAACCACTCACCCTAACATGAAGCAGTTTAACCAGTGTTGCTACATCCACTCACCCTAACATGGAGTAGTTTAACCAGTGTAGCTAAATTCACCCACCCTAACATGGAGTAGTTTAACCAGTGTAGCTATATCCACCGACCCTAACATGGAGTAGTTTAACCAGTGTAGCTACATTCACCCACCCTAACATGGAGTAGTTTAACCAGTGTAGCTATATCCACCGACCCTAACATGGAGCAGTTTAACCAGTGTAGCTACAACCACTCACCCTAACATGGAGCAGTTTAACCAGTGTAGCTATATATGCCCATGCTAACATTGAGCATTTTAACCAATGTAACTACATCCACCTACCCCAATTGGTGGCTGCCAGTTAAAAGCTGATCTACATAATACACAGTACGGGTATAAAGCTGAATAATTTGCAACCAGTAACATAATGGGCATTGTCAGAGTGCAACCAGTAACATAATGGGCATGGTCAAAGTGCAACCAGCAACATAATGGGCATGGTCAGAGTGCAACCAGTAACATAATGGGCATTGTCAGAGTGCAACCAGTAACATAATGGGTATGGTCAGAGTGCAACCAGTAACATAATGGGTATGGTCAGAGTGCAACCAGTAACATAATGGGCATGGTCAGAGCAAAACAGGATGATAATAAGTTATAGTAAAACTAAGTCTATGATCTTGGGTACACTACAAAGACTTCAAAAACATGGTAATCCCAAACTTTCTCTTACAGTTAATGGGCAATATATTGAAAATGTTGGGTGTGAGAAACTTTTAGATCTGTATATTGACAGCAACTTACACTGGAATCATCATATGAAATATGTGTGTAAAGTATCATCCAATAAAATTGCATTACTGCATAAAATTAGAAGATATCTCTGAAAGAAACCTGTCTGATATATTATAATGCTTATATACTTCCAATCAGGGATTGGCACTCAACAATATGAGAAAACTGTAATGTCTTAACTCAACAAGATTTATAGACTCCAGAAATCGGTACCATGTGTCATGTTCGATGCAATCCCTGACCATTCAGCCTATTTGCATAAGTTAAATGGCAAAAAATTCACCAAAGGATTGATCTTCAGCAGGCAGTCCTCGTTTAAAAGTGTCTGAATGGAATTGCACCAAAATAAGTCATATAAAATTTTTAATTTTCTTCCACATAGTCTCAACTGAGATCATCAGAAAATGGTAAAATTTATCAATGTCAACCCCAAACTGAACAATTCAAGAAAAGCTTCCAGTACTCTCGTGCAGTTCAATGGAATTCACTTCCCCAACATGTAAAGACAGCTGAATATATCAAAGAATTCTAAAATAGGTTTTTAAAACATACATGTCACTTAGGAGTTAAAATAAATTGTCTATGCGGGTGTTTATATTATGTATACGTGTGTATTTAGATACAAAAATTATATTCTTTCATGCTGATTTAAAAAAAAAAAAACATTTTTAAAATTTGTCTTTCTATATTTCACATTCTTGTTGTAACTTTTTTTTTCTTCATCAAAAAGGACTTCAGGGTAGAATAGTCATGGTACTAAATGAGCTACCCTATATAAATAATGTATTATTATTATTAATTCCATCAGAGGCAGTTGTAGGCAATCTCACATACCCCCAAGGGAGTGCCTATATACACAAACGTCGGGTATATAGTCTTTTTGTCTCAAAATAGACTATATACCCAACAGTCATGTATATAGCCAATTTGAACAGGTACACAACAGTCAGGTCGGGTTTGCTCTGAAATGACTATATACGCAACCGTCAGGTATATAGTCTTTTTCGTGTCAAAATGACTGTATATCCAACCGTTGTGAATATAACAATTTTATTTTATGCTAGACCGTGAATTACTGGACTTTCCAAGTAAAATAATTGTGATAATTTACTGGAATGAAATACAATGAATAATGTTTCACTGCCGGTCATTATTTAAAGACACTTGCATGGCATGGTCTACCGCTAAGTATGGCCGCCTCTCATCTAGACGAACTGAGTTTAAATCCAACAATATGCAAATATTTTTTTCTTCATTTTTATTTAACATGCTGTTTTACCTTGAATTGGGATGGAGAATTATGTTACTACTGATATTTTCTGTGCGAATATACACAGAACACAGCAAAACACAAATGGTAAATCGCTGACATTATTGCATGGGATACAGTAAGATTATCTGCTACTTCAATCTTTTATACATAAGCAGGCCAATACGTTTGAGCATAAAATTAAAAGAAAATTTGCTTGCTCCGAGTGAATGTATATGTGTATTATGCCAATTTAATGTTTATAATGGATTTGTCGGATATATCTTCGTAAAAGATCCCTTGAGATTTTTTGTAGCACGTCTATCGTATATAACTTTTGTCGTGTATATAGTCATTTTTGAGCATTATTTACCCGACAGTCGTGCACCTCAGAATGGCTATATACCTGACAGTCATGTATATAGCCTCGGCCTACCCCCAACCCCAACCCCCTTTCATCTTACCTTGTAAAGTTAACTTCAAATATGTCTATCCATAATTTGTGTTTTATTCCAGTTTTAAAGTCATATAGCTATGGAATTACTAATGATACTTACAATCTGACATAGTCCTTATTTCTTTCATAAAATGTGGCTACAAATTGAGATGTCAGCTGCATATCACTCAGATGTACATTGGTCAGATGACATTATACTTGCTATGGTAGGCTAGATCTAGTGTAGCTGAAAAATGACTTTGGAACAAAACAACTTAAGTTGTAGGGTAGTGAGGTTTGCTGTTACAATCAAACTTATGACTCCCTTTTTTGGCTGTGCATTACTTCAAAGCAGTGGTTGTCAGAATATTTTGTAATTTGAATAGGAAATATTTCACCATTTCTTTCCATTGTCTTTTTGAAAATGACCTGTTTGTGGGGGATCCGTCTCTACCCATGGAATCGATTGGTCTCTCCTAAACTTGGTTGAGGCAGGGAACTATCTACTGGTAGGTTATATTGTCCATTTATTGAAGCTCCAAGGCAGTTTCAGACTTGTTGAACTGTAAATTTTACATCATAGGCTAAGGTCAAATAACAGTGTATGAGTTTTAGTTAAAACAATTATTAAACAAGTCTCTCGACAAAATCTAAAATGTCCGATTTGGGGATTTTATAACTGATTCTGCAGACCCCTATGTATATATCCCAATTTTTAGTATGTAAAGGGACAAAAATATCAATAATTGAATAAATTATGATATATAATCAGAGTGACTGTGTACTTAGATATATGGGTGTGTCTACTACACACAAATACCTATACTAGCGACTTTGTAGCATCATTTTTGGTGATGTGTGCATGGTCGAGGGGGTATAGGGGTTGGTGCATGCAGGCAAGGCAATGGGTACTGTAACCAGCAGACCCGGGTTTGAATCTCTGTAGAGTACATATTAAAAATTCTCTAACCTGGTTGATATTATTTCTTCATATTTAAAAATTCACTTAATGTTATCAAGCATTCTCCTGTATGATCCAGGGATAGCACTTTCCACTCTGTTTGGTGTATATTTGTAATTCTCTGTAATAACCTCTCTATATCTTGATTTCTGTTGAAGGAATCCAGAGTGACTGTGTACTTAGATGAGAATTAATTACTGGGTCGATATATGGGTGTGTCTGTTACACACGAATGTCTATACCAATGACTTTGTAGCATCATTTTTGGTGATGTGTGCATTGTCGATGGGGTATAGGGGTTGGTGCATGCAGGCAAAGCGATGGGTACCATAACCCACAGACCCGGGTTCGAATCTCCATAGAGTACAAATTAAAAATTCTCTATCCTGTATGATATTATTTCTTCATATATATATGGCAATTCATTCAGTTATTGCCACTTGTTGTCCCTTAACATACTAAAAATTGTGTGAGTTAAAATTTTCCTGATTTGAAGTGAAACATCTTGATAAATGTTTGTAAATCTCCTGATTTGACTTTTCTGGGCTTTGATATGTATGTAAATCTGCAATTGTGCACCCTAAAATAGGTTTGTCTTATATGAATGCCTAATGCTTTTCATTGACAGACGAGATAATATATTTTGCTGAAAAGTTATTTGGAATTAAAGCAGTGATCAAATAGAAAATACAAAGAAAACTTTCCTGGTCTAGTCTCTGTTTTAGATATGGTCAATTCTACCTTTCAGGAACAAAGACAAAATTAATTAGGAACAATAGCTCTTTGATTTTACAGTAATGGTTCTCTATTAATTTTGTCAAACACTTGGCAGAATTATTAATTCAAACAATAGCACCACCTGGAACAAATTCACATATATATCATTGGATCTTAGATAAGAATGATCAATAACCCCAAAGGTATGGCGCCTTTATACAAAACTACCCTTATTTCTATTCATGTGAAATTACACCAGTAAGTATCAGATGTCAGGTTACCTTGTTCTGTAATACTTGTATGTATTAATCATATGTCAGCATTTAGTGGAACATGGTGCTTGTGTGGTTGTGAAAGGTTTTCTACCATATTTGACATAATACTTGAACAGGTTCTAATAAGCACAAAATTTCCTCTTTTTAGTTAAAACTTGCATAAAGAAATCCATGTGTCTCAATTCCAGAATGCATTACAGGAGGGAAGCGGCTGCTTCTGTCTATAACATCATGACTTCACCATCCATGCTTGATATCTCATTACTACTTAAGTCTGTGGCATAAACAAGTCTCAAAAATAATTTGTATGTGTTTTATACATTGTGCCCATATTGGGAGAGAAAATGCATCTCCATAGTGGAGAGCTTCCAGCGTAGACAATGGGTGCTAACTCTTCTAGTGTGTACCATATATACTATTGTATAAGTGAAGTCCAACCGCAAACAACATAGACCCTGATATGCCATTGCAAAATGTGCTGGCAGATCAGGGTCCATGTTATTTGTGCTACTGATTACTCCTTACAAACTGCACAGACCTAGATCTGCTGACATATTATGCAATGACAGATCTGGGTCTATGCAGTTTGCAGTTGGATCCAACTTATAGGCGAGTATAGACAGTACATATACATGATGGAGTCCTTGTTTATAGCATTCTCAGAGTGCACTTATTCTGATGAACTTTTACCTCATGAAATTCACCCAAATAAGAAATTGAAAAGCACATAGTGCTTGTATTACATTGAATATCGTATTAACTGAGCTGTCCCTGAGCATAAAGGTCTTATCCAGCTGATGACATAAATTAGCCTAAACCTAGATGATGATGTCAAACATGATGTCATAACTTTAGTTGTATATAGATTAATTAGACTGATGTAAAATAGTGAAAATAAAGAATGAAACTAGATTTGTTTGTAAAACATGGTTGCCCCCACTGTTGACAAAAAATGCCAAGTCTAACAAATTAAATAATGTAGAAAAGTTTGGAAATTGCTATAATGGTATGAAAATCTAATCAGGTCATCTACATTTGCATGCAAACATGTATACCAAATCATTTATCTCTATACCATTAGTGTTTTTTTTTCATAATTGTGCTTACAAGGTTTCCATTATAAATCCAAAAAGTTTAAAAAATGTGTACACAATTTAAAACTTGTAGTAATCGCCTCAAAATCTCATCTAATCATCTACATATAAATACAAATAAAAGCCAACCAAATTTCATTTGTCTACCTCAAGTGAAATGTATTAAAAAAATTGAACAATTGTTGTAATGGCGTAAAAATCAAATCTGGTATTTTAAATATTTCTTTCATCTCCCTCAGATGGTTTTTGGTTATCATTCTAAGGATTTTGTCAAAAAGAGAGCAAGTCCAAACAAGTAAAAAAACAAATGTATAAAAAATTGAAAAATTGCAGTAATGGCCTAAAAATGTAATCAGGTCATCTAAATATGCATACATATATACATACTGAATTTCATTGTCTGCATTGAGTGCTTTTTGCACAATCTTGCTAACAAGCTTTTTGGGACAGATAAACATACATGTGGACAGACAGAACCAAATCAAGATGCCTCTGCTGCAAGAAGTGGGGGCATAAAAATAAGAACATTTATGGTAAATGGCGCCCAGAGTGATGATGATGGTCCAAAGGGCCAGAATACGAGGCCCGAATTTTAATCAGCTGTTTTGGCGCCCCAAGACCTCTGGCACCCAGGGCAACCACCCCGTCCACCCCCCACCCCCCATTAGGACGCTACTGTCCATGGTAGAAATCATTGTTCATACATCCAGTAACAAAATGGCTTACTAATAGGAAAAATTGGTGCTCTTTCTTTTCATAATTCTTAGAAGCATAATATCTACTGGAATGTTCACAAAGTTGGAGAACCATAAAACATATAGCAGATTTGCTGCTTGCTACTGTGTATTTTGAACCCTGCAGTTGGGTGAGAATATTAATTATTCTGTTATTGCCTTCTCCTGAGCAAACTGTTCACATACATTATTGTTTGATGGTTTTTTATAGTGCCTGAGTAAAAGGTGAGGGCACTATGCTTCACCAGACAACACTGTGCAGGACAGTTCTTAAGGGAGAAGGCAAGTCAATGATTTAGTATATCTAGTGACATCATGTGATGTCATATAATGTCAGTGCATGGTAGTAGTGCCTGCTGACACGTGTATAATTCCTATAGTCAGGTTTAGCATCCTGTAGTAGTAGTAGTAGTAGTAATAATAATATTAATAATAATGACTTTATTTAAAGAGGGTGATACAGTTGGTTGCATGGACCAATACTTCTTGTGGCCCTCTATTATTTACATATTTATATAAATATTACATTCTTGCACATACAGTAAAGAAAAGCAAATGCAACTCTTAATTCTATCTAGAGGACAAAAATACACAAGTTTATATTGAAGATAAAAAGGTATGCAGAAGTAATTAATAATAAGCAAAATTAAGACATGAACTTAATAAACAGAAAATTGTATAAGAATATGCTACAACTAGGTTTATGGTACAGAATTTAATGTCATTAAATTCATGTTAGACCTCAGACAATGTTTTCCAAAAATGTCATGGTTATTATAAGTTACCCATGTTACTTACTTCTGAAACACCATTAGGGCCAGTTATTTCCATATGAATGGAGATACTTCCTCACAGGTACTGTGTCAAAAATTAACCTTTTGGGTTCATAAAAAGATGTAACATAAGACACTAATGAGATCTTTGTCCCTCAGTTTTTGCAATATTACTGAAAATATCCAACTGATGTTATGATTATGTGATATTGAGGACACAAAAACCAATCTTACTTTCTGTATTTAACATGTTCATTATATGAAAACTGTAATTCTTACTGTATATACTTGCGTATAAGCTAATACCAACTGCAAACTGCATAGACCCAGATCTGCCATTGCATAATGCACCAGCAGATCTGGGTCTTTGCAGTTTGTAAGGATTAATCAGTAGAACAAACAACATAGACCCTGATCTGCCGGCACATTATGTGATGGCAGATCAGGGTCTATGTTGTTTGCATTTGGACCTGAGTTATATGCGAGTATACATGGTAAATGGTCGGAATTGGAACAAGATGCTATTTTTGCTTCTTCACTCAAGATTATGAAACACATTAGAGGACTCTCCAGATGAATAACCATCAGCTTGAAAGATTTAAGTTGACAGAATTTTTGTAGATTCTTGTTTTGCAATTTCATTGGGTTAATATTCTTAATTTGGGTAATTTGAATTTTCATACCGAGGCTAGAAAATCTCAAGTTCTTGAAAATCATTTGCAACACTTGAACAATTTCTGCATGAATTTAAAGCCAAATATCATGTAAAATGAAATTGTTCTCCAATTTATAACTGTTTATAATATTTTTCATTTATAACTGTTGATACTATTTTCCATTTATGACTGTTTATACTATTTTCAATTTATACTATTTCCCATTTATAACTGTTTATACTATTTTCCATCTATAACTGTTTATACTATTTTCAATTTATACTATTTCCCATTTATAACTGTTTATACTATTTTCAATATATACTATTTCCCATTTATAACTGTTTATACTATTTTCAATTTATACTATTTCCCATTTATAACTGTTTATACTATTTTCCATCTATAACTGTTTATACTATTTTCCATCTATAACTGTTTATACTATTTTCCAAATTACATACACAAACAGTTGTTTACACAGATGCAACTATGGTGAGAATGTAGGCATACCATATATACTCGCGTATAATCTGGGACCAAATGCAAACAACTTAGACCCTGATCTGCCGTCGCATAATGCACCGTCAGATCAGGGTCTATGTTGTTTGTTCTACTGATTAGTCCTTACAAACTGCATGGACCCAGATCTGCCATCGCATTATGCGATGGCAGATCTGGGTCTATGCAGTTTGCAGTTAGTATTGGATTATATGCGAGTATATACAGTAAGTACTTCCCTTTTGACTGGAGATCATCCAAAAAAATGTGCTTTGTATGACGTCAGGCTATTGTAAATGGATAGCATATAGATGTTGTAAAATAAATACTGCTTCATGTCGATAATGTCAGATATTTTTCCAGTTGCTGCCATTTTTTCTCAAGAATCTGAGATGTAACTTTCTGTCACCAAACTGATTTACAAAATTCGGAAAACTGTTGGAAACTCTGTTGGTGCTATCTTTTTTATGACTTGTATCATGCATTAGGTCAACACATGTACTTTCCACGCAAGGTCAAACACAGTCGGGAACCTATGAGACTGGCATAACATTTATCTGATTTTGGGATGTAACACTTTTTACATGAATGTTATGTCCAGACATGGAGAAAAACTAATTTGATAATTTATTATATTTTTGTTCTGTGGATCTCTGCATGATTTCGAATGTGTATATAGTTAATGCTTTCTCAGTTATATGAACATCAATGACCACTCTTAATCAACAACTGGGCATTATGATGACAGTTAATCATGACACCATAATTGGAGACACAATAAAAACTTGGAAATGTCCGTAAAATTTTGCTTGAAAATTTTAGTTTTTACATTTATTTTACTTTTGATCAATTAAATAGATATAAATGTTATCTTTCTATTGTTGATTGTAAATTACAAGAGTACAGGATTTCTGTTTTGTTGACACTTTCTGGAAATACTGATATTTTTCACAGACATAACAATTACTTTACATCAAATTCTGTACCATATACAGGATAGAAATTGCGAGGCAACAAACTGGAGGGTTTGAGAAATTGATACTTTGAAGTTCGTAATCTATTTGTCAAATCAAACAGGTTCCACTTTTCATCCATTGAATTATATTATAATGAAACATATTTCTATTTGCATTTTCTCTAACTTCCTTTGGGATTCTGTTCCAAATGAGTGTCTATAAATATTGAAAACCTTTCTTAAAGAGTTTTATATTGGAATGAAGGATAGTTAGCTGAAAATGATCGGAATTGTGTTGCTTTGTTTTCAAGCTTACATGAAATAGATCCTAAAGATTAATTGGACCATATTGTTTGAAACTTTTTGCATAAGTTTAGCCTTTCTCAAAAATGTTTGTTCACTTACTGTCATCATTTAAATATTTATTGCATCTCTATGATGACTTTGCAAGCTTTTTATTGTTAGCAAAATAATTGCTATTCAAGGGAAGTATATACACGTACTGTCCTAAAATTGATCCTGTAGTCAGCCAATTGGTACTCTAGAATTTATCATGTCATGAACTCAAATGTGGATAGACCTTTTATGTTTAGAGTTGAGTTGATAGTGATCATACATACGAACCTCATGGTCAAAAGGGTTTTCCTCCTGAGATGAGCGGTGTCTACCATCACTCATTGAAATCTCCTGCGTACTCAAAATTATCATTAAACAAATTCGGGAACAGAAATGTTTCCATTATTTTTTTCACACCTTGCTTCTGATGTAATATATTTATGGTAACGACTTCCTGTCATCATGTGACTGTGACCTGGCTTACGCAGGGCGAGCATGACTCTTTAATTGCTAATTTTACAGAAAATAACCAAAAAGTAATTATTTTATTTTAAAGTTTGTCGAGATGGATTGTACAATGTGTAATCAGAAGTAATTCAGAAAGGTTGAAAGATGTTAGTGGATTATGGTTGGATTAGTCATTACTAAAGAGCTCAAGTGGCATAAAACAGGTTGGTTTATAATAATAAAATAATTACTTTATTTAAAGAGGGTGACACTGTTAGTTGCATGGAACTAATCCTCATTGTGGCCCCTTGTTATATACATATTTACATACAGAGTACATGTACATAGTTGCACACACAATAATGATAATAATAATTTAAAAAAAAAAAAAAGCATTGATAATAAGCTATGTCTATATATGGACATATTAAACAGAAAATTTTGTAAGAACTTGCTCCAACTAGGTACATTGTGTATATACAGTACAAAAATAGTGAGACAATAAAGTTGAAGGTTAGAGAATTTATTCTTTAAGTTGTAATGTATTTGTCAAATCAAACAGGTTCCTCTTTTCATCCATTGAATTAGATTATAATTAAATGCATTTATATTTGTACTTTCTCTAATTTTCTTTGGGATTCTGTTCCAAATTAGTGACCCTGAATATTGAAAACTTTCTTAAAGAGTTCTTTATTTGGTTTTGGAATGGAAAGATGGATGGCTGAAATTGATCTTAAATTGGGAGTGTTGCCTTGTTTTCTGGCATGAAATAGTTGCTTGAGATATAATGGGGCCATATTGTTTGAAACTTTCTGCATAAGTCTAGCCTTTCTCAAAATTATTTGTTCACTTACTGTTAACAATTTAATATCATTCATTGCAATTGGGATGTTTTCAGCATTATCTACGATGAGTCTGAAAGCTCTTTTTTGCAAGCTGAATAATTTTCATATATTCTTGTCAGAAGTGTTTCCCCAGACAACATTACAGTAGTCTAGGTATGGATGTATATAGCTTTTGTAATATATTAACCTATGTTTAGTTGATAGATATGGCCTTATCTTGCCTAATAACCAGAGACATGAATTGACTTTATGACAAATGAATTGAATATGTTCATTCCATTGCAAATTGTTGTATTTAAAGTTTGTCGAGATATCTAATTGAGCGTTATCTCGTAATGTTAAAATGCCAAAATCTAAACAACTAAAATATCACAGGAAATTTAATAATGGATGGAGTCTGGAATTTCAGTGGTTAAATTGAAGTTCAAAGAGACCTGAATATGCATTCTCTCATTCCTGTAAAGTCAATTTTAGCAGTTCTGGCAGGCAGTTAGCAACCCTGAATCTACACACAGGAAATGATTTAAACCTCTTAGTGAAATCAATAGAATTGTACTAATATTGCCACATTACAGTGCAGACACTGAAAGAACATTTTTTATTCTGAGGAAAATTCAGGCTGACTCCAGAGGAAACCTGGATCCAGTATTTAACATATATCATCTCCTAAGTGTTGGAATCAGCAGTGATGAGGACTGCCACAAATATAATCCAGGCAAATGATCTACTAACAAAGGCTAAAAATGCATGTGCTACATTTAAGGACAGTAGGAAAGGCAACAAGTTACTGCGAAAGGACTGATGTTATGAGATGATGTGCATATTTTTATATATATAAGAAAAAATTGTTCAGTATTAATGCCATATTTGTCCATTTGCATACTAAAAAGTGGGTTAATGAAATAATCCTCATTTGAAGTAAAAATTCCTGACCAAATTTTGTAAATCTCCTGATCGGTCGTAATCTGATCTCTCTGTTCTGTCACATGTATCAGTGACTGAACTCCTTAACATATATAGTAGTAAAGAATATAAGCCTATTAAAATTGTAAATTTGCTTACATGACCCTTTTTTAGTGTTGGGAAAAGATTTGAGTTAAAAGAAAACGTCCCCTGTTTCTATTATAGTTCTGGAGAACTGAGACTACCGTATAAGGAGAGCCTGGCAAGATGAAATAGAAGCATGAGCACTATAGTTTGAGATAAATAGAAACAGGAGCATTATAGTTTGAGATAAATAGAAACATGAGCATTATGGTTTGAGATAAATAGAAGCATGAGCATTATAGTTTGAGATAAATAGAAGCACGAGCATTATAGTTTGAGATAAATAGAAGCATGAGCATTATGGTTGGAGATAAATAGAAGCATGAGCATTATAGTTTGAGATAAATAGAAACATGAGCATTATAGTTTGAGATAAATAGAAGCATGAGCATTATGGTTTGAGATAAATAGAAGCATGAGCTATATAGTTTGAGATAAATAGAAGCATAAGCATTATAGTTTGAGATAAATAGAAACATGCACATTATGGTTTGAGATAAATAGAAGCATGAGCATTATAGTTTGAGATAAATAGAAGCATGAGCATTATAGTTTGAGATAAATAGAAGCATGAGCATTATAGTTTGAGATAAATAGAAACATGAGCATTATAGTTTGAGATAAATAGAAGCATGAGCATTATAGTTTGAGATAAATAGAAACATGAGCATTATAGTTTGAGATAAATAGAAACATGAGCATTATAGTTTGAGATAAATATGCATAAGGAAACACTTGAATACAACATCTTGTATTTTTTGAAACCTGAATAAAAATCCTAATAATTTGGAATCTGGATTCTGTTTCTGCATTTCCTTTTTGACATTAAAAAGAAACATAATACCGACTCATATGAATCCTACATACATTGTCATTCATATTTAATTCGAGATATCATTATGCGCTGTACATTGTTTACCTTAGTGCTAGATGAGAGGATGTTATTTGAGAATTTATAAATTGTATAATAAATGTACAATTTGAAATGTAAAACTAAAATATTATTATATTAATATATTGCCTCTACAGATAGACTGTTATTCATATTTGTTGCAAAAGTAAAAATGCAACAAATTTTCCTGAATATAGTACTGGTATACCATACACAGGCTTTAAAAACGTACCTGTCCAAGGGCAAATACATTTTTTATTTTACTTGCCCATTCATGATTTTACTTTCTCTGCATGAGAATCTTGAGACAGGTAAATTGTAAAGTAAAAACATTGTTCTCTCAGATTATAATATTGATTTCATCTGAAATAAGACCACTTCACATAAAATCAGTTCATGTTTCAATCTTTATGTAAAATGCCAGAGGTGGGAAGTTAGCATCTAATATGTAGTATGACAGATTTCATCTTTCTTGATGATAAGATGAAACTATTTGCTTGCCTATGTGAAAATTCACTTGCCCAAGGCAAATGAAATGGTTATTTTAAAGGCTTGATATAATTTTGTCAAAGTTACTTGGTTTATAGGACTGAGAAAAAAAAAATCAAAAAATTTGGTTATGGCCTAGCTGGAATTGAGATTTCATGCAATAATTGCACAAAATGTCACCAATTTTATTTATATTTTAAATGCAATTTTGGGAAAGTTACAAAGTATTTTACTCAAATTTTTTTTTAAACCTTGTCTTGGACTTCTGGAAAAGGAATTTTTCAGTGCTGGATTTAAAGTAGGTAAGCAATTAGTGACTCATGATGTGCTATTTTCAGATATGACCCTGTCTGCCCTACACCATTTGTACAGTAGTCAGAGGAATATGAATGGATCCCAAGGGGCCTCAGTAACAATCAAGCCCCCTCGAACCCCTAAACTTGAGGAGAAGGAGAAATTCCATGTTCCAGAGGGTGGCAGAATTGAGAGGGATGAGGACAGAAAGGTGAGAACACCGATACAGAAAAAACGGCGGAAAAGACGCCACTTGATTACAGCTAACCTGGCAGGCACACGATATGAAGTTGGTAAGTGTACCTATTCAGATACCAAGTAATTTGTCTCTTATAAAGAATGTAAAATTTCTATATAGTTGTGAAAGATATATCAAGTACTTTTGCACAGACAATAATGTATTATCATGACATGTCTGTTATGATAACTTATTACTTGTAGAAGGAAGTCTCCTTTAATTTTGATCTTCTCAGTATCTTCTCTGAGTCTACCTTTCTCTATTTGTTTCCCATTATACATAGGTGCACAGTTTTATGTTTACTTTCTTTGCTTTCATTGAAGAAATTTTTTTTTTCCAGTGCGTCAAGTGATAGAGGATTTAGGTTTTGGTATAGCCAGAGACGATGACCCAAACAGGTTGGTCCATTTTACTTAACTTACCACTGAAGAGGAAATCAAATAATGACTTAAATCTTTGTGGCAGTAATGACAACATAGGATTGTAGTCAGTTGTCCCATTTTTCTAAATGTTTGAACACTGAGTTTTCTTACTCAGGCATGAACATGTTCCAGTTTATATGTTAGAGAATAGTAACATTTATTTACACAGAGTTTGATATACTGAAATACACAAATGCACAAATACCCATTTTACTTGCCCAGTTCAGTTTTAAGTGTAAAAAAACAAAATTGTATGGTCACATGAAAACAGTACCATATATAATTGCTTGTAAGTCAAGTCCAACTGCAAACAACAAAAACCCTGATCTGCCATCACATAATGCACTGGTAGATTTGGGTCTGTATTGTTTGTTCTACTGATTATTCCTAACAAACTGCATAGACCCAGATATGCCAATGCATTTTGGGATGGCAGATCTAAGTCTGTGCAGTTTACAGTTGGACTAAGCTTATAAGTGAGTATAGATGGTAACTTGTTTGTATGTGTCAGATCTTCAAGGGAACAAAACTGGTATGTCTCTGTAATGATAGAATCCACTAAATGAGAACATTTTAAAAGTAAAAGTTATAAGAGGGTATCTGGAGGTGGGGGAGAGCTTGAAATATCAATCATGATTGGACCCATGAGTGAATGTAAAATTTAAGTTACTGTCTATACTTGCGTATAAGCCAATACCAACTGCAAACTGCATAGACCCAGATCTGCAATCGCATTATACAACGACAGATCAGGGTCTATGTTGTTTGCATTTGGACTCAGCTTATATGCGAGTATATTTAGTAGGTAATGTAAAGTTGAGAATTAGGCATCTGCACTTAGAAATGCTTTTGTTCAGGATGTACTCAAGTCACCCTGCATTCTACCAGTATTCACAATTGTTGTATGTTTTCACATTATAAACTTAAATTATGGGATACCAGTCTTGTATTGGAAGATCTGAAAACATTAAAAGTTCTTTTACTGTTGCAAGTTGAGTTTGACAGGTGATGCTTCAGCAGAGAAATGGCAGAAAATATAATTTATTTATCACAGAGAGAAGCATGAGGTCTCATGGCATCAAAATTTCCAACAACATATAGTTGATTTTTACTGCAGCAACTTCTGATGTTCAACCAATCAGAAAGCACATTACATTTCACAGGTGTATTATGACGTACATTTAAAAACTGCCAGAATCCATTTGCTTCCATGGCATCTAGAATAAATCTCCAAAGTGACTATTATCTGAGAAAATAGAGCATTGTATGCAAAAAAATTAGAGACTTTTCATTGTTTTTTGCCAGAAATCTCAGGAGTACCATATATACTTGCTTATAAGTTGGGTCCAACTGCAAACAACATAGACACTTGATTACTAGGAATTTCCTTTACTCCGAGCATAAATGTCTTCGAATTTGAAATTTTTCGGCAGTATCACACTGTCTTCATCTGTGACTACTGTTGATCACGTGACTGATCATGTGATCAACAGTAGTCGCTGATGAAGGCAGTGTGATATTGCTAAAAAATTTCGAACTCAAACACATTTATACTTTGAGTAAAGGAAATTCCTAGTAATCATGAATTATCCAGAGCAAGGAAGCAACCTTTTCATTTGTAACATAATCACTGATTTGCCATCACAGAACGCCTCTTAAGGTGGTGCTCTGCCCAATGGGGTGCACCCAGCTCTCCTTTTGAACTGCACTGTCTTAAATCTTTGGAGATTTAACAAATGGCATAAATCAGCATTCAACATGTGAATTTTGCATATCAACTTGGCATCATTTAAAACTCTTTTTTTCGCTTGCTGGGAAGTGCATAAAAATGACATCTCTCATAAAGAGGGTGCCCTCAGAAGAGACTTTACCATGCTTAAAATGCTATGATAGGCAACCAGCACCCTGCCATGAGTGGGGATCTGGGGACAACACTGTACATGACAAAATAGCATCAAGACTGACACAGTCTTCTGTTTACATCACCTGGAAAAATGCCAAATTAGCTTATATAGTGATATCCTGCATCCATGGCAAATCATCCATCATCTGTCCTCCATCCATCGGCAATTGCTTCTGGACACTCTAGAGAAATTGTTTATGAAGAGATCATGATGAAACTTTTTATGTGGGATGAATATCTTGAATGAGCTTGATAATCAAAAAAATAAAATTGTTCTTACTGTCATGAGATGATCTTGGCCCTGATTGGCTGACTCTCATCCCACTTTAGAATCTCTATCAATGAACAGCTTTGGCAAGAATTATATTGTGGGTTCATATCAAAGCAGTCAGATCTTGGATGAAACTGACAACCAGCTACATGTACCAGTGAATCTATACTTATTAATGAGGTGGTCTGGGCTCTGATTGGCTGACTTTGTTGATGCAATGGCTAATTCCAGGAGTGTGATCAAAGTGATATGGAATCTTGATTGGGTGAATTTTTGGATGCTCAAGAGGTTTTATTTATGAACAGATTTTGGTGTAACTTGCATTCTAATATTGTCATATTTTGCAGCTTATAATGAACTTTTATCTGCAGTAGGTACCATGACTATTCATAATTTATGTACTGATATCTCAGATTTGAGTTAGATTTGGCAACATCTCAGCAGGCTCAAATAGGAAATAAGTACATGTACTTATCTTCTTGTTAAAATGTTAAAATGAGGGATTTATATAAAGCACAGCATAAATATACTAGTTTATATTGTTAATAATTAATGACAGAATATTGGTTTTGTGAAAAAACAGACTTTGTGATAAGAAAAACACAGACCTCAAAAAACATTTAATCTGTAAAAATGAAAATTCATATTATAGACTGTAAGTAGATAAATATATTACAATTACTGCAAACATTTAAAAGCTACATTTGCTTTTCATTTACCTTTATTCTGTTACATTCTGGAGTTCTTATCTTTTGGATGTTTTGAATGTAAAATGTAAAATGAAAAAAGCTAGTGCTTGATTAAGTTCCTTTTGCCAAATTCAATTAAGTTGATAAATTAACTGAATGATTGAAAAAATATTTTCCTCTTTGAACTTATTTGCATTAGCACTGTAATAATAAAAAAATATCCTTTCAATCAAACTTTAGTTTGCTCTTGAATTCCTCTATCAATTAGCTTTTGCTTGACAGTATTGTCGAACCATTTATTCTTGGTGGTTACGTTTTGAGTAGCAGAAATACAGGTAAATAGTTGAACCATTATTTGGAAAATTGATCAGACCAAAGTACAACATAAAATCAACGTCAGGAAAGGAATGAGAATCACAAGAAAATCAATTATGTAGATATTACTGTTATCATTTTTATTTGCTCAACTTGTCATAGACCAGAAGAGCTTATGGGATGGCTTGTTGTCTGTTGTCCATTGTCCGTTTGTCCATTAGCACAAGTTTGTTATCACTACTCCTCCTAAACTACTTGGAGGATTGCCATGAACGTTTACACACATATTTATCCCAAGGTTTAGTTGGTCCTAAATGAAAATGGTGCCTTTTGGATATCCAGCATGTCTACCACAGTGGCTATTTTAAAAATTGTGTTATTGCTTCTCCTCCTAAATGGATGGTCATATTAACATGAGGTTTCCACTAAAAGACTTCTTATGAAGTCTAATGTATCCTAAATGAAAATGGTGCCAATCTGACATACAAATATGGCAGCCATCTGGAAAATCTTGTTATTGCTATTCTCCTGAATGGAAAGCCATATTGACATTAGGTTTTCACCAGAAGACTTCTTATGATGTTTAGTTGCTCCTAAATGAAAATGATGCCAATCTGACCTCCAATATGGCCACCATTGTGGACATCTTGAAAATCTTGTTATCACTACTTGTCCTAGATGGATGGTCAAATCAACATGGGGTATTCACCAAAAGACTTCTTATTATGACTAGTTGGTCCTAAATGAAAATGGTGCCACTCTGACATCCAGTATGGCTGCCACAGTGACCAATTTGAAAATCTTATCACTGAAGAATATCAGAAAATGGTTTCAACATTCAGCAGTTAAAAGAAGAAAGGGTATTATCTTGCATTCCTGGAAATTCATTTTGGACAGTAGAGTGTCAGTCCCTTCAAGGGATTCAAGTTACTTCAGAATTTTACCATTTGATGTTTATTTCATGTATAACAATGAGATAAAAATGGATAGCAAAATACTGAGTGTATGTATGCAGTTTTACCACATGTTCCCTGTCATAATTTAAAAATGATACAAGAGTTGTATTAAATATCATGTCATAACCAGGCACTGGCATCTTTACAGATGAACAGAATTCTGTAATTTTAATAAAATACCCATTTATCTGCATCATAAATATAATTTTCAATTTATTTGGACCTCTGCCATCTAGATTGAGTACTGTACATGTATATGCTTGCTTATAAGTCGTGTCCAACTGCAAAGTGCAAAAGACCCAGATTTGCCATTGCATAATGTGCTGGGAAATCTGGGTCTACACAGTTTGTTAGGAGTAATCAGTAGAACAAACAACATAGACCCTGATCTGCAAGTGCATACATCACATCTGTTACCTTCATTGGTGTATTATGCTGTGGGGATACTTCTTAGTAACAAGAATTCTACAGGATTCCATCTGCTCCACTGAGGCATATTTTAAATACCCAGCAAAGTCACAGGAGTGTAAAAAGTAGGTCACTGTGACCTCCTTTTGATTGTGGTAAGCAGTACCCACCATGATGAATACACCCATAAAGTTCATTGCTGTACATGCAACAGTGTCAGAGAAACTTAGCTAAATACAAAACTTAACCTTGACACCTACACCAACAACAATGACAATGTAGTTGGAATAGTGATACCTATATCTTACCGATGCATTGCAGGTGAAACAAAAATTTATACTTGTTAAACTGTTCTTATGATGTCACGACAGCAGTATTGTTTTATTTGTTACTTATTATTTATCATAAATCTACTGATGTTGCTCTGAAATAACTTTCATAATACATTTTTTTGTTTACATGAACTGTTTCCATGCATGTGCTTTATTGTAGAATAGGACTGACAGTTAGTGGATAACAGTTTTGTGTTTGAGTAATTGAGTACATGAGTGGTTGTTTTACCAGTGACAGGTCAGTAGAGCTGGTCAAATGGATATTTGTGGCAATAAAATCACCATTAATGTCCTGAAATCTTCAAATGCATATTGTCTTTTACAGGAGTCTTTAAAATGCAAGAAAAACTTTTAAACACAAGGAAAAACAACAAAAAGTTCATTGGTAGCGGAAACACAAACTGACCATCACTTTGGACTTGGGTACTGAGCAGTCATGTGACTAGTGCATCATGTTGTGTGGTCCCTTAGGGTATGATAAGTTCAATGAAGTCACCATTATTGTCCTGAAATCTTCAAATGCAAGACTATTATCCCCATTCTAACACATTTTGGTAATTTTTACCGAAAAAGAGCCAGAAATTCTTTACAGCACTACTGTATATACTCATTTATAAGTTGAGTCCAACTGAAAACTGCACCGACCCAGATCTGCCATTGCATAATGCACTGGTAAATCTGGATCTATGCAGTTTGTTAGGAGTAATCAGTAGAACAAACAACATAGATACTGATCTGCCGGCGCATTATGTGCAGGCAGATCAGGAACTATTTTGTTTGCAGTTGGACTCGACTTATAATCGAGTATTTAGGGTATGTCACAGGGAAAGTCCTGGTGTCACAATTGTGTCAAAGTTTCCAACAGTATATTGTTGATTTTGCTGCTACAGATTTGGATATTTGACCAATCATAAAGTATGTTACATCTGCTGGCATGTTAGTATGGTGATTGGAAACTTTGGATATGACTGCAATAAATGCATCTTAAGTCATGGAACTAGAGTTGTGAGTTAGATGGAAACAGGGATAAATGCTTCTATATTTGGGTTAATTGGAACTAGGGTTGGGAGTTAGATGGGAACAGGGATAAATGCTTCTATATTTGGGTTAATTGGAACTAGGATTGAGAGTTAGGTGGGAACAGGGATAATTTATTGTATCCTTTGGGTCTTGGAACTAGGGTTGAGAGTTAAGTGGAAACAGAGATAAATGATTGTATCTTTTGGGAAAATATATGAATATTTGTTTGCTACAGAATTCATATAAAAGTTCATTCACTTCAACACTTCGTTTTATTTTAATACATTTATTTTAACTGAAGTTTGAAATAAAAAAATAATATTTATATCCAATTTTCATTTCAGTTATTTGTTTTGGAATGATGCCTTTGTATCCACTGAGCGGATATCAGACTTAAAATCCTACCAGAAAATCAACCATTTTCCTGGAATGGGGGAAGTAACAAGAAAAGATAACCTTGCAAGAAACATGCTGAAGTAAGAATTAGTCATAACACTTTTGTTAAATACTGTTGTTATTCATTTTTAAAATGAGCAGAACTTCAATAGTTTGATATGTTGCAAGCCCAATTAATTTTTTCAAGTTTTAATTTATTTTGAGTTTTCAAGGTTGCAGGCAACAGAAAGCTTTATATTAGAACTTAGCAAGTCATTCAAGTGATACCAAGTATTTGAATGATTGATGTTTGAGTTTCAGAAATTTTTCTCTATATGTACAGAATTAAAAAATGATCTTATTAGTATTGTATTGCTCTAGCTGTCTGTGGTCAAAGGTCATAAGTACTTATATTTGTACAATGCACTTCATGTCTCTATTTTCTTATGACGTTAGAAAAATTAAACATTTTTGTGCCAGTTTTTTCATACCTTGTAATCCCTAATCCATTGATTCTTCTGCAATTGAATTTCAAATTATAAATGTTGAAAAGGATTAGAAACTTTGTTTGTTGTCTTGATTAACACTTAGCTTTTTGAATTCATACCCACATGACTTGCTTGCCTTTTGCATAGAAATCATACTCATATGTTTGCAAGGTTATTGTAATTTACTTTTGTCATAAAAAGACGCCATTTATACTCTCTTATAAATCATGTCCAACTGCAAACATGATAGACCTTTATCTGCCATTGCATAATGCATGGGCAGATAAGGGTCTATGTTGTTTGTTCTACTGATTACTCCTAACAAACTGCATAGACCCAGATCTGCTGGCGCATTATGTGCCGGCAGATCTGGGTCTATGAAGTTTGCAGTTGGATCCGACTTATAAATGAGTGTATATGGTAGTTGATCTTGGATAAGTTGTGTATATAGGATAATTGACTTTGTAGGGGTTGGGGAAGGATGGCTAAAGTTAGCTAAAGAAAGACACCTCATTATTAGTAATCAGTCTTTTGGTTGGTAAATCATAGTACATGATGTATTATGCAAGCAGTTTTGTTGAGCCTGCCTTTTCAGACACTTGACAGTGATCACTCTGGCATCCAGGTGCATATCCATACTTCCAGCCACACCCTAGATTAACCTCAAAGTTGTATTGCATCCCACCCTCTTCAGATTTGGAATGTAGTCTCAGTATGTCTTATCTTTATATTGTATCATCCTGATTCATGAGTCATGCTATAGAGTAAGGATTTTTTCCCCTAATTTGACATTAATAGCATATTGAGCCTGTGATTATCCTTGATATTAAAGTTTTACAGTGATAGCACATTAAGCCTGTGATTATCCTTGATATTAAAGTTTTACAGTGATAGCACATTGAGCCTGTGATTAACCTTGATGTTAAAGTTTTACAGTGATAGCACATTGAGTCTGTGATTATCATTGATATTAAAGTTTTACAGTGATAGCACATTATGCCTGTGATTAACCTTGATATTAAAGTTTTACAGTGATAGCACATTAAGCCTGTGATTAACCTTGATGTTAAAGTTTTACAGTGATAGCACATTAATCATGTGATTAACCTTGATGTTAAAGTTTTACAGGTGGCACTCTACAATTTCATATTTTGCATAGGGTTAGATTTTTAAAGAAAAAGAATTACCCAGGTTTTTTTCCTCACTGGTTGTCCTGGCTATTTAATAAAGAATTTGTATATCTTAGGTATTGTTCAAAGAACTTTTAATTCCCTTTATTTTCGTGTATGATTGTTATAGAGTATACAGCTTGGTCTTACTTAAGATGTGCACCTCTCAAAAAACTGCTAGCTCCACTTGGTCATTTTCACTTCCTGGACTTCAAAGGTAAAAAATTTAAAAAAAGAGCCAATAACTTTTTTTTACTTTTTATATATTTTGTAATTCATTCATTGTACTTTCAGAGGCTGGTATTGCCTACTCTGGCAAAATTTGTTTCCCTCGTTTAATAACTGTTGAAAATAGTGTACTTTTGACTAATTCAGGCTGATTTTTCGAGTACTTTGGAGTGGCCATTTCTGTTTGCTGTGTGCTTAGATCATGTCCAATTTCCACAAGCACAATATGTAAAGAAATTTCAGCCACAGTACATGAAAGTAGCATAGAGGTATGCCAACATTCTCTCCACTGTGCATGTTGCAAATGCAAACAGCTTCATCTTACATCTGTCACTCTCTCAGAAGCACATAGTATCTGTATAGTGCCCCCACAGTGATAGCAACATTAAGCCTGTGATTAACCTTGGTGGTAAAGTTTTTACAGTGATAGCATATTAAGCTTGTGATTAACCTTCATGTTAAAGTTTTACAGTGATAGCATATTAAGCCTGTGATTAACCTTCATGTTAAAGTTTTACAGTGATAGCATATTAAGCTTGTGATTAACCTTGATGTTAAAGTTTTACAGTGATAGCACATTAAGCCTGTGATTAACCTTCATGTTAAAGTTTTACAGTGATAGCACATTAAGCCTGTGATTAACCTTCATGTTAAAGTTTTACAGTGATAGCATATTAAGCCTGTGATTAACCTTCATGTTAAAGTTTTACAGTGATAGCATATTAAGCTTGTGATTAACCTTCATGTTAAAGTTTTTACAGTGATAGCATATTAAGCTTGTGATTAACCTTCATGTTAAAGTTTTACAGTGATAGCACATTAAGCCTGTGATTAACCTTCATGTTAAAGTTTTTACAGTGATAGCATATTAAGCCTGTGATTAACCTTCATGTTAAAGTTTTACAGTGATAGCACATTAAGCCTGTGATTAACCTTGGTGGTAAAGTTTTTACAGTGATAGCATATTAAGCTTGTGATTAACCTTCATGTTAAAGTTTTACAGTGATAGCACATTAAGCCTGTGATTAACCTTGGTGGTAAAGTTTTTACAGTGATAGCATATTAAGCCTGTGATTAACCTTGGTGGTAAAGTTTTTACAGTGATAGCATATTAAGCCTGTGATTAACCTTCATGTTAAAGTTTTACAGTGATAGCATATTAAGCTTGTGATTAACCTTCATGTTAAAGTTTTACAGTGATAGCACATTAAGCCTGTGATTAACCTTCATGTTAAAGTTTTACAGTGATAGCATATTAAGCCTGTGATTAACCTTCATGTTAAAGTTTTACAGTGATAGCACATTAAGCCTGTGATTAACCTTGATGTTAAAGTTTTACAGTGATAGCACATTAAGCCTGTGATTAACCTTGATGTTAAAGTCTTTGACTTTGCTTATACTTTAGTAATGTGGTCACATTAACAAATACATTTGGTTACAGTGATGTTACTTTGTACATTGTATGTGGATACATCTTGATGTGTACAATACCAATTTACCAAAAAGGTCTGTGTTTACCTACATTTCATGCTCCCCTGACTTTGGTTAAGTTTTGTGTTTACCTCAATTTCTTATGAACCTGTTGGATAGGTAGTCATTCAACTTGGTTGATGGATATATATCTTGTTGGATTAAATACCAAATTGCCAAAAATTGGTCAGTTTGACCTAGATTTTATGCTTCAATGACTTTGTTTAAGTTTGCATTTTAATAATAATAATAATAATAATAATAATAATAATAATTACTTTATTTAAAGAGGGGGACACAGTTAGTTGCATGGAACTAATCCTCCTTGTGGCCATTTATTATTTGCATATTTACATACAAAGTGCATAATTGCACACACACACACACACACACACACACACACACACACAGACACACAAAAGCATTGATAATAAGCTACATTTATATACAGACATAATAAACATTCAAAAATTGTAAGAACATGCTCCAACTACGTACATTGTGTATATACAGTACAAAAATAGTGAGACAACAAAGTGTAAGGTTGGAGAATTTATGCTTTAAGTAGTAATGTATTTGTCAAATTGAACAGGTTCCACTTTTCATCCATTGAATTAGATTATAATTAAATGCATTTATATTTGTATTTTCTCTAATTTCTGTTGTTTCTGTTGAGGTTCTGTTCCAAATTAGTGACCCTGAATATTGAAAAGTTTTCTTAAAGAGTTCTTTATTTGGTTTTGGAATGGAAAGATGGTTAGCTGAAATTGATCTTAAATTGAGAGCGTTGCCTTGTTTTCTAGCATTGAGCCGTATTTTTTTAAAACTTTCTGCATAAGTCTAACCTCTCTCAAAAATATTTGTTAACTTATTGTTAACATTTTAATGTCATTCATTGCATTTGGGATGCTTTCAGCATTATCTAGGATGAATCTGCAATTATTCTTGTCAGAAGTGTTTCCCCAAATAACATTACAGTAGTCTAGGTATGGTTGTATATAACATTACAGTAGTCTAGGTATGGTTGTATATAACATTACAGTAGTGTAGGTATGGTTGTATATAACATTACAGTAGTCTCAGTATGGTTGTATATAACATTACAGTAGTCTAGGTATGGTTGTATATAACATTACAGTAGTGTAGGTATGGTTGTATATAACATTACAGTAGTGTAGGTATGGTTGTATATAACATTACAGTAGTCTAGGTATGGTTGTATATAACATTACAGTAGTCTAGGTATGGTTGTATATAACATTACAGTAGTCTAGGTATGGTTGTATATAACATTACAGTAGTCTCAGTATGGTTGTATATAACATTACAGTAGTGTAGGTATGGTTGTATATAACATTACAGTAGTCTAGGTATGGTTGTATATAACATTACAGTAGTCTAGGTATGGTTGTATATAACATTACAGTAGTGTAGGTATGGTTGTATATAACATTACAGTAGTCTAGGTATGGTTGTATATAACATTACAGTAGTCTAGGTATGGTTGTATATAACATTACAGTAGTCTATGTATGGTTGTATATAACATTACAGTAGTCTAGTTATGGTTGTCTATAACATTACAGTAGTGTAGGTATGGTTGTATATAACATTACAGTAGTCTCAGTATGGTTGTATATAACATTACAGTAGTCTAGGTATGGTTGTATATAACATTACAGTAGTCTCAGTATGGTTGTATATAACATTACAGTAGTCTCAGTATGGTTGTATATAACATTACAGTAGTCTAGGTATGGTTGTATATAACATTACAGTAGTCTCAGTATGGTTGTATATAACATTACAGTAGTCTAGGTATTGTTGTATATAACATTACAGTAGTGTAGGTATGGTTGTATATAACATTACAGTAGTGTAGGTATGGTTGTATATAACATTACAGTAGTCTAGGTATGGTTGTATATAACATTACAGTAGTCTAGGTATGGTTGTATATAACATTACAGTAGTCTCAGTATGGTTGTATATAACATTACAGTAGTCTAGGTATGGTTGTATATAACATTACAGTAGTCTAGGTATGGTTGTATATAACATTACAGTAGTCTAGGTATGGTTGTCTATAACATTACAGTAGTCTAGGTATGGTTGTATATAACATTACAGTAGTCTCAGTATGGTTGTATATAACATTACAGTAGTCTAGGTATGGTTGTATATAACATTACAGTAGTCTCAGTATGGTTGTATATAACATTACAGTAGTCTCAGTATGGTTGTATATAACATTACAGTAGTCTAGGTATGGTTGTATATAACATTACAGTAGTCTCAGTATGGTTGTATATAACATTACAGTAGTCTAGGTATTGTTGTATATAACATTACAGTAGTGTAGGTATGGTTGTATATAACATTACAGTAGTCTAGGTATGGTTGTATATAACATTACAGTAGTCTAGGTATGGTTGTATATAACATTACAGTAGTGTAGGTATGGTTGTATATAACATTACAGTAGTCTCAGTATGGTTGTATATAACATTACAGTAGTCTAGGTATGGTTGTATATAACATTACAGTAGTGTAGGTATGGTTGTATATAACATTACAGTAGTCTAGGTATGGTTGTATATAACATTACAGTAGTCTAGGTATGGTTGTATATAACATTACAGTAGTCTCAGTATGGTTGTATATAACATTACAGTAGTCTATGTATGGTTGTATATAACATTACATAACATTACAGTAGTCTCGGTATGGTTGTATAGCTTTTTGTAATATATTAACCTATGTTGATTTATATGTCCCTAATGAAAACGTCTTTAGATAAGGCCTTAACGAAAACATCTGTAGATATGGCCTTAATGAAAACCAATGTTTAGTTGATAGATATGGCTTTAATGAAAACGTCTTTAGATATGGCTTTAATGAAAACGTCTTTAGATATGGCCTTAATGAAAACGTCTTTAGATATGGCCTTAATGAAAACATCTGTAGATATGGCCTTAATGAAAACCAATGTTTAGTTGATAGATATGGCCTTAATGAAAACATCTTTAGATATGGCTTTAATGAAAACGTCTTTAGATATGGCCTTAATGAAAACGTCTTTAGATATGGCTTTAATGAAAACGTCTTTATTGTAAGAGGGGGATTCAATTAGTTATAAAGAACTAATTTACCTTGAGGCTTTCAAATTATGTACAATATTTTCTTTAAAACAATATATGTATATAAATGACATTTTCACACATAAACACTACACATACACACATAAACACATACACAAAACACATTTTCACCTGTGTCTATTCACTTAAACCATTAAGATAACAATATACAAGGATAAACAGAAAGTGGTGGACACTGAATATTTAACTGTTATATTTCTTCCAAGCAATCATCCTTTCATGAAAGGATTGTGTAATTTGAGCATGTTTAATTTCCTTGGGAATATTATTGTATAGATAGGCACCTGAATACTGAAAGCTTCTTTTTAAGAGTTCATTTTTTAGTATTTAGTTTGTAGTGATTTAAAACAATGGACCTCAGATTAGGAGTATAAGTATTGTCCTGCTCTGGCCAATTGAAAGCTAATATAGATACTTGATACATATTTTATTTATCATTTTTGCTTTTAAGAGAAATATACGCTTATGTATACATAAAATATGCAACCATTCCATTGTGTTAAAAATGTTATTGAATCGAGTATCAAGTATGATGTTACAAGCTCTTTTTTGTAATATTGAAATGGATTTGTCTGTATTAAGTAGCATTCTGTTTTCATTACACCATGACTAAAGTTTGTTTTGTGCATTTTTGGAGAGAGTACTTTCAAGTTCACTTTGAGATTCTTTTGCATCTGATAAAGTTCTATCGTCTGCACAAAGGTCAGTTGTCTGTATTGTATTTCCTATAGTTAGAGGTAAGTCATTGATAAAAGTTAGGAATAGAAGTGGACATAAAATGGACCCTTGTGGCACTCCACAACTTGTAGTTTGATGGACCACTAGTTGAAAGCCTTTGTGAAGTCAACCATTACTGTTCCTACCAATTTTCCATCATTCAAGGCCATAAACAACTTGTCTACCATTGATAATAAAGCCATTTCACGTGAGTGGTTTTGTCTGAAATCTGAATGGTTTTCATGGAGAAGTTTCTATTTTTGTAAAAACAAAAATCACAGAATCATGCACATGTTTTTCTATTATTTTTGTAAATGAAGGAAGGATGGAAGTGGATTTGTAGTTGTTGGCTTCATCCTTAATTCCATTTTTGAAAAGGGGCATCACTTAGCTAGTTTCCACGATTTAGGGAACTGATAAGTCTCTATACTATGATTGCATGTGAAAGTAACTCATCTATTATTGGAGCAGCTCTGTGTTTAAAATTCTGGTTCCAGTCTGACTTTTTCTCATCTATTTGCTTGAGGAATTTAAGAGCGCAGTCACAGTTCATTGGGGGGGATTTCAGAGTTTGGCTCACCTGCAAACCTTTCAGAACAGAAGTCATGAAGATGCTGATACAAAGAATTAATAATAGCTTTCTTAAGGTTGGATGGTATATCAGTGAAAAAATTATTGAAACTATTTGCCATATCATTAGAATTTTCTAAAGTAATACCATTTGATTTCAGTGATGTAACACTCTCTGACAATTTCTTAACTTTGTTAGCTCCAAACTCACTGAAGACTTTCCAAATGGCCTTTGGATTATATCTTGTTTCTTCTATGGATTTTGCTTCATGAAATTTTTTAGTTTGTCTTATCAACTTTGTAACATAATTTCCCTTCTGCCTGTAAGCTAGCTCATTTCTGGCGGCTTTAATTTATCTCTTTCTTTTATGGCATATAAAATCTCTGGTGTAATCTAGTCAGTTTGTTTGACATATCTCTGAGAATTTACTGGGCCATGTTTGTCAACAACATCAAGAAATAGTTTGGACCAAGTACTCAATAATAGCATTTGTGAAGCAGATGTCACTCTAGTTGGAACATTAACATGTTGTGCAAGCCCGAGTGAAAATCGATTGGTTTCAGATTTGCCTATTGAGTAAATCTTTGTTAAATCCTTCATTTATGACCTTATCCAGTTGAATTAAAAAAATTTCATTCTATGGTTTTGCTTTTGCAGGGTTAAACTGTATACACAACCAGCTAGATATAGTTTTGCTGTTGTAGAGTTAAACTGTATACACAGCCCGCTAGATATAGTTTTGCTTTTGTAGGGTTAAACTGTATACACAACCAGCTAGATATAGTTTTGTTTTTGTAGTGTTAAACTGAATCCAAACAGACTCAACATCATTTGATTATAAATATTCTCTTCTACTCACAGCCAGATGATTTTTTGAGATAGATAATAATTCCACCACTTCCTGTTGTTTCATCTCTGCAAATAGGATTTTCATAGCCATGTACAGATATGAACTGATTTGTTTGTTTATCATTTAACTTTGACTCTGTAACTTCTAAAATGTGTATCTCATTTGTTTCAGAGTTTAACATTTGTTTCTACTGATCAAGCTTTCCTCTTAAGCCTGTATATCCAGATGTGTAATAACATCTTTCTCATGTATTCCGAAATTTAAGATGTTACATAAGTTTAGGGCATTCAGTGAGATAACATCAGCATCATTCACCTTATGTACACTTTCACTGGATACATTAAGTATTGTTTGAAATTCAACTGATGGGATCTGTTAAGTCAGTGTTTAATTTACTTGAAACTTCTACAGTACATGAATTTATTTACAGCTGGTCTGTATTTGAGTTTGTAATCAAACTGGAGTCCAGTTGACTTTCACTACAGTGAACATGAATTTATTAACAGCTGGTCTGTATTTGAGGCAGGCAATCAAACTGGAGTCCAGTTGATTTTCACTCCAGTTGACTTTCACTACAGTACATGAATTTATTGACAGATGGTCTGTATTTGAGGTAGGCAATCAAACTGGAGTCCAGTTGATTTTAACTACAGTACATGCATTTATTGACAGCTGGTCTGTATTAGAGGCCTGCAATCAAACTGGAGTCCAGTTGACTTTCACTACAGTACATGAATTTATTGACAGCTGGTCTGTATTTGAGGCCTGCAATTAAAATGGAGTCTAGTTGACTTTCACTACAGTACATGAATTTATTGACAGCTGGTCTGTATTTGAGGTCAGCAATCAAACTGGAGTCCAGTTGACTTTCACTACAGTACATGAATTTATTGACAGCTGGTCTGTATTTGAGGCAGGCAATCAAAGTGGAGTCCAGTTGACTTTCACTACAAAGTGGAGTCCAGTTGACTTTCACTACAAAGTGGAGTCCAGCTGACTTTCACTACAAACTGGAGTCCATTTGACTATCACTACAAAGTGGATATTTACAAGATATTTGTTCTCTATATAATACATTCACAGTTCAAAACTGATTTTATTACATTCAGTACAGATGTCATCTGAGGTAGTAAACCAATTATAAAAAAGAACGCCTTCAACTTCTCTATAGTTTACTATAGGAATATTGTCGGATATGATGATTTCATTACTGGAGTTTGTGGCCTCATTGTCCTGCTTCAAGTTTCTATATACATAAAATATGCATAATTGCCATCGTGTACTTTAGCTTGCGGCCCAAAATTTTCACAGTGAAAGTCTGTTTAGGTCTGCATTTGAATATGTTATGTTTCACCACATTGATTACATATTCCCTCATTTCTTTTCCAGACATTTGTAAACTGACGTTGGTTGCCTTCATTGAATTTTCATTTAAAACTTATGTCACTTTGTTTCCATACAGTTCTCACAAAGCCATTTACATTTTCTAATAGTCTTTCAATACCCATGTAACTGAGATGAATCTTGTCTTTTTGTCCATATACCATATGTATTGGGTCTATTCAGTTTGTAAGGACTAATCAGTAGAACAAACAACATAGATCCTGATCTGCTGGTGAATTAAGAGATGGCAGATCAGGGTCTATGTTGTTTGCATTTGGACCAGGATTATATGCAAGTACGTATGGCAATTGCTCGATCATGTTTTCCTCAGTGTCCAGGAAGCTGTGGTAATTCCTGTGTACCACATGGTAATGCCACACTTCAGCTAATGATATGCAATACTTCATTATACTCCCATACTTCACAATCATCCCTTGGTGCAAACTCACATGTGTATAAATTACAAGGGGGAGTTTTTGGGTTAATGTAAGCAAGTAACTGGTCGTACAATTCTTCAAATAACTCAAAGTCCGTTCCCTCACTGGCATCATTTCCTACCCTACATACAACTTGATTTGTGAAAAATTACTAAAGTCATAAATCTGTATGGTGTCAACTATAGTTTTATATTTGTCTCCAGATATCCCATGTTTATGCACAGATTTTAGTATCCCTCTGGTGTTAATGCCATGCAGGGTATAGCTGCACATAAGCAAAATGTTATTTTTGTTTTGCATGGATGTCATTGATCTATTGGGTGCTTTACCAGTTTTTTTATCAATCATTTTGGCAGAGTTAGAAAACTGCATTGTGTTTTCTTCAGGCACCACTTCAATTGTCTCGACACTTTTATTAAGAGATTATGTTAATGGCTTTAGTGGTTTGTGAATGGCTGCTGATAGTCAAAGGTTTCTCCTTCTGGGCAACTAATTGAACCTTCTCATTCATTAATTAGCTTGTCAATCTGTTTTGTTTAATGCCCACTTGGTTCAGGAGTATCACTGTAAGCAGCAGATCAGTATTACACATACATGGAGAGTGCTTCGTTTCATCTCCAGTAGGACCCTTCCCAGGTGGCATAGGGGCCATAGTAATTGGGGTGCTATTCCTTGTAGGAACCCTTGAAACTAGGTCAGCTCTCTGATCATGTGATAACTCATGGTTGCTATTACTGTAACCCTCATTGGAGTCCAGTAATTCAGATATACATGTAGATTTGAAACTGTCCTCACTCATAGAGGAATTCTAAGTTCTTTTTCTTTTCCATTTCTTTTACCCTAAACCCCTCACCTCTATTAAGCCTTAATAGGCCTTAAACAAGATAAAAAAATAAGTACATATTTTAGTAGGAGCCCCAGGTGGCTGAATGGTCTAAGGCGCTTGGCTTTACAGATCTCTGACATCTCACCTCTGTCCGCGTGGATTCGAGTCTTGGCTCGGCCAATGGAGGTATGTGAGAAAGCTTGCCAGTAGCTAAATCCCGTGGGTCATTGGTTCTTCCCGTGGTTTTCCAGGTTTCTTCCTCCACAAAATATATTGGCCGCTATGTATATATCATGTGCTGAAAAATGGCATTAAACCCACAAAACCTTAAACCACATATTTTAGTCCATCAACATGAGTTGTAGGATCAAACTTGGATTTTGATGGATCAAAAGTGAATTCCTTCTTAATTTTTTCCAGGAACTGATGGAAAAATCCATTTGTAAAAAATGTTATTGTGAATGTGGATAATTTTATATGATATGAATTGTAGATTATACCCCCCCCCCCCCCATAAATAGCTCTTGCTCTACATCAGAGAACCCTTCTAATGATAAATCAGAAGAGGGTGAGGGAGTCAAATTTGATGAGATAGATGATTCTATTATTGAACATATTCATGCTTTAATAAAGTGTGTCCTTTAATATATTAAGCTACATTTCAACATTATTTTGATACATATTTACAGTGGTGGTCACAACAACAGTTACTTTGTACAGTGGTAGTGAAGTCCTGGTGGAGAGTAATGAAGAACAGTATTGTGTTGATCACTGAGTTTTGGCAGCCATCTTAATAAATACACCCTGATTTTCATCCATAGCAGATAAATCATTGTCATATCTCTGTACACTCATCTAAAAAGTTACTAAAAATTTCACATGTTACCAATGGTCACAGTATTAACCTTTCTGACTGTAATATTTACCTTTTAAAGACTAACTATTTTCTCAAATAAACTGAATATATCCCAGAGGATGCTTCAGCACTGCCTTTTATGAAGACTTGCATTATGAGATTATGATCATTTTCTTGGTTATTTAATATTGGCCACAGAGTCTTGGACAAAATTGATCTATAAGTGTGTCTTGGTGGGGTACAATACCTTTTCACCAAAAGTATGTCACTATCACCTATATTTCATGCTTCTTTGACTTCTATCAGTTTCAACTCCACTTTTGGTCACAGTCTTGTGCAAAGTTCTTAGTGTGAATATGTACTTGGGTGAGTTAAACACCATTCTGCCTAAAGTAGGTCACTTTAAACTATTGTTGAGCCTGCCTTGGCAGAAACAGAGTGATCACTTTCATGTCTTTGTGCATCCATCCATACCCTAGATTATAATAATAATAATAAAAATAATAATAATAATAATAATAATAATAATAATGACTTTATTTAAAGAAGAAGCTCATTTGGTCAACTGACCAATCTTCCATGAGGTCTAATCTACAATTACATGTACATGTATATGTTGTACAACTTTTACAAGTTGTGGTGTCTTTAGACAACAATGCTATTAAAACTAGATAATTGATCTACTGCTACTATAAAATATGTACAAGGCATTAAAGATGAGTACATACTGGATTCATACAAAGATTAGAAGTGAACTGGTATAATTGAGTACATAAAGTACATTGTTTTAAAGAAGAGTAGTACTGAATTACACAAAATCATACAAATGATTGTTTATGTAGATGGTAACTAAGAAGCTTCTTAAAATCTTTGGATGAGTCAGCTGACCTTATATAGGGTGGAATGGAATTCCATAGTTTGGCTCCAGAAAAAGTAAAACTCTTCTTATAAAACTCTGAATTTGGTTTAGGTAAATATAAATTGTTGTTTGAGATGGATCTTAGTTCATATGTATGTACATTTTCCACAAATTTAAAATTACATTGAAGATAATCAGGAGCCGGTTCATGTAAGTATTTGTAGACTAGAAAAGCCATTGACGCTGAGCTCTCTGTTGAAATGGAAGCCACTTAAGGATTTTTAAAAGATTTGTTGATGGTGTATCTAAATCAGTATTAAGAATAACCCTAGTGGGTGGCTCTTTTTTGAAATTTCAGTAGTCTTTCTTGATTTTCTGTATCATTATTACCCCAGATAGAATAGCAATATTCTTAATTAACCTCAATGTTAAATGTTTTTCATTTTCTTTTATTTCAGTACCTTTTTTATCCCTCCCTACATATGGTGTGTCCTTGGGCAATGCGTTTTACTCTGCTTACCTTGGCACGATATAACCTACAGAGTGTTGCAGTACCATAAAACACCAACCCAACCACCCTTTTCAGATTTGGAACATAGCTTGGGGGTGAGGGTAGGGGAGAAGGGGACATTATGGTTGGCATGCAGACCATGGTCAGCTCCTTCATCAGTTGTAAATTTCTTTTGTACAGTTTAACTTTGAGAACTGACCCCATAATAGTTCCTAATTATTTATTTTCCATGGATTTCAGGATGGCAAAAGTGAACAGTGAAGAAATCAACTTTGTCCCCAAGACCTGGATTCTCCCATCGGATCACAGTCTACTCCAAAACTACCACAAGGATCTCAAAGCCAGGAAAAAGAACAAGACATTCATAATCAAACCTGCCAATGGTGCCCAGGGACATGGGTATGAGTTGGAGAGAGAGAGAATGTTAATTTGATGAACAGACATATTGTGCACAAGGTTATTAATTAGCTACAAAAGCAAATTAGTTTTTTGTTGTACTGGTCATGGATCAGAATGGCTTATGCAGTGGCCTGTTATCCATCGTCTCCATGTCATCTGCTGTCATCCATCTGTTGTCTGTCCATTACCATAAGTTTTGTTATTGATGCTTCTCTTAAACTACTCGGAGGATTGGGATGAGCCTTAGAGTGTGTGCAATTCATCCTAAGGTCTAGTTGCTCCTCAGTAAAAATTGTGCCGCTCAGAAATCCAGTATGGCCACCATGGTGACCATCTTGAAAATCTTGTTATAGCTACTCCTTCTGAAAAGATTTCTATATTTGCATGGGTTTTTCACCAAAAGACTTCTTATGATGTCTAGTTGGTTCTAAGTTAAAATGGCACTGATCGGACTACTCCTCCCTAATAGATGGTATGGATGATTATATTAACATGGGGTTTTCACTAAAAGATTTCTTATGAAGAAAATGGTGCCAATCTAACATCCTTTATGGCCACCATTGTTTCCATCTTGAAAAATCTTATCACTGCTTGTTATTAATAGATGGCCATATTGATGACTTGAGGTTGTCATTGAAAAACTTATTACAAAGTCTCATTGTTTCTAAATGAAAATGGTGCCAGTCTGACATTCATTATTGCCACTACAGCAGCCATCTTAAAAAGCTTCTTATCGCTACTCCTTCTGAATGGTTGATGGTATTAACATGAGGTTTTCACTACAAGATTTTTATGATGTCTAGTTGGTCCTAAATGAAAATGTTCCTTTTGGACATCCAGTAAGACTTCTTAATATTTAGTCGGTGCCAAATGAAAATAGTACACTGCTTGAACTTCCTGAGGCAAACCTATTGGTATGGAATAATCTAGGTAACAGGTGTTCAATTTACTGCACACTGCATTCAGTGGCTTTGACATGTGTATAGTGACAACCTACACAGGAACAGATGCTATGAAGTAATGGTTAACTCAGACACGTAAGAAAATAGTTTTGATGCCAAACTTAGTATGTTGGAATTTCTCAAGATTATCAGAGATGGTTTTAATGCTCAGCAGTTAAAAAGAATTAAAGGGAAGGAATAAATGGACTTAACTTTGATTCCTGGAAATTATTTTTGGCCAGTAGAATGTCAGTCCCTTAAGGGACTCCTGTTGCAAAACCTGTGGACATATCCTATTAAGAATCCTATATTCATCCTTAAGCAGTCATACATTTTAAGTGAAAGTCATGCCAGAAATTTTACCCATCATTTGAACGAATAACTTTACTCAGGCTTTTAAAAAACACAATAAGTTTGTTGTTAAAATCAAAGGATATGACTTATCTGCCAGTAGCAAGAGTATATGCTGATAGTGCATTTGCCAGAGGAGTGTCATGCCCATCTTGGGACTCTATTTTTCTTTCAGAATTTCCCTATTCAAGAACCCTGAGAAGATTACACCATCAGAACATTTCATAGTACAGGAGTATGTAGACAAGCCTTTACTACTGGATGGCTATAAGTTTGACTTGAGAATATATGTTCTAGTTACCTCATGTGATCCCTTAAGAATATTTCTGTTCAATGATGGACTGGTCAGAATGAGTACAGAGAAGTACTTGTCCCCATCAGAAAGTAACTTGGTAAGTTTGCTTTTTAATGTAAATCACACAATTTTCACAAGCATGCAATCTTCAGTAATAAATTTGTGATACAACTGAACTTTTGAACATTTTTATCAGCATTGAATTTGATGGCAATATATTTATATGATGCGCAGATTGCCAATTAGCAAAATGGTTAGATCTTAGGTCATGAATATGCTTACTGGTAATTACAGAATTATCAAGATGTTTACCTGCCCAACTGTGAACAGTGTAGATACAGTTCTGGCATGACATAATGTGTCTGCAGATCAGGGTCTGCATTGTTTTATGTACTTTTGAACAGTATAGACCCAGTTCTGGCATGACATAATGTGTCTGCAGATCAAGGTCTACATTGTTTTTTATACTTATGAACAGTGTAGACCCAGTTTTGGCATCACATAATGTATCTGCAGATCAGGGTCGGCATTGTTTTATGTACTTATGAACAGTGTAGACCCAGTTCTGGCATCACATAATGTGTCTACAGATCAGGGTCTGCATTGTTTTTTGTACTTATGAACAGTGTAGACCCAGTTCTGGCATGACATGTGTCTGCAGATCAGGGTCTGAATTATTTTATGTACTTGTCAATAGTATAGACCCAGTTCTGGCATGACATAATGTGTCTGCAGATCAGGGTCTGTATTGTTTTATGTATTTATGAACAGTGTAGACCCAGTTCTGGCATGACATAATGTGTCTGCAGATCAGGGTCTGTATTGTTTTATGTACTTGTCAACGGTGTTGACACCTAGAGTGAGAGGGAGGGGATATTACTCCACTATATGAACAGGTATGTGCCTTGCAGGGTTAGAAATATGAGGTCTTTCAGAACTAACCCATCATTAAAGGATAGATCTTTTGGCACTTACCAAGCCCCAAAATTAAAAACCTTATGGAACTAAAATTGCACCAAAATGGAATCTTTTGGCATCCAAAGTCAGTTTGTGCATACTGGAAAGCAGTACAGGTTGAAAATTTGGGGTCTTTTGGCATAGGTATTACTGAAAAATGTGGTCTTTTGGGACATGCAGTTTTGAAAAATGGGGTCTTTTGGCACATGCAATTTTGAAAAATGGGGTCTTTTGATACATGCAATTTTGAAAAAGCAGTTTTTTTTTACCAAGGAACATGCCCATAACAATTGTTGAATGGCAGTTCTCCATCATGTTGACTCATCTGCTGGTATATTCTGTGATCGTAGATCTGACCCCTCTATCATAAAACTTTACTAAGCATTTCGATAATAAATGTTACTCCTGACTTGGAAATATTACTTGAAATTTACAAATGCAGCCTTTCAATTGGCCAGAATATTTTTTTGAGTAAGATTTGGAGTCAACTAAAGTTCTATGATGGAGGGATCTTTCTTTCCTTTTTTCAGTTTGTGCATGGTATACATAAATATCTACATCAAATATATCAAAGTGTATTTCCATATTGGCAACTATGACTGTTAAATACAACTGCCTGAGAACCTTATACAGTGTTCTTGCCTTCTGCCTTGGAAACTGTCCTCTTACAGTGTTGTCTTATGGAGTATAGTGCCCTGGCTTTTGGCTTGAGTGCTATACCCAACCAGATAGCATTATAGGAGAACAGTTTCCTCAGGAAAGGGCAGTAATGGATTAAAAGTACCAAAACTTTTGGCAATTTGAAGTAAAGATTGTGTTCACTTGTTTGTTCTGCATAAGACTGCAATATCTTTATCCACTGGTTTTCAAGAATTTCAGTTTAATATTGAGAAAGGAAAAATAGACGTCATTTAAAGTTTTTCAAATTAGTTTTGAGCATTTAAAATCTTGTGCATTTTTTGTTGTTGTTGTTGTTCTACATATTATGATTTCATTTCTTTTCAGTCTCACCTTTTCATGCATTTAACCAACTATTCAGTCAACAAACACAATGAATACTATGAAAAAGGCACATCAAATGACTCTGGAAGTAAACGTTCAATCAAGGCTTTCAATGAACATTTACGTAGAAATGATCTGGATGTTGCATTACTATGGCGGAACATTTCTGATATGATTGTGAAGACATTAATTGTGGCTGAACCACATGTTCTACATGCATACAGGATGTGTCGACCAGGGGCACTCCCTGGTAGTGACAGTGTGTGTTTCGAAATTCTCGGATTTGACGTGTTGATAGACTGGAAGTTGAAACCATGGTTGCTTGAGGTAAGCTTGAAGGTCACAGATGGAATTAAATGCATCAAGTTGATTTACACAATGAAACACTAATACATAAACACAAGAAGTTTCAAAACAATGCAGTTTTATTCTTTTGTCTTTATGGCTTACCAAAATTAAAGTTTTAAATGCAGACATTACATACATGAAGAGGTGATCAAAGGCTACTTTAATATTTTCAGACAATGGTTGGCATTTCATAGAATGAGAATATTTCCATTAGTTCCATGTGACATTCAGCAACCATCCACCTGTCATATTTTAATAGCTTGCTTTCTACATTCTATTACATCTGAGAACAAGATGGTCATTGTGACCTTGCTGATATGATTCAGTTATATAGGGTAACAATCAGTGATAGGATCAAGTACAAACTCAAATGTTTGTATAACACATATCCCCATGTTCCATTGATTTGTCCCACCCATGCACCCCCAAAATATGTGCTCCAAGGGTCAGGTCTCAGAGGGGTAAGAATAGGCCCAGGGGCCAGTTTATGGGTCAGATCTCAGAGGGGTAAGAATAGGCCCAGGGGCCAATTTAAGGGTCAGATCTCAGAGTGGTAAGAATAGGGCCAGGGGCCAGTTTAAGGGTCAGATCTCAGAGGGGTAAGAATAGGCCCAGGGGCCAGTTTAAGGGTCAGATCTCAGAGTGGTAAGAATAGGGCCAGGGGCCAGTTTAAGGGTCAGATCTCAGAGGGGTAAGAATAGGTACAGGGGCCAGTTTAAGGGTCAGATTTCAGAGGGGTAAGAATAGGGCCAGGGGCTAGTTTAAGGGTCAGATCTCAGAGCGGTAAGAATAGGCCGAGGAGCCTATTTAGTTGCATATTTGAATTCATCTTTTCATGCTGAATAATTGTATATATGGTTTATAGTGTGGGAATCTCAATGCTTTCCAAGTTACAACTTTGGGACTAAGACTCATGAGGTAGGGATGGACCCTCAGGTCAATGTCAGTTGCATGTATAAATTTGTCTTATATATGGTCATAGGATGAGGATCCTAATAGTCTCATCTGCTCAAGTATTCCAAAATGAGTTTCAAAATTATTTATTATTTTAATTTTAACAAATGTCAAAGTCAATAATGTTACTGGGCTGATCATGGTAAAAATGTTTACACAGTTATTGAATTGATAATGCCAATAATAACACACAAAGAGGTACACAGTATGTGTCATGGAAATACAGTCAAACCTGTGAATGAAGACCATTCAACTGATCACCTTAAAATGGTTTATATAAGCTTGTGGTCTTTATATACAAGTAAAAATACATTGGAATATGTGAGAATGTGACCAATGAAACTTGGTCTTTATACACATTTAGTCCTTACATGCAGGTGGTTGCTAGAGCAGGTTTGACTGTATATACTTGCATGTAGTTTCCAATTTATAATGTGACAGATTTATTGGCTATTTTATTCTCACATAACCATAAGAAACTAATTTCATTGGTTCTCCCTCACATGAGATGACCCCATCTGCAATGATAAGGTGACATCATATTGAGGGGTGGATTTTTGTGGGAGGACAGATAAGATTGCATCAATGCTCAAAATATTTTCATTTAGTTTCTTGTTTTGCTGGACAAGATAACATAATATGACAATACTTATTTGCTGTTTTTCATGGGTTTTTTGCTGACATAAAAGTTTGTGATTTTATAATAATAATAATAATAATAATAATAATAATAATAATAATAATAATAATAATGTCTTTATTTAAAGATGGTAACTCATTTAGTTGATACAACTAATCTTCCTTAAGTCCCTGTACTATATAAAAATTTGCAAAGTTTTATAAGTCATATAAAGGCAAAGTATCTTCAAGTATCCTCACTCTCTCTCTCTTTCTCTCTCACTCTTTCTCTCTCTCTCTCACTCTTTCTCTCTCTCTCACTCTTTCTCTCTCTCTCTCACTCTTTCTCTCTCTCTCACTCTTTCTCTCTCTCTCTCACACTCTTTCTCTCTCTCTCTCTCTCTCTCTCTCTCTCTCTCTCTCTCTCTCTCTCACTCTTTCTCTCTCTCTCTTGTAAAGAAAGTATTTACAAGAAAATTCACCTACATAGACATTGATATAATAATTTGTGAAAGGAGAAGGATTTAACTACATGTATAAATAATTGTTTTATCTCTTTAATAACTGTGTTTTAAATTAACTTTAAGCAAAATCTTCAGGTATACATAACAGTTGTTGATCACTTCTGCCTAATTGTATCATTAGGCTATTTTGCAAAAATATAGCATGTAATCAGCTTTATGTCATTGGTATGCTCTGTCATAAAACAATAAGTAAAAAAATATAGCATGTAATCAGCTTTATGTCATTGTTATGCTGTGTCATAAAATATAGCTTGTAATCAGCTTTATGTTATTGTTATGCTGTGTCATAAAATATTAAGTAAAAAAATATAGCATGTAATCAGCTTTATGTCATTGTTATGCTGTGTCATAAAACATTAAGTAAAAAAATATAGCATGTAATCAGCTTTATGTCATTGTTATGCTGTGTCATAAAATATTAAGTAAAAAAACATAGCATGTAATCAGCTTTATGTCATTGTTATGCTGTGTCATAAAATATTAAGTAAAAAAGCAGGGAAAAGATCATACACTGAGTTTCAATGACTTAATATTTTTGATATACATGACATTTTGTACATACTTTTAAGGATATGTTAAAATATAAGACACAATTTATAATTTTAAAAAAAATATAAATATAAAAACTTCCCAGCTGTAGAAAAGACATCTGTCTTCATAGTTTGTTAATATGTAGATTTGAAATATTTTCTTAAAGGATTTTAACTGAATCTGTAGATTGAACCTGGACAGGAAGTGAGTTCCATAGAGCCCTGAATTCTGTAGAGTTCCTTTGAATTCAGTGAGGGAACTATTGGTAGAAAAAAATCATATCATGCAATTGGTTTATGTCATGTAATTGTCACACCAGTCTGTTCCATTAAGAGAACTTATAGTATAAGAAAATGTTGTTAGATTGAACTGAGCTGTTGGCTTGGATTAGAAACATGTACTCCATGCCCTTTCTGTTGTGAACATGATTGGCTATTGTGTGTTCGCAATATTACCTGTCTAGGTGCATAGTGTAAAGTCTTTCATATGTTAGGATAGGTTGCAGTCCCTTGATCTCTTTACTCATAGATAGTGATTAGTGAATTATAATTAATCACAATGAAGCACTAAATATTATTATAGTGATTAGTGAATTCTACTTAATCATAATGAAACACTAATTATTATTAAGTTTAGGCATAAGTACCAGTGAGATTGGATACCCTCAGGAAGAAAATGGTGAAACTGAAATACTGAAGTGTTCTCACTGGACAAAATAGGGGACTGCTTTGTTGCATTTTTCCTTGTCCTAATTTTCATGAAATCATAACAGTTTGGGCCAATTTATTTAAGTGGATAAAGTCAACTCAGGTCAAGTAATCTTTATTTAAAGTTGGTGCATATTCTTAAAACATTCAAAAACAGAAGCTCTTTTGAGCTTTTACTAATGACTATTTAAAACAGTATTTTACACAGCATTCAGGATTATTGAAACAACAACTTATATTACAAACATACATGTGTACATACAGCAACACATGATTGTACATGGCTTAACAGTACATTATACATAGACAAATAATTAATTGCACATGACTTTGCAACATACTCAGATGTTCAAACAGATATTTTTTTAAGTGCATGCATCTAACATAAATATGTGTACCTACCTACCTACCTACATTCATACACAGATTGAGAGATATATATAACACAGTTTTCCTGAGTTTCAATATGTTTAGACTAATTCGCATTCATCAGTGGATTTTCTGAGCCATATTTCCTTTATTCACATCCATTTTTGGGTTTATACACAAGGTCTGTATTGAGTTTTAAATAACAAAGTTTTTCAGAGTTTCCATAGGTTTCGGCTAGTTTAATTCCCAACACCTATATATGATATTTATTCTGTAATATGTATGTTTTAATAAACATGTGGATGTATGTATCATGTAAATTCATGTAAAATGATGTGAAATTGTATATATATATATATATATATATATATATATATATATATATATATATATATATATATATATATATATATATATATATATATATATATATATATATATATATATATATACAAAGTCTTTATTGAGTTTTAAAAAACACTAGTCTTTCTGAATTTCCTTATGTTCTGGTAATGACCCATCCTTCCTTTGTTCACATCCATTTCTAGATTTATACACAAAGTCTGTATTGAGTTAGCCGATATGTATTGAAGCTCAGAAAGACTCCGTTGTTTAAAACTCAGTACAGACTTTGTGTGTTTAAATCTAGAAATGGATGTGAACATAGCAAGGATGGCTCATAGTTGAAAAGTGTATCTCTCTCTATATATATACCATCATCATAATCACTTTGATATAATTTTACATGAATTTACGTGAAACATACATATTAATATTACAGAATAAATATTATAAGCAGCTGTAGGGAACTGAAAGCGTGGAATAAGTAAAAGCAACTAAAATTGAAGCAGGTAAGCAAAAGCATGCATGAAATTTTGCAAAGCATAAACACAATATAAAATAGATGGAATGATGGACAGGTGGACTATGACTGAAATCGTCAATTCACTCAATACTCATGTGCTGCTAGATGGACTGACTGACAGGTGAACTGAGTATATGCTACATTATAGCATAAGAAGAACTAATAGAGAAATAATCTCAAATTCTTTTAATAACGATTTACAATTATTAAACAGTACATAAGTATACATCTTTGGCATTCCTTGGGTCTCACCCTCCTCTGAATGAGATTAGTTGTGGTAAGGTAGAGAAGCATGCAGTATCTATGAGGCAGAATCGCCAGTACGACTAAATGACAGAATTGTCAAGGCCGAATAGCCGACATGCACTATCTATGAGGCGGAATCATCAGTAAGACTGAATGATAATTGTCAAGGCAGAATTGCCGATGTTTGAGGCGGACTCGCCAGTATGACTTACTGACTGACATAACTGTTAAGGCAAAATTGCCGCTGTATTGAGGCAGAGTCGCCATAACTTGTTATGTCTGTAAGTTGAGTGGATTGGGGCCAGAATGCCCAAACGACGCAACATGCCGAGAATGGAACTGGAGTACTAGGCATCGGAGAGCCGCAAGGAACAGATATGTATAGGACGAGAAGTACCTGCAGTTCTGTTAATATTAGCATGAAAATAACAAACAATATAAGCAAATTAGGAACATGCAAACATGAATCAGTATCGTATTAAGGTATATACAACTGTGAATCAGCATGAATGGATAATACTGTTAGGACCTGTGCCAAGGTGTTTACTGTTCAGGGATCCATGACTGAATATAATATTTATGGTGATAACAAGACTAAAAGCACAGGATATCTACATTGCAGTTGTAAGCAATGCTGTGATGCAAGAATCTGTGAGAAAGCCATAAATGCATGAAACTAAACCAAACTACAAACATGTTCATTCTGCACTGCAATGTTCACAGCTTGTTTTCTGTTTGGGGTCAGTGCATACAATAAAGTATATTTTTTTTTTTTTTTGTTGCACAAATAGCCCAAAATCCACTCAGCAGCCACACATACAGTTGACGTAGTCCAATAAATAAGTCCGTATGCAAGAAACAGATTTGCAGTGCACAGTCAGTAAACTGATTGAACTAAAGGCCTAATAGATAAAACAAACAACATTATGTAAATGCGGGGTGCACACCCTACTGGTGCTTAAAACGCCACTCAGTGCAAACAAATCTGATGATCCTGTTCCAAAGAACACGGGGTGAACACACTACTGGTGCGAAACAAACCTCACAGTGACAATGAATCTGATGATCCTGTTCCATAGAAAGAACTGTAGAATTCCAAAGCCCAATGAAATACTTGGCACAATAAACAGAATCTGCTTACTCCCTTCTCAGAAATAAAATCCATGTAAAGAATCTGAATGATCACATCCGAAAGAATACACTGACACACACCAAACACTAACCTACATTAGAACACACACACTTCCACGAAATGTAATCTATCTGAATGATCACATCCGAAAGAATACACTGATACACACCAAACACTAACCTACGTTAGAACACACACACTTCCACGAAATGTAATCTAGCTGAATGATCACATCCGAAAGAATACACTGATACACACCAAACACTAACCTACGTTAGAACACACACACTTCCACGAAATGTAATCTATCTGAATGATCACATCCGAAAGAATACACTGATACACACCAAACACTAACCTACATTAGAACACACACACTTCCACAAAATGTAATCTATACAAGAAAACAAGTAGATGAAACTGCTCATACAGCGGTTGTTCTTCTAGGAATGGGTAGGTCCACACATGGCCTGCTGTGCACGTAGAATGGCATCATTCGAGGTCCTGATAAAATGCAAATAGGAATCAGAAGTCCAATGGCCTAGCGTTTTAACAAGGTGGTCCCCGATCCCTGCATTAGCTGCTGCAGTGGCAGCCCCTATCCTAAAAGAGTGCCCATTGAATTTGTGCTGTGGATAGCCTAGTACATGCAGGAGCAGATGTAACTTCTCCAGAAACACTGATCTAGAAAGTGGATTAATACCGTCTGTAGTAAATAGCGGGTCAGAAGGCTTATGAGACAGCCCACCCTGCCGCGGATCGCTAGATAATCATTCATAGCCCTTAAGGGGCAAGTACAGTTATGCACTGGAAAAGTCTGATCTGCACCCCATATCGGAATGGATCAAACTTTGATGGTCTCAACACTAAAGTCCCATTAGAATTATCTCCAGCAGTGATAAAGTCACTGATACGCAAGTACTCCATATCTGTGGTTGACACAGTCGTAAATTTGCCACAACATAAGAAGGCAAAGAAAGCTAATGAAGATGCAGCAAGCAGCACTGAACAAATACAGCTTGATAGATGCATATCGAATATGAATAATCTTGAAGCAATATGCCACAAAATCAACTTTTTCCATCTGAAAACGAGAGAGAGCATCTGCAATGAGATTATCTTTTCCTGGGACATATTCGGCTAGAATTTCGCAACAGTATTGAGCTGAGATCCAAGTTAAATGCTTGAGCAATTTTATTATCATGGGAGACTTGGATCAGCATTTCATATTTATCTTAACTGTACTGATACTGACACAATGGAACAAATTTCATTTTCTCTGCCACATATGGCCCCAAAGATGGGCTGCAACTACAATGGGGTAGATTTCCAGTAGGGCCATAGACAACTTGCCTGTGCTAATATGTCCAAATTGTCAGGCCACTCAACCAGATCTCCTGCTTTTTCCTCATTTGTCCACTATTGAGGAATCAAAGAGGTTTTCTTCTGGCCAGGATATTGTACGCCAATGTAATGGATGGTCTGTTCCACCCTCTACATTAAGACCTATGGTCTCTGCCTCGAGCTACCAGGTACATTCCCCAAAGTGGTATATTAAACCTCCCCAATTGGACACTGGATTGTCTCAGGACAGTATTTCTACCAGAGCCTGGGCCTGCCTTCCAATCAAAACAATCAAAGCTATTAAACAGAAAGCCCGGTTATTAGTTACCATAGCTTCTCATGCGGACCTATTCTCAGCTACATTGTTTAGTATGCTGAAGGAAGCCTTGCTGAACCCAGCCATATTGCAGTGTGTGCTGGAAGCTGTGGCTAAAGCCTCCTGACATGCGCTTTCTGTGTCAATGGCTTTATCAGCAGAACTTTCTGCACATATTGTGTTGGACTCCTTGAAGATCTTACTTAACCATAGTAAAGACCTTCTCAGGGCTGCTCCTTTGGAAGCAGAGACACTCATTGGAGGACTCATTCCTACCATGACTTCCCAAGATCTGAAGGATCATCAGCACAGACCCTTTACAACCGCTCCTGCCCCATTGCAATCAGCCAGCCCTCTAGGGCCGTTCGCAAATTCATGTGGCCTAGAGACACACCAATATACCATAAAGTGGATCTCTTCCCCAAATGGTGAGTACATTCCATTTTTCTCTGTTTTTGATCAGTTTTAAAACATCAACCAACCCACCTAACTGACAAATTCAGCAATGCAATAGAGATGGGTTATGTATTACTGCTATTAAAATGTAGTTTTTTGGGGGGGTTGTGATGAACTTATCAACATACACTTTGTCTTAAATGTAGACTCAGCAAATATTTACCTCTAACCACCCAGATATTGTATTTTAATGCATGTACTTTACCAGTTAAGGACTACTGTTTAATAATATGGAGAAACTGCACCAAGCACCAAGTTGACAGTATTACTAAACTTCCAAAAAAGAACTGTATGAATCATATGATACGGCTTCTACCAGTCTTTTTTCAAAACCTAATTGGCTTACTTTTGACCAAAGGTGGGGAATCAGAAAGCAATAATAATGTACATATGTATTAGTGGACAACTTTCTTGTTATTTGTCATAACTTTTTCAGCAATGTAGCTCAGTCCACAATTTGAGATCTTCGTAAAAATCTGAAATTACCTAAGCCAAACACCGGGTAGTTCAAAGGCTTCTTCCATTATAATGGTACAGGAATATGGAATCCTGTACCTTTCAACATAGGATCAGATACAGTAGAGGTGTTCAAACAGAGGTATCTTAGATAAGGTTAGAACACAAGAAATGTAACCAAGGAGATCTTGGCACATATGTTAATTATTCAACCATATTTTGCCATATTTTTTATTATATGGATGAACATAATTATACTATTGATGTCTCAGATGCCAAAGTTCAGTGTGTGTGTGTGTGTGTGTGTGTGTGTGTGTGTGTGTGCGCGCGTGCGCACGTGTGTGTGTGTGTGTGTGTGTGTGTGTTCACTTTCATTTTTTTTTAAAATAAGGTGTAGAATTAGAAATCTTGTAGACTGTAGTAGATGGTTGCAAGAGAGAATAGTATTTACAAATTAAGTTACCCTCATTACATAAAGTACTATTATTATTATTATTATTATTATTATTACAAGTTCCAATCTTAGTACCCTGTCATGTCACCACCTTCTTTCAGAGTTAGGCATATTGTTTTATCTTTTTTTTGACCATTATTTTATATAAATTTATGGTGTACTTGCCTATTTTCTCTTTTCTTTAGTTCAAAAGATTGTCAAGTGCAACACCATTAATTTTGGGACAGTATTTAAGATAAAGTTGACATCAGTTGGATACAACCTCAATGTACTTGACAAAGAGCTGGTTAGGCAGTTCTCAACTGCCAATACAGTCATACTGTCTAATTTGTCAAATGGCTACACCATTCATGGTGTATGCTCATAATAGAATACTCAAATATTTCAGATCCTTTGATAGAAAGATCATATTCTGGATTATCAAATGACCTTTCTCTATACCTGGCTCACATCCAAAGTTTTCCATTGAGGGATCTGTCTGGCAACCAGAGCATTACATTTCAGTATCTTACCTGTATTAAACTGCTGTGAACTCTAGTGTCAGATATCATAAGAACACCTCACTTAATAGTACTTGAAACAGATTTTGAAACAGAAAACTAGTATGAGCTACATGGATTGGAAATAACAAAGGAAATTGTATTCTTAAAGTCATATAACTCCTATTAAAACAGGGATATCCTTTGTAAAAGCCATGATTGCAAAGAAAAGTATGATGGATCGAGTTAAACTGAATTTATATTATTAAATGGGTTCCTATATGACCAATTCAAAGATGACATTTTTGTTTCACTTGAAGTGCAACATTAAGATTGCTTGACTTAATTCATAATAATGCTGGCCTCTAAAATTTTCAATTGACAACTTGTTGTCTCAATTTTGCATAGCTTTATATTGGCAAGTGGGTCTTTGCGTTCCATTAAGAGTGATCAGTGGTTTTCTAATTATGGGGAAATCCCAGTTGAAATGTGGCTATAGTGTTACTTCATATACTATTAAGTTGGAGGAGATGAATCATGTTTACATAAAGAGACCTTTGACCCCCCCCCCCACAAAAAAAAAAGAGATAAGTGGCTGCTGTTACATGTTGAGAGCATGCCTCATACAAAAATTGATGGTAAATTACAAACTAAAACTGAAATTGACTTTTAAATCACGTGAATTAAAAAGTACTTTCACTTTTGATGAAAAACTTATATCTAACTTATCAAGATTAAAGAGTGTACAAAGATCTGCATTAAATATAAATTTGTGTAAAATTTTGTTTCAGTTAATTTATTATTATATTTGCTAATTACATACCTGCCATATTCCCAGACAGTGTTGGGTGTTTTTGAGGCTCGAAAAGGGTGTTTTGAGGTCCTGAGGGGGGGGGGGGGGTCAGTGCATGTGACAAAAAAAAAAGCAATGTCGTCCAATGGAGAATAAGCCATTTTTTTCATATAAGGCTATAGAAAATTATTGGAAATTCAAATCTGAATAAAAGAAAATAACTTGTCTGTTTTCTTTAAAGCATTTAATACACTTACCAAAAATAAATAGTTGGTAGAAATGAGCACTGTCAAATATCATCACCACACACATATGCATGTGTGCAAACAATCACATAATAACAACCACACTGACATTAAATAAAAACGTACACCAAGTTTCTGTCTTAAAAATCCATTGGATGGCAAAATATAGACTTAATTAGATGCAGTCTTTGCTGTTCTCAATAGTTCAGTAGGGGGTTTGAAGGTAATGCAAGTGTCATTTGTGTTTATCTTTGCACTCATTGGAGACTGGATGATACTGTTGTTCTGACTTCCCTGCTGGATTCTCTGAGTGAATCCTGGTCAGAACTCAATGACCATAACATTAGCATTGTCAGAACTATATCCAATACAGTTTGACCATGAGATATCCTTGTCGCTATAGAAAAATGAATATACATCACATTTGGGATTGACCATGTCACTGGAAAAGGTGGGCAGGGGGACATACTTTTTTCAAGTTTAATGGGGTCCTTATGGGTAATACAGCAGTAATAAACACCTCTGTACAGTACAGGTGTTAATGCTTTATCAACGCAAATCAACTGTGCAAACATGAGTGTGTGCTTATTAGTGTCCTTCAATCAGTCTATTTCATGGCTAAAATCATCCTGAAAAGCATCGGTCAATTAATAGTTGGTATTTTAACAAGATTATGATAACGAATAATAATAAAGAGAATTTGTCTGAATGTTCAATTCAGCATGTCGAATATGTTCTGGTTTTTCCTGATGTTACATACAGGTGGTGCTGCTATTTTGACAGATGTAGTACACTCCAGAATGACTTATGTCGATATGTTGTTTGCAGTATGTGCAAAGAATTAAATGCTCCCCCTTGCAGCAGTTCTTCAGAAAGTAAAACTCTGTCAACTAGGAGTTCTGAAATTTAGTTTTGCTGGGCTTTGCTTGCTTTACTAATAGCTTATTGCTTCCTAAATCACAGGAAATGCATTTAGACATTTTGCCTTCAAAATGAATCACACTTGAGCACTATTCTGATGATTAAAATAATCATGCTTTGCATTTTATATATGAAGTAAAATTCGACTTCAAAGAAACGTTGCCACTGTTCACAAACTTGCCAATAATCTTTAACACAGATGGCTTAAACATTATCAATCAAGGCAAAAGATGTCTAATAACTTATTCTTCAACACACATCTGTTTGATTTACCTATAACTTCAAATGAATTGGGTTGTTCCACTTTGTGAACTTTACCAATGCACATTAGAATAATGGGTTCCCCCACAGCAGTCTTCAAAGGACTTAACACATCACCCTAGCTATTGTCAGCCAATTAGGTAATATGTGAAATGGTGGTTGTTTATACCTGACCACGTTGCCTTTTAATTGCCTTTATGACAATTAGCTGTATAAACTGCCCCAAGGATAGCTTTATAGGAGCTCAAAGCAGGATTATTTACTGTTTTACAGGCATATATTGAGGTGGTGTTTTAGGGTTGTTTTGTTTTGAAAGATTACTCAAAATTGTGTTTTTTTGAAACACGACCATGTCAGTGGGCTTGGGAATAAAAAATTGTGTTGTTAGCATGACATGTCATGTTATGGCAGATATGTTATTATATGTCAAGGTGTCGCTTAGGCAACATGACCCATCTCTTTGACCTGATATTATTATAGTTGCTAGGGTATAAGTCCACCAAAGAAATAATGATATGCATGCTGGTTGTAAGTGAGATAGTTCCTCAAAGTCAGGTGGGAACATTGACTGCAATACCTGTTGTTTTTTGTGGACTAGGCCTGAACGAGTGTTCTAATGAAAGGTTCAAGAGACAGGTCATTCTGATTGGCTTATAATGAAAGGTTCAAAAGACAGGTCATTCTGATTGACTTATAATGAAAGGTTCAAAAGACAGGTCATTCTGATTGGCTTATAATACAAGGTTCAAAAGACAGGTCATTCTGATTGGCTTATAATGAAAGGTTCAAAAGACATATCATTCTGATTGGTTTATAAGGATGTTGGGATATTTACTATATTAATTTTATAAGAGTAATATTTTTATGAGATCTTGACAAGGTTAATTATTTCATTTCAGATAAATCGTTCTCCAAGCTTTGGAACAGATGAGAATATTGATTATGAGATCAAATCAGCATTATTAGAAGATGCAATCCGACTCCTCAGTATTAAGTAAGTTTATGTCCTACTGAATTTGTTGATTTTCTACCCTTATCTGTTTATTTATGAAGCAGTTTGTTGATAGATATTTGTTTGATGTCTTTTAATTTTTGGAAGACCATCAATAGAATGTTAAAGAAATGTTCTTCAATTAATGGACAGTAATTACCCCTTGTCAACTCAGACCTTAGTACTGATACATATATACCTTTGTCCATTTCCTTTAAATAATTTAAGAATGACTGGATGCATTGAGATCAAATACAGTCGACAGTTTGTATTTAGTAATACTATTTCTTGTTTTGTTTTCAACATTTTCCAGCAATCTTCATCAATACCATGATATTCTTTAAAAAGGTCTTGTGTCTTGGGAAATATGCCATAGCAGGGGCATTATTTAGTGTGTATAATTGGCTAGTTGGTTTCTATGAAATCATTCTTACACTCTCATGACCCAGCTTTAGCAACTAATGCATTATTTTGTTGTCATTATACTACATTAACTTTACAAAATTGTACAGATTAAGTGACAAGAGGAAGAACATAGCTGCACAGAAAGCAGAAGCCCAGAAGAGGCTATTCCGCCCAACCAAAAGAGTTGCAGAGACAACTGACACAACAGAGTTGGAAAGAAAACGACAGAGCATTGAGAAGAGGAAAGAAGAACTGGTAAGCATTTCATTGTAGCAGTGCTTAAATCAAAAGTTTAAATAGGTTTGATTCTAAGTTGTGTTTTTGCTACTTACCTTGACTAATATGACTAATTGGGACACTATCCTCATTAAGTATAGACTTGTACATTTATCTCAAAACAACCACATGATGCAGCAAAACCCTGTTAATTCAAGCTCTTTTCTTCCCATTCCCATTTTCTAAAGATTACTGGGGAAATCCTAGTAAATAAATTGCTTCAAAGGATAATTGGGGAAAATTGGTCTCTGATAAACAGAATCTTGATCAGGATAATATAATAATAATAAATATTAATAATTCTTTATTTAATGAAGGTAGCTCAACTAGAAAAACCAAACACAATTTTCCAGAAACATTCAAACAAGCTATAAGATCTACTATGTGTGATTCTCCCTGTCATGATAGAAGACAAGCTATAGATACAGCAGTGAGTGGTGATGCCCATGGAATTTCTTCTGGTGCAATCCCATTAATTGCCTCTATCAATCAAAGTGATCATAATGTGTTAACTGTTACTGAGATAACTGCTGAAAGTGCTAATGTTTCAAGACTCATTACAAAACCTTCTAAAAACACAGTTGATAATCATAATTTAGGACACTGTAATGAAGATAATTTAGAGGAATATCGTGGTTCATATATTAATAGTGAAAATATTAACTCAGATATTCCATGCCATTCATATCAAGACCATCAAAACTTAGAATTGTTTCAAAATCAGTGGCTTAAGCAAAATGGTCTCAAAAATCTGCCATTGAAACATCCATTATCTTCTTCCAAAAATAGATGAAATCAAATTGCTTCTTTCAGGAAAACATTCAATAATTGATATTTTTGCATTCAGCAAAACTTTCTTGCATTAACTTTTTCATGATGATGAACTTAACATTTCTAACTACAGTTTTCAAAGAAAAGACAGACTTTTCCAAAAGGGTGGTGGACTTCTCATTTACATTAGGGACAGCATTCCTTTCAAATGACGCTATGATATTGAGGAAAATGGTATGGAAATAATTTGGCTAGAAATCAGACATGATGTCCAAAAACTATTTGTATTAGTTTGTGTATATAGACCACCGAATGCTGACAATGTTTGGTATACCATATATCAAAGTAAGCTTGAAACTTTGTATATAGAAAACAAAGAAGTCTGTTTAGTTGGTGACTTTAATTACAATTTGCTGTATGACAACAATCAAAGCTGGATTAAAACTATGAATTCCCTGAATTATCAACAGCTAGTTCATGTACCCACTAGAGTAACAGAGGTATCTAAAACACTAATTGATCAAATCTATACTAACAATGCTGACAACATTATGGAAGTTGCAGTTCCCCAATATGCCCTAAGTGATCATTATCCTATATGCTGTATATGAAAATTAAGTCAAAAAAGTAAACCCTATCATCACAAATATATCAAGTATCAAATAATGACAAGATTTGATGCACAAATATTCCTTAAAGAACTGAAAGATTTCCCTTGGTCAATAATTGAATCTTTTGATGACCCATCAGATGCTCTTGACATTTGGATAGATATGTTTACTGACACCCTGAACAGTCATGCTCCTATTAATTTCAAGAGAGTCAAACAACAAAATCAACCCAATTGGATCACAAATGATATATTGAATGCTATTAACACAAAGTATAGATTTCATAAATTAAAGATACTAACAATTACAGATTATGGAGAAACAGAGTTTAGTCAATGATTCAAATGGCAAGGAAAACTTAGTATTCCACTGAAATATCAGATAGTATTATGAAAAAAACTTTAGGAAACTGTGGAAAACCTTCAATGACTTAAAAAGCAAATCTGTCAATAACCTGCCATTTCTCAAAAGATATTTAGAACTAAATGACCCTAACATACAAGTATTTGCATAGTAAGTTGCATGTTTAAGTTGCACATATAAGTGGAATGTAACAAGGATCACGTCAGTTATTATCGTGTGCATATTCCTCACAATATGCAACTGATTAATATGCAAATCCAAATGACCAATTATTTGTATTTCACTTAAGTGCACATGGATGCTCTGAGAAAAAATAAGATCTCGTAGACTTGCTGAAATCTCAGATAGACTTACTGAAATCTGAGAGAATATTGTGTCAAATCTCACAGTCTGGAACTCTGAAAGTATCACATATTCTGGTAATATCTTGGTCCATAAAATATTGGAAGATCTAGAAGAGACTAAATAGAGATTTCAGCAAAATTGTGTAGGGATGAAATTTTACTCTAGGTCTATTTGCATCAAGTTTAAAATTTATCTTTTATAGGGATCAAATTGTTTGAAATATCAGTGTTTCCTCATTCCAAAGCAAAATAAATTTTAGTCAGATTGTGTTTTGTTTGATTACACTCTTGTTTTGAAAAATCAATAGCAATAGTTACTTAGCTCAGAACTGGTATCAAAGCTTTAAAACCTTTTTTGTTGTTGATTTGTCTTTGACTTTGACAGAACATTGAAGCAAAGACGGCTTTATTTTGGTTCATTGATCTGGTATTTATTGCCATCAATATCATATGTTATGCAATTGCAAATTTACCATGCTTAAAGTCTCTGATAAGATTGCTCAAGCACGGAGGGATCTGTAGTAAGAGAAGTTGTTTAACTAATTAAAATCTTTAGAAGATGGGGATGATGATGATGTATCAGCATCATCATCATCATCATCAGTGTCCTTGTTGTGTGCAATTCTCACACTTAAAAAAAAAAATGCATTTGAATTGTAGAAAGACACGTTAGCCAGGGTGAAGAAAGCTGCTGCTAGGGAGGAGTTTGAGAACCGTAACAGTGGCCGTTTCCGACGAATATTCCCAGTTGATGACAAAGTGCGCATGGACCGCTACATCAACTTGATGACGCAGGCATTTAATACATTCATGTCAGCACGGGGAAACAGCATGCAGAAAGAGATTCAACTGATGTATGGCAACAAAATCAAGGTTGTTAGATAACATCAGGAAGATGGAAGATGCATGTTTAGCATTATTTTTGCTCTTAAATGATGGTTCAGTTGTAAACAAGTCCTTAAAGCTTTAAAATGTGTTGGCTTTTACTTTTTATCTTTCTGTCCCATGAACCATCAAAATAATTGAATTGTTGAAATGATTTAAAGGTAATAAATTTGTTGACTTTGATTGATTGATAAAAAGAAAGTTATAAATCATTCACAAATTCAATTAGTATTGGTTTAATTTCACTGTAAATACTTTAAAGCTAGAAATATGTTAAATTAAATAATTAAAATTTTATTTTAGTTCAAGAATTTGAGATAAAATAATTTTCAGCAACTTTCCTAAGAGAAACATTTTTAGTATGGTGTATTTTGACAAGAGTTATTACCTTGCCCTGGAAAGGCCTTGTTAGACTGAACCTGAATTTCAGACCAGTTGTCATTGTTGAGATGAGGTTTGTGTTAATTTGGTCTAATATTTAATTGGAGTTTGTCTGACTTCTCAAACAACTAACTTGCTACCACAAAGGATCTAATGAAGAAACATTTTGAAATGTCATATAACATCTCTTGCAAAGCGACTTGACAGTTGTATCTTTGAAATGAACAAATTTAAATATGTTTTATTGTAATTTGTATCCCACAAATTCAAGAAAAGTTTTCACCTTTCAATTTTTTATTAGCTCTACCAGTCGAAGACCAGAGGTGCTTATGCCATGGGCCTGTGTCTGTTGTCCATCCATTGTCCATCAGCCATTAACAGTTGTTTTTAATTGCTACTTCTCCTAAAATACTTGGAGGAAAGTCATGAAACTTCGCACATAGTTTCAGCCTGAGGTCTAGTTGGTCCTATATGAAAATGGTGCCTCACGAATAAATCTAAAATGGTCAACGTGGCTGGCATCTTGAAAGTCTTGTTATGACTACTGCTCTTGAATGGATTCTTATATCAATATGGATTTTCACTAAAAGATTTTTGATGATGTTTAGATGGGGCTAAATTAAAATGGTTTCTATTGGACATCCAACATGGCCTTCATGGAGGCCATCTTTAAAATCTTGTTATTGCTACTCCTTCTTAATGGAGAGTCTTATCCACGTGAGGTTTTCACTACAAGGCATCTTATAACCAGTAGATGGTCCTAAATGAAAATGGTGCTGATCTGACATCCAACATGGCCACCATGGCATCCATCCTGAAAATATTGTTATTGCTACTCCTACTGAACAGATGATCATATCGACATGGTGTTTTCACAAAAAGACTTTTTATGACTTATCGATTGTCCTAAATATAAATGGTGCCGATCTGACATCCAACATGGCCACCATGGTCTCCATCTTGAAAGTATTATCATTACTCCACCTGAATGGATGGTCATAACAACATGGCGTTTTCAATGAAAGACTTTTGATGACATGTAGATGGTCCTTAATGACATTTAGCATGGTCACCATGGCTGCCATCTTGAAAATATTGTAATAGCTATTTCTCCAGAATGGATGGTCATATAAACATTTGATTTTTCTTAAGGACTTTCTATTACTTGTAGATGATCCTGAGTGAAAATGGTGCTAATCTGACTTCCAGCATGGCCAACATGGTGGCCCTCTTGAAAATCTTGTTATCGCTACTTCTTCTGAACTGTGGGTCAGATGAACATGGAGTTTTCACTAAAAAAACTTCTTATGACATGTAAATGGTCAGAAATGAAAAGGCAGTGATCCGACTTCCAACATGTTCATCAATGCAGCATCTTGCAAGTCTTGTTATAGCTATTTCTGCTGAATGAATGGCCATATTGACATTGGGGTTTTCACTAAAAGAATTCTTATTGTATGTAGTTGGTCCTGATTGCAAATGGCCTAGATATGACCTCCAGATATGGTCACTACAGCATTTATAATGAAAAGTTTGTTATGACTACACCTTCTGAACAGATGATGATAATGAGATGGGGTTTTCACTAAAATACTTTGTGCCATATGTAGTTAGTCCTACATTAAAAGTATGCTCATCTAACCTCCAGAATGGCTGCCTTGCCATCCATCTTGAAAATCTTAGTATGGATACTTCTCTAAAACACTATAACAGTATGTAGCAGGTCCTGAATGAAAATGTTGATCTAAATTCCAACATGGTGACTATAGTGGCCATTAAATAATCTTGTTATCACTGCTTCTCATGCAAGAATGTTGGCACTGACATGGCGTTTTCACTAAAACACCTCTTGTAATATGTGCAGAACTGACCACCAACAGTTCCATGCTATTGTAAACAAATTTGAAAACCAAACCTAATTGATCATGAGACCGAATCAAAGGTCGCTGATTGGAATTTATTTCTTCAAAGAGGTTATGAACACAGTGACTTGTACATTTTCTAATACAGTTTAATCAGATTCCGTATTCATTATTTTTTAATAAACAAGTTGATAGTCAGCATTCTGACATTGATTTCAAGGTAAAATGTCTTGGCTCAGATCATTATTTGTGATGGCTTGTGAGCATGATAACACAAACAAGTATGAACAGGTTTTTATTAAACTCAGTTTGTGGATATACCCGAAGAATACATTGAATGATGCCAGTCGAATAATGGGGTTTTTTGACAATGTCTGAGACTAGTTTAATGATCTTCTTTCAATCCATGATATCATGTTAGAGGTCAAAGACCATGACAAAGAATTTCATTCTGCACCTATCTGGTGTTCATGTTAATTCAAGCATACAACAAAATAGTTTTTAAAAGAAATCTAATTTATTATGTTGAAGTCACTCAAAAATATCAGTACTCAGCAGTTGGAAAGAATGAAAAGTTAGAAGAAATGGACTTATCTTAGATTCCTTGGGATTCTCTTTGTCCAATAGAGCGTCAGTCCCTTCAAGGGACTCGACTCGTTTTGTCCAATAGAGCGTCAGTCCCTTCAAGGGACTCTACTCATGTTTGTAGTGCATTAGCAGCTCTGATTATTGATTTAATTGCATTTTGAAAAAAAATCTGGATAAGTATTTTGATGAATTTTTAAATGAAATAAACTTTCAAGGAGCTTGAATCAAAGAAAGGAAAAGCAGTTAATAACAGAAAAAAAGTTTGCTGCACCAAATTTTGTCATTTAAGTACATGTTCTTCTTTTAAGATTACCAATTTTTCATCTTGTCCTGACTTAAGAATGCTCTTCTACTCATTGGTAAAGCAGATATTATTACATGAAGTGTATTTGAAAAGGTTGTCTGTAATTTATTGGCTTTTATCAATGCTATTACACAAAAATGTCATGAAGCTTAGATAACCAAGTTTCAAATTATATTGTGACAAATTTTAAATTTATAAATAAATTAAATTTACACATGCTACATAGTGAAAGTTCATAGGTACCTAACTTATTTTGGTTGGATGGATAGTGTTATAAAATGATTCAGTATTGATAATAAGTCCATTTTAATAATTTCAAATGCATATAATTTGCCCATTTCTAATTATATGATTTATTGATGTATGTTTTGTAAATTATTCCATATAATGACATTTAATAATGAAAGGGGTAAATTATTATTTCAGTTCATGCCTCAAGTGTTTACCAATGGCTGACTCAAATATAATCATGGTGTTACAATTGTGAAATCTAAAGATAAATTTTTCTTAATATGTCTACAGAGTCCTCAGTTGTGAATCTAAAGATAACTTTTTCTTAATATGTCTATAGGGTTCTCAGCTGTGTACATTTAACAGTTTATGTATAATGTTAGCAGGTGCCACTTTAAGTTATTCAACATCAATGCATGAAAAATATTATATGAAACCTTCCATGTTCTTTCCCAAGTAGTGCATTTTCCCCCAAAAAAGTGGCTTCATAAAGTTGGGGGAGGGGGGCTCTGTATAAAACCATGGTCTAAATAATAATAATGATAATAAATATAATAATAATAATAGACTTTATTTATTCTCAATTGATTCTTGAGCCACAGGCTCATCTCATACAGGGTCAAGATGCATTAAAATGTACAATAAAATACATGAATCACATGAGAAAATTGTTATCATAGAGGCAATAAAATACAGCAGGTTCATAGCAAAACTATAAAATTCTATTTTGGACCAAAAATAATGTATTTCGTTTGTCTTTAAAAGCAGTAAGATTTGTGTAAGATTTAATAAGGTAAGATATTCTATATTAAAACACCATTATATGTAAAACTCCTTTTAAACATTTTCTGTCTTGGGTTTTGGTATATTTAGTTGATTTCTAGTAGAAGCGCATTTTATTCAACAATGAACTTCTAAAACATTAAAGATGACAAGATTACAATTTACAATATGTTATATAGAGTGAAACCTTGCCTATTGACATTCACTTATTGCAACCACCATTTTTTAGTCCCTTCCATACTATTTTCCTAATAATAGTTAAATAGCAAATACTTACCTAACATGTATAATTTTCTCTGTATCTATTTTTTTTCTATATATGTTTCATTTTGCTAGTCACTCTACACACATGTATATGAAGACCACTTGTCTATAAAGACTACATTTAGCAGGTTTCCTGAGTAGTTGTTGCACTTTGATTTGACAGTTTGTCACTAACATTAGATTGTGACACTTCCCACTGTCTGTCTTTCCCGCGACCTTGGTTTTTCCAACTTTTCCTACTTTTTTCTCTGACTCCCTATTTTCCTTACTTTTTCCAAAAAAGCCCTTTTATCCCTTCTTTTTTCACACTGCATGAACGGCCATAGAGTGCATTCAGATATTGTCGTTCAGATGTAGAGCTGGGTGTTTAAGATAGAGGCAACCTGATCTAAAGAGACAGCTAGTATGTGAGTAAGAGCATGATTTTGTTGCAGTTTATCAAGGTAAGTCAAATACATGTTTTATATTTTCAGTAATTTACATAAATTTCATATTGTTTTTTTTTATAAAATATCCCTATTTTGTGCAACTTTTTCCAACTTTTTAAAAAAAAGTATCCCTACTTTATCCCTGCTTTTTCACAAAGGGTTGCTGGAAATACTGCACTGTATATATCAGCTTCATATACATCAAGTCTATATGTGTAAGTAGGTATTGGTTGTATTGTTTTGTTTGTTCCACTAGGAGGAGGATATCCTGGACATGCTAGCAGAGTGTGAGATGGACGAGCAACAGGGACGATTGTACGGCGGGGGTGCCAAAATCCCCAGGGGGCCCAAGGTTCTGCTCATTTTTTGATTAATCTTTGAAATGCACTCTGACACCAAGATCACTGTTAGTCGCTATTTTCTATCATATTTTCAGCCAGCTATTTAGCTTAGGCCCATTTCAGTTTGAATAAGGGCACATGCACTTGAATACTTAAGATTTGTCTCTATTTTTGTAACCACTGTAAACCAAATAAAAAATGTTCATTGCAGTTCTTTTTTTTGATGCTGTTATCAAACACATTTGTTGTTAAATAATGTTGCTGACATGGGATAAAAACCTACATTGGATAGGTATATTATAAATTCAGACTACTGTACATTTTCCATGAGGCTTGATTTTTGCATTTTTTTGTGATCTGGCCACAAATTGCCAGAATAAGTTGCTGAAATTCAGATACTGGAGCATGATGGAAATTTGCAAAACATTAATAATAACATATGAATTTTTCTCAGCAGAAATGTTTCTATTTCTGGGTTTTTGATTATTTACTTATCTAGTTTGTTTACCCATGCAACATGTGAGAGTAAATTAGTGGAGAAGGTTTTTGGTTTACAGAAAGTTCTCATAAATACAACATGTTTATAGTTAGTAAAATCTTTTTCTTCTATCTTACATGGTACTTTGTGTATCTAATGTAGAATTGTTATATCTTACTCTGCACTTGTGTGTATCCGTTTGCTGTAATTACAAAATGTTTTCAAGCATTGTGACTGTTTACATATCTTACTTTTTTAAATTTCACATCATTTAGTCAATAATGTCATGTTTTTTTTATTTGTACCCTTAATCGGAAATTCCAGTTTGTTATGTTGATCTACTAAATGTTAATGACTCATTAACTGACACTTTATTTGTCCAGATTAAGAAATGTAAAGATGACATTTCATTTTTTAATCTGAATTTCTGGACCAACAATAAAGAAAAGTATTCTTTAATTTACTTTTTTTTTAGGAATGGGTTCGAAATTTATCCTTACTGTGTGAATTGGTTTAAACCAAAGTTTTAATCAAAGGATCACAAATTTTGTTTTCGGAGTCAGCATGCTTTATATTTAATATAATTTAAGAGAAACTTCCCCTTTCAGAGTCTAAAGGTATGAAAGTGAAAGATTCTAATGTAGCGAACTTAAAGCTTTTAAATAAGTCATTAATAGTGCCCCTTGAAGTTTAGCTTGTAACATTTGTAAAACTAGATTTGTACAAAGCTGAGGAGAATTTTTATCAGTTTATATCGTCATTCATTCTATCATTCTGTTTTCACTTTACCAGTCAGTTTCACTTAGGTCTAAATTGTAATGTACTGTATATACTTGCTTATATGTTGGGTCTAACTGCAAACAATATAAACACTAATCTGTTGTCACATAATTTGCTGGCAAACCAGTGTTTATGCTGTTTGTTCTAGCAATAACTCCTAACAAACTGCATGGACCCAGATCTGCCAGCACATTATGCAACAGCAGATCTGGGTCTATGCGGTTTGCAGTTGGATCCGACTTATACATGAATATACACAGAAGTGTGTCATGTGTCATACATCTCAAAGCTGTAAAAAAAAGCCCAGCAACTTTTAGAGTTAACAGCAACAAAGAGAGTTTGACTTTGTAGATTTTAGACATTCAGGAAGATGATTATGTAGAATGTAATCTGTTGTTATACTTCAGGATCAGTTAAATCAGATCTGAGGTATAGAATGGGTCCTTTAAAAATGCTAGACTGTTGACAAGCTGTACTTATAAAAACAGTCACATAATGGGTGCTAGTAAACAGGGTCTGAAGAATTGAAATGTGAGGACATTTAAGATGTCTAGTCAATTGTAAACTGAAATTTGCAACAGTTATGCAGGTAACTTGCTTTGGAACTTGACTGGTTTTAGAGACACTTATCAGCCTTTAACATTCAGTAGAGGAAAGCAAATAAAAGCAACTAAGAAGGAAAAAATGCTTTACATATTTTCCATAGACTTGAGTTTGAAGGATGGGACATTCAGTTATTAAAAAAGAAAATAATTTCCAAAATATGCTAAGAACTTTTTTTTACAGTTTAATAAAAAAGGAAATCATGAAATTCATACAAAAGTAAGTCACATTTCTAGCACTTTCACTCAAGAGTAATATGCAAAGAATTTAAGAAACATTTGAAGACTTGAGCAAAGGATCTTTTATTCATTTTGCATGGAAACTTCAGTTATTAAGAAACACATCCTAGTTGATACAATATTACATTCTAAATCAGGGCCTATAAAAAATTTTTTTTTTAGTGTGAAGGAAGAACCTTAAATCATACATATGTTGACCAAGTTAGGTTCAATGAGATGAAAGTACCACACCTGTTTACTTATCATGCCAACTTTTGATCTTTATTGGCAAAACTTGTCCAAACTTATCACTACAAAAGTCTAACCAATCAGATTAACAAATGCTCAATCATGACTCATGATTTTGATGAAGATTTACTCTTGTGTATTGATGTGAAAAGACTTCTTACATAAACTCTGGTACTTTCGCTCTAGATCATGTTTATTTTCAATAATGTGACAAGTACTGTCATGTTTGTTTTAATACAGAATCCAACCCCCAGCAAGACACAAAGTGTAAGTACATGTATGGTGTCATAGGGTTTGTGTTTGAAGAATTCTCTGAATTAATTTGAAAAGTGTCTTGATATTTCTGTTACTTTTAATCATTTTGCAAACAGACCAGGACATGGTAGTAAAAATATGTGCAGTCAGACTAGAATTTGAACTCAGGACATTTGTAATGGAGCTAAGTGCCCTGACGAGTTTTAAAAACCCAATGAAGCCTCAAGATTGCAAACAGTTTTCTTACTTAAACTCATGCACAAATGAAGCCTCTGATGTTTGATTGGCTTATGTCAAATTACTGACCAATCAAACATCAGAATTTTAACTTCAGTCTAAGTGTAAGAATTGTTTGAAATCTTAGGTCAGGTCTGATCATCCATATCTTCTGCTCAAGACATTTTGTGGTTAAAGTTGAAGTTGTTTAAAAAAACAAGTATTACAGATAGAATATATCAGGCATAGTCATTTTGTGCAAGGCAAAGAATTTTAATCTCATCAAACAGAAGAAGCATGTCCGAGATCGTGCTTCTATATGCACTAATTATAGCAGGTAATTTTGGTGGATACAAAAGTTGGTGATTTTGTTCAAAAACAGAATTTTAATTTTGGCTAGTTATATTTTAGTGACTGAGGATTTAAAAAGATTACAAAATTAAAGGTTGTAAATTTTGATTGATTTATTTTTCTGAACTCACTATGGGATCTCTGAATTGCTGAAATTTCTCAACTGCAAAATATTCCTGCTATTTGGTATACTGTATATATATATATATATATATATATATATATATATATATGGTGGGTCCAGCTGCAAACAACATAGCATAATGCCCTGGCAGATCAGGGTCTATGTTGTTTGTTCTAATGATTAATCCCAACAAATTGCATAGACCCAGATCTGCTGGCGCATTATGTGATGGCATATCTGGATCTATGCAATTTGCAGTTGGATCTGGCTTATAGGTGGATATGTATGGTACCTGTACGATAGGGTTAGTAGAGCACTCAGCTAGGATAAAGAGAATCCTTGAGTCTGAGCTGCACATTTTTTTCACCTGTGACATTTAAAAAAAAAAAAATAAATAAACATTCTATTTAAAGTACATTTCTTACTTGTTCATATTGTAAAATATCATCAACAGTTGAACTATTTTATGCACAAAAACTCAGTTTCTTCATTTACATTTCAGCTTATCTGGCTGTAAGGCAAAATAAGCTTATGGTATGGTCCTACATCCATTATGCATTGTGCATCATCTGTCATCCATCAACAGTTGCTATTTTAAGCTTCTTTTCAAAAACCACTGAACCAATTTGAACCAAATTTTGGAGAGAGCATCCTGGCATAAAGAGGTTTGGAATTTGTACAGTTAATGTTAATCTGCTGTCAAATATGGCCACTGCTACTAAAAATAGAAAAATCTTTAAATGCTTTCTTCAAAAAATGCTCAACAGTATTGGATTAACTTTGACAAAAAGGATAGTGACATGTAGGGCTTTCAGTTTATTGTACAAATGATGCTGATCCACCATCAATTATGGCTGCCATTAATAAAAAATAGAATTTAAAAAAAAAATATCTTCTTAAAAACTGCTCAACTGAATTTGACCAAATTGTACAGAAAGCACCCTGGCATTTTTATACAAATAATGCCTATCTTCGATTAAATGTGGCCACCATTACTAAAAATATAAAAACCTTATAATAATTTATTCTCAGAAACTGTTCAACAGAATTTTACCAAATTAGACAGTAAGCTTCATTTCAAATTTATACAACTGATTCTGATCCTCCATTAAATATGGCCACTTTACTAACATGAAAAACATTTAAACAACTTTATCTCAAAAACTGCTGAACAGAATTGTACCAACTTTGATAGAAAGCATCCTGGCATAAAGGTGTTGTAGTATTAGACAAATGTTGCTGATATGTCATCAAAGATGGATGAAGATACAAAATATAGAGAAACCTTGAAACAGTTGTTTCCATAACATACGCAATCAACTGGGTTTGAAGTAATTTATACATAATGCATCTTACTGACCCAGATTTCTTGGCCAACTACTCTTTCATTTGGCTGTTAGGTAGATGTCAGCCAGGTGAGCAATCTCAGACCCACTCAGGCCCTTCAAAAAAAAAATTTGGTGGCCCAGGAGGTGACTCCAGGTAGACCAAGCTGGTTACATATGTAAAAATCATGGCCAAAAAATGGAATCCAACAAAATAATATATTGTGTAATGTTGAAGTTTTGCATGGAGATGATGGTAATACAGTTCATTCATATTATTGTTAATGTTTATGTTTTACCATTATTGTAGGAATAGATCCCAGCCCTTTTGGGGCCAGATAATTTCAATAGTCTATGCTTTATTATGATAAATTGGACATTAAGCATTCTAGCCTTCTACCCAGTGAAACTTTTAATTTTTTTTGGTAGCTGTATTACACAGATTCCATTGTACTAACTATTAATTTTTTTATGTATAGATATTATTTGATATGATAGGTTCCAATTTTGTAAAAACATGCACAAAAAATGTACAAACAGGAGTCTGATCTGGTCCATGCAGAAGGTTTGTTGTATATGATTGTGAATGGATTATTAAATTATTATTCTATTTTAACATTTTTACTCCATTTTGCATTCTATAAAAGTGTGCAATAATTAATCCAGTCTGAAAATTTGTACAAAATGAATTTTGTTTTGTCCCTGATTTTATCTCATCATTTCTTAAACTAACAGCTGATATTATTTTCTTTCCAGTATTATAAGCTGTAATAATAATAATAATAGTACTTGAATTTGACCTTAAGTTATTTTCATCTTGCTAATTCCTTCATTTTTGAGATTGTTTCAAACATGGTATTTAACAGAGCTCTCTGTTGTGAGAGTCCTTGCTTCCAGGGCTTCCAGTTTCTTCTTCTGGGTTATTTTTTTAGTTCTCAAAGTTTGTTCTTAGGATTTCTATATGTTTGGAAGAAATATGATCCTGGACTGCCATTTCCAAAATCCTACAGAGAGCTCTGCTTGTCTTCCTAAAGATTATAACATTGCATGGTGTTTGTTAAACAATATTAATTTTGTCAGGTTGGATTACCAATATTCCCAGTCAGTGCTGAGTTAACAATGGAGATGTTTTGAACAAATTGTCATTTATGTCTGAACTGAAGTTCTTGACACTGAGTGTTGCCATCTTTCTGGAATTTGAATGAAATCTATTCTAATTATCAGAAATTCTTTCCATGGCCAGTGAATTTTTGAAGATGGTTACATGCAACTTTCAGGGTTTTTAAGTGCATATTTTTTACTTGTGTCTGTGCTACATCTGAGAAATTGGGTCAGTTGTAGCATATAAATCATTTCATTTATGAATCCTGATGAGAGGACTAATGACTAATGAGAGGACTAATGACTAAGGACTAATCTCCTGATTAGAGGACTAATCTAATGCAGTAATATGTTGTCAGGTCAGAATTAAATCACTGAGGCTCTTACTTCATGCTTGCATCAGTCTTGATTTATATTACTGTATAAGTGCTTTCCCAGCCACTGTTTCCAGTATTGTTATGACATTTTATGTACACATGTGAGGCTAAATGTTGGTCACTGTGACTTCAGTTCAATGCTTGTGACCTTTTTTTTTAAACTAAAAGTTTTTGTCAGATATTGTATACTACAGAGTGATTGAATAAATCTGGTGTTTCTATATTTAAATGTATATGTATAAAAAAATAAAACATACTATTTTGAAAATCACTGAAAAATATTGGTTTAGCTAATATTTAGGCAAGGGTATTTAGGAATAAAGTGGTCACCCCTTTTATAAAACCTCTTTCAAGATTCAAGAGAGACCACCCCTGAAGAGAGACCACCATATTCTGCACCAGGATAGTGCATTTTTACCTTTTTCTTTTTTTTTCTCTCTCTTCCCCACCCCCACCCTTCTTATAACTTATAACTTCCACCCTTTCTACAATTTAAAGATGACTTTATTATAATATCATCTTTTCATTGTAGAAAGTGTGGCATCATAAGAGAGTGACCACTTTATTTGTATTTTATATTCAATGTCTATCATAGCTGATCAAGTAAAGAATTCAGCTAGGATGACTTTTATTCAGTTCTTTGTGTTTTTGTCCACAGCCTCTGCAGAGCATGCCAGTCATTGAACCAGCCACTAAGGAGACAGATGAAGAAGAGGATGAGGAGGAGGAAGACAGTGATGGAACATCGCCCCCTGGCTCCCCACTTGTTGGCCACCGAGGACGTCCTGGATCTTCTGCTGCACGGGTTGACAGCAGGTTAAGTAATAATGACTCTAACAGTGGTCTCAACTCACGACCCAATTCTGCCCTTGGTCCCATGACCCAGAGGTCAGCAGGACGACCCCAGAGCACTGCATCAAATGGAAGATCAAAGTCACTCACAAGGTTTGGAAACAGTACAGGAAAACTGACAGGTCTACAGAGGTCATCAGTGGTAAGAGATATTTTTGGGAAATTATCAAATTTACTTCAAAATGCCTCTTGTGTTTATGGCTTCAAACATTTTTGCTCTCATATCTTTCACAGTTTATCTGTCATTTAAATTTGTTGTAAAGGTAGTATTTAAAGGTTTCATTTATTTTAGCTTAGACACCAAAGGGTAAAACATCCAAAAGAGCTAAATTTTAATTTCAAATTTTGAGAAGAACAAGTTTTGTTGATTATTTTAAAACACATGTTTCATCTTATCTAACTTATAAATCATAGCATTCATTGCTGCTACAAATACTGCCATTTCTGAAGGATGTCCAGACTAAAATGAACAAAAATATTTGTAGGATGACAATTTCCTGACAAGTGTGGTGAAGGAAAGAGAGGAAGAACTGACAAGACGGACAAAGCAATCACTGAATGACATGAGAATCAAGTTCCCTGGGAAGTCAGATCAAGAGGCAGACATTATTCTAGATAGGGTAGGTTTACTATGCCACACATACACAAAACTGCATACGTGTTTTGTTCCGAGTTTGCGGAATGAACGAATTTGATATGGTATTGGGATACGTTGAGGCCGTCAGGCTGAGACATATTCATACACCATATGAAAAGAGTTCTTTCCCTGACTCAGAACAAATTACAAATGCGGTTTTGTATTTATTACATACTCCCTCCTTTATGCTTCCTAAATATATATAGCTTTACAGTGTGAATGAGAATTATACAAGTTTGATTTGGCACGTCTAAGATTAACGACACACTGAAGTTAGTGAAAACACCCATATAGTTCCAGTCTGGGTGTGTGATATGGAAATATGGATTGAATATCTGTATTGAACATCAGATCAACCATGTAAAATAAAATGGATATATAATAATTTTCTGTATCTGTTGCTTGTGTTACAAAAATAACCCCAACAACACATTTGCAGAGGGTAAAAATGTTTGAAATTATGGATCAGGTATACAAGCTAAAAAAAAGGGCTTAGATACAAAAAGTCACACTATAACCTTTTGCTTGACTGTTTTTGAGGATTCCCCAATCACTTAAAGTATATTCTTTTTTGTGTGGCCCATATTTCTAAGAGGGCCAAATTTGTCCCATTAAATTTGGAATTGAACCACTTTTTGGAAAATGGATGGGGGAATTAGGCATATTTTGAAAAATCCTAGAAGCAACACTGCCCCATTAAATAGCTGTACAGAACTACCTTTAAATTAGCCACCAATGCCACCAGTTCACCTGCTCCACAAACAGCAGTGTATGTAAAACTCAATCAATCATTACATGATAAAAGGAAATGTTGTCAGTTACATATAAGCTTTTTTATTTTTGAATCTCTTCATTTTTTGAAAACATTTATAATTCACTGTTGTTCACACACTGAATAAAGATATTTGACTTTGACTTTGACTTTGTACAGTAGGGAATAAGTTATCTACGCCAGCAAACCTGCAGAAAAGGACTGGAAATTTAATTTTGAATAAAATAAAATACTGTATATACTTGCGTATAAGTCAAATAAGTTAGGAAAAAATAAAACCTGGAAGAAGGGAGGTCATCTTATCTGCTGGCCTCTATTATAGCAGTACTAAGTACTAACACCATATAAGCCATTAACCAGGTCACCTCAGTACATGAGGACCTGGGGATTCATGTTAGAAGGGTATATATATATATATATATATATATATATATATATATATATATATATATATATATATATATATATATATATATACCCTTCTAACATGAACCCCTAGGTCCTCGTGTACTGAGGTATATATATATATATATATATATATATATATATATATATATATATATATATATGTATATATATGTCTCTGACTTATGGGTTGGCTTATGCGCAGGTCATGCACTTTTTAATGTTTTTACCTATTCAGTTCGGGGGATAGATGGATAATAGTCCATAGGTAGATAGCAGAGGTCTGGAAAAATTTTGATATGGTGTCTGACATTTGATTTTTGACAGTGGCCGAGGGGGGTTGCTACCATGACCTTATTAAAGTTTAGACCAACTGTTTAGTCATATATACTTTTGTCATTTCAGTCTATAATGAAACTAAAACATTACTGAAATACATCCATAAAGAAACTATGTTATTACAGTATCTCTTATATTTTTTACTTGAAATGCTGCAAGTTGAAATCACTGCATCAATGAATTGAATGTCAAACTTCTGGCACATGATACTAAAATTGGTTTAGAATTTGTGAATTCGTGTGAAAAAGGCATGTGTATTGACATCTTATATGAAGAAAAAAATGCATTGCTCAAAATTAGATTTTGTAATATTTAAAAGACATCTTTCTATTTTTTGAACAAAATTTTTAACAACTATTTTGACCCCTCTGTGGGTTTCATCAGTTGGTGATAGAAGATGTACAAGCAAAACGCATGGAAGGCTTTATACCTTCTCTTGAATGGTGTCAAAGCATTCTCATAAATAAATTTAAAATTCATCAAGCTGACTGAGCTCATTCAGAGACTGGTACTTGTTCATCAGACGATTTTCCTTCTCAGTGCAATAGGCACGTTGAAATAGCATTGTCACAGCTTCATTTGCCAAGTCTGACACTTTGTGAAACATAGTAACAAGGGTGTTGCATTTTGCTGCATTTTCAGCTTTTGAGCCGGAACCAATTGCAAACTACATAGACCCAGATCTGCCATTGCATAATGCACTGGCAGGTCTGGGTCTATGCAGTTTGTAAGGACTAATCAGTAGAACAAACAACATAGACCCTGATCAGCTGTATCATAATACGCCAGCATATCAGGATCTGTGCTGTTTACATTTGGACCTGGGTTATACACGAGTATATATGGTACATCCTGCATGTTGCCAAGGGCTGACTTTGACAAATTTCAAACACCTGGACTGACCAATGCTTTCAAACACCTGGACTGACCAATGCTTTCAAACACCTGGACTGACCAATGCTTTCAAACACCTGGACTGACCAAATTGTTCTTGATGCTTGATGCTAATTTAGTTTTTTTGTCAGACAGTCAATAAAGGTGTCGTTGGCTAAGCTTGTTGGGTCAGTGTGACACATTTTCCAGTACATTTAATAATTAAGTATATCAATGTTTTCTTTTTTGTCACAACTTTTTATATCTCATTTGAATGTTTCTATATTAAATTTCACAAATAGATACCCGCCAAGTAATTTTCTGGAAAAATGTCTGACAAGAGCCATTAAAATTTCAGGATCTCAGATTGCTGCCCTAAAACAAACAGATTATATAGTATCTGGTATGCTAATCTTTGTGTTTTTGCAATTGTATTTTTCAGCTTCATGAAAACTGGAAGTTCCACAAGCCCAGGATAGCTTCCTACTGGCTGGTCAAGTTGGACTCCATCAAGCGCAGGAAGGTAGTAGATATTGTCAAGTCCAATGTTCGGGCAGTTCTACAGAGGACATGGCGAGTCAGTGATGTCGATAACCTGCGACTGTCTAGAATCTTCAGCCGTGTCTTCAACAGACTCCTGTGGAGTCATGGTCAGGGGCTTTGGAACTGCTTCTCCTCTTCTGGGTAAATAAACCTTGTTGTGGATAAGCCTTGTATGCTGAAGAGGCAGCATCCACTCTTATTAGGCTAAATCTTTTTACACAGTAGAACACCAATTATCTATATTTTGATTTCCAAACTTTTTATTTATCTGGACAAATAATGTGTCCTCTAATTATTGTTTCTAATTATCACAGAACTGATGAAATCTGTGTACCTCAATGCATGTAAATAAGACATGTTTTAATACTTGTACATTCAGTGGTGTACTGGCCATTGGGCATACCGGGACAAATCCCGGTGGGCCGCCGCAAAAAAATCTGTTTTTACCGGTGTTTTACTGGTGTGAGCAAAACCCCGGGCCTGTCCCGGCAGACTGCCGCATCGGTGGGCCGTCAAAAAAATCCGTTTTTACCGGTGTTTTACTGGTGTGAGCAAAACCCCGGGCCTGTCCCGGCAGATAAGTCCAGGGCCGAGTTGCTTACCCAGTACACTCCTGTGTACATTCCAGCTGTGACATTTTTTAATAGGTTTTAATTTGTATTCTTCTGGCACATGTATAATGCAGACCCAAGGGTGAACAGCACTGGCCCATAATGTGTCAACAGATCAGATTCTATCATGCTGATTCTACTACTAGAAAAATGATGAAAAGTAAAGAACAAAACCACATTACACCCGTATCTACTTGGGGTGAAACGATACACCTGTGCCGAGTATTGATACGATTCACGATACACAGCCTACAATACGATACATTATCAATTCTCAATTTGAAGAATAAGAAGGCAAATGACAAATAATTATTCATGACTGCTGAAGATTAAAGTAACATATATAGGGTAGATATCGATACATGTATCGATATGGCAAAAGTATCGATGAATCATTTCACCCCTAGTATCTACACTTTAAATATACACAAGGAGTGTAAGCAAGACTTTTTTGTCAAAACATCACAAGAAGATTGAAAAAACTAAACATATCAATCGAGCAGACACTAATGTGCTTATGCATAACTCTCAGATGACCATGGCTCAGTTCTAATCTGGAGAAATCAGCCTTTGCAACAGTACCCCTGCAAAAACCTTTCTAAAAGAATTGATATGGTGGAAGTAGACCATTTACATATGTTCAACCATGGGCTGAATAAAGTGTTGGTCTCTAATACTCATACTGGACTGGGAGTCAAAAATTAAATACATGTGTGTATTTATATTATACATACATATGTAATGTGGGTTTTTTCTTAACTTTGTGTTGTTTTTTTATGGATGAAAAGTCAAACTCCTGTGGTTCTATGTATGATCTAGAACAAATATAGTAATCCCAGATCTGTTGATGCATCATTTGATGGCAGATTTGGGTCTGAGTTATTCATAGTTGAATACACAACATACAGGTAAATACAATAAGTAGCATTCATTTTCCTTCCTTCAAAAACCTATACTTAAACCTCAGTTCCAAATTTGATATCAGGATTGTTGTATTTGATACATATACTAACTTTGTTGAGATTAATTTTGAACTTTGTTTTTTTTTCATATACTGTTTGTCTGAACACCACTGCTCTATTATAACCTATTATTAGCCATTACTCAAGTAACCCTATCAATCCAATCATAAAAAATTATGCATGTAGAGAAAAATATTTATCTTACACTGTAATAAGGACTACCATCCTGCACTGAAGGATCAGAGAAACACTAAATATTTACTCTTTATATAGGGACCACCACCCTGCATTGAAGGATCAGAGAAATACTAAATATTTACTCTTTATGTATATCGTTTCAGAGGAGCAGCTAGCTGGGAGACAATATTCAGCAAAAGTTCAGAAAACATTGCAGAGGATGAGTTAGATTGTTGCAGACGAATTGTCCAGCTGTGTAAAGACTGTTTGTTGATAGTCTACCAGTTTGCCTCCGAGGCTAAAAATACATCTCATGGAGCGCCATCCACTGTGGACAATGATCATTCCAACCCACAGTCATGGTATTGTACCATCATTATCTAAAAAAATAATCAGAATTCCAATAAAGTTTGCTTTTTGAAGGAGACTCAGTTGTAAATACATGTAGCTTTCTGTGGGAAGGGGTTGGTTATATGGGATTATTTGCACATTTCTGTTACAACTTTTGTATAACTATTCAAGGCTGCATTGCAAGATTTAGCATGGTGCTTTAATTGCATATTTGTACAGAGAAGGTCTGACTTTGAATTATATGTTGCAGCTGTTCGTCTTGCCAAAACCAATTTCAGTATGATGTGAGGTCATCAAACTAGATGAATAACCTTGTCAGTGTCCACTGTCATTGGAGCACATTCTTGTCAACTTTCATCCTGTGAGACAGAAGTTTTTTTTATATGGACTCAATTAACAAGCTTTTGATGATGTACCACCAGAGAAAATTTTAGACTTTTTGAGGGGTTGATGTTGAGACTTTTTGAGGGAGTGATATTTAGACTTTTTGAGGGAGTGATGTTTAGACTTTTTGAGGGAGTGATGTTTAGACTTTTTGAGGGGGTGATGTTTAGACTTTTTGAGGGAGTGATGTTTAGACTTTTTGAGGGGGTGATGTTTAGACTTTTTGAGGGGGTGATCTTTAGACTTTTTGAGGGAGTGATGTTTAGAGTGATGTTTAGACTTTTTGAGGGAGTGATGTTTATATAAAAAATGTTGATGTAATATTTTAAGGATTTTATATGTACCTTTATCTTGTTTATTTTATTTACATTTTACCGAATTTTAACATGTTTACTTTTTGTCTTTAACCTTTTGTGCTTCATGTTTACATTTTTGGTCATTATAGTCCATATTTTACACTTCACCAACTTGGCTAAAATGTTGTGTTTCATGTTCATGTTAGAATCATGAAATTGATGATATGCATCTCATTAGTACCACACACATACCTCACTGTGACCTATATTTCATCTTTTACTGGCTTAAATTTATTTCTGAAGCACTATTCATGCTAGAATCATCAAACTAGATAATTGTATGCAAATCTATTAGTACCACACCCGTAAAACAAAAGAAGGTTGCTGTGACCTAAATGTTATTGGCCTCTGTTAAGTTTTTGCATTAAGTTCATGATCACATAGATGTTTGCATCCTGTGTACATACTGTGGTGTACACACTGAGTTATACCTGGAATCATAAACCTTGGCGAGGGGATGCATCTTAATTAGTACTACATCCACCGTTGACAAAAGTAGGTCACTGTGATCCATATTGTATGCTTCACTGACTTGGGTTCAGTTTTGCATTTAAACTGCTCATGTTTGAATCAATAAACTAGATGATTGTGTACATCTCTATTAGTTCCAAACCTGTTCAAAAAAGGTGAATGTGCCTTACATTGTACAGGCTTAGAATAAGTTTTTGCATTTAGCTCGTGACCAAATAGGTATTTTGCATGCTATGTACATGCTATCCTGTCTAGAATTGTGAAACATGGCGAGGGACTGCATCTTGATTAGCAATACTCCCTCATTTTACTAGTTGGTCATTATGTCCTCTATTTTACAGTTCACTGACTAGGGTTAAATTTTGTGTTTGATGTTCATTTCTCAGGCACTATTCACTCTAGAATCATGAAATTTATGATGATATACAGTTCTGTTACTACCACACCACTGAAACAAAAGCAGCTCATCATGACCTACATTTTTTGTACTGGCTTGGATGAAATTTTTGCATATAGCTCATGATCACATGAGGTCTTGGCATCCTATAAGCATACTATTATCCTACATAGAATCATGAAAACTTAATGATGGGATGATGCATCTTGAAAAGTAGTACACCCCTAATACAAAATGAGGTCTATATGACCTATATTTCATGCTTCATATGTTGACATTTTATTTTTTATAGTTTCATTTTTTGGGTGCTGTTTATGTTTGAATCATGAAATTTGATAATTGGATGCATCTCTGTTAGTACTATACCCTTACAACCAAGGAAGGTCACTGTGACCTACATTGTATGCTTTACTAATATAGGTTAAGTATTTGTATTTAGCTCATGACTACAAAGATTTTCTGTGCTATGTAAATGCTAGCCTACATGAAAGCCCTTCCTGACTAGTGTAGGAATAAATGTGTTTATTCAGTGGCAAACTTTCTGTAATAATAACTATATATTGTATATTACGATATGTTATACTCAACAAGTTAATTGTGTATTGTATATGTGATTGAGTATAGGAATTTGATGAGTGGTCTGCATGCTGCATGCTTTTCATAATAGGTAAACTATGCTTGTAAATACTAGCCATCACTCCAATGTTACTCAAAGCCTGTGACCTTCACCCAGTAAAATCTAGCTTCTTGAATTGATGATGATAATAACTTCTGAAGCATATTTTAAGAACAACAATTTAATTTTTTTTTTAAATTTTAAAAAAATAATGTTTTTTAACAACTCATTAAAGTACCTCTACTTTGATATCATAGTAAAAAATATTCTTTTTTATTGTTTTATGTCTTTTATGCCATCTCACAGTATGTCTATATATGTACATAGTTTAATGGCATGTCAGCACAATACTGAACACATAGTGCCATTTAAAAGTTAAGTTCTAAAAATGTAATGATAAAAAAAAAAAAATTTTGTTTGCCAACTTTTTACATCACTTTAATCTGAATTTATTTTCTGCATGACAATTTATTGTTGACAATAGCTACTGGAGATTACTAAAAGCTTCTTAGATGCGAGCTATGTAATTGTTGATTACACCTGGGTTTGGTCAAGATGTAGCTTATATTCAGACCTGCCAACCCTTTCAATTTTACCGTAAGGCTTACTGAAATGGCCTTTAAATTATGGACTTGCAAAAATATGAAAATATGATCATTGCTTTATCATATTCAGATATTGGCTTGTCTGGGTTTGGTCCACATCTGGGTTTTCATATTAGACTTATTAGAGTTGGTCAGGGAAGCAGACTAACTTTACTGGGGGTACCTCAGATGGTTTAAGGATCAGACCACTAATTCGTTTTTTGTAGACATCAGTGTTAACATTTCAGAAAATAACACTTTTGTGCACTAGATGACCTAGTACACAACACATGTACTTGCTTGAAGTAGGTGCAAACTTTCTGAATAATCAAGCATAATCATGGCATTTTCTTGACAAAAATGTTCCTAAAGCAGGGTACTGATGAAAGCTATTTTAATCATCAGTTTTGCACTGGGTAGGCACCAGATAATATTTGCTTGCCAGAAAAAAATAAAAAATCATGTAGATGCACAGACAAATTCTACGTAGAAGTTTATAACACTGATAAGAATCATAGAAAACGTTTTTTGTTTTTACAAATTCCACGATGTTATTACAGCCAATGGCCAGATGTCCAAGTACTAAGTATGGTATCCAGTGTTCCCCCACTTCAAGACCAGTATCCTGCTCAATTATAAGTAGTGGTTTTTATTCCAATAAGCTACACATGTTGTTTGTGCAAAATGCTAGTGTGATCAGGGTTTTGTTTTTATGTGATAGCATCATCTGGAAATGTCATCCAACAAACAAAAACACTTGAAGTCAAAGGGGACAATCAGCCTCATAAAAATCAAAACAATCAGTACAGAAGCATAAAAACAATGTTCTGATACTTGGTCATGCTCGGAAAAAAAGCAGGAAAGGTGACAATTACATTTACAGGACATCATGTTATGTTGATTTGAGTATTGCCCATGGTAAGAGAGATGATTGACACTTCCACATGAATTTAAAAAACAAAGATCACATTGAGTTAAGATATATAGCAAGAAGTCAATGACCTCTATGGAGTTTGGAACTGCAGTTTCTGAAACTAAGCTGGAGATCAATGAGACCAAAGTGTACTTTATGAACTTTCAGTTGAACATAATGTTGCCTTCGCTGTGTCAGACCACATTTCTAAACTTTTCAAATGTATGTTTTCTAAGTTATCAACAGCAGCATGTGATATTTCATTACACCTTACTGATAAATGGTCTAACTTATGGAAAAATATCAGCTGCCTTACTGAGAAGGATTTTTTTTAGGATAGACAGGTCTCTGTCTTGATAGAGAGTTATATGTTGAGCTGTTGACATATTTCTCCACATTTTTCTTTTTCAGTCGTGAAATTAAGTCATCCCTGATACCTCCCAACACACAGACCCTCAGTCAGAGATACTCCAAGCTGTACCAACAACCACGGCCTGAGAGTCAGGTCTCATGATGAAGTCCAGTCAGTTAAATCGTGCAATCATTATATTAGTGTACCAGTCTTGCTTTTCCACAACCACATTTATTTCTTGTCGTCAAAAAAATGTGGTGGATAACCCAGAAACTGAAATACAGATCTGTCCATGATAGTATTAGTTAATGTCAGTTATAAAGTTGAAAATGTTTTGTAATCTTCTATAAATCAAGAATTACAGCCAGTCCTGAGCTTATCCAAGTCCTCCAAGTGTGAGAAACTTTGTTATGCCAGGATATCAAAGTTGTGAGAGTACATAATTATGGCAGGATGAACCAAACCATATACAGTATGCAGTATATACATGCAGAAGTTGTACAATGCTTTAAATATGGCCTTGTAAGAATGTCTTTGATTGGTAGGGAAAATATTTGCCTCATACTGATAGAACTTGGTGGTACAGTGGTCCCTTCTTATATGGTCACCTCTTCTGTAGCAGCAATGTGGACTTATAAGAGGGTTGGCCTTTCTTGTGGGAATCACACAGATTTGAGTAATAATTACATGTAAAGTATGAAAGGTGTAAGTAATTTTTAATTATTTATATTTTCATTTAAAAATCACAGGCATGTTATGGAATCAGTGTGATAAAACTTATATTAATGTTATTTAAAATAATTATGAATAATAATCAGTCATGGTGCAAAACCACCTTGTAATAAAATCAGGGTACAAACATCTGGCTGTAACTCTCATGGTCCATCCATTGCATTTTCCCACTGCTGTAGAATGTATAACTGATGATGTTTATTTGAATCTTTCTGACATCAAATTCCTCAGCAGTGATCAATGGACTCTCCCTCTTTTTATTTAGAAAATTCCTTCTAAACTGATAATGTTTGACAACATTTTGCACTTTTTGCAACAACTTATTCCTTCATTGGCAACTTGTAGTTTTTACACAAGATGCTCTGCGTTTACAAAGGAAGTGAGCTTGTCATGTGATCGACTGGTTTTAGTCTGGTACTCTTTCAAATGACAGGTAATAATCCATTTTTACTTTATTTAGACTGGATGTTATACTGAGCTGAACAATACTGTGCTTTCTCAGTGGTTAGCTTTTGTCATCTTGATAATTATCGGTGGTAATAATAGCCAGTAATTATCAAGTGACAAGCCTTAACATTTAGGAACACACAGAAGTAAGGATAATTAGATTACTTACCTTTTTGTATGGATCAAAGTTAGATATACCTTATTGGCATTTTGGAACAAATGTCAGTGTGTTGAATTTATAAATTAACAAATATTTGTGAGATTTCTATCTGTAAACCATGTTATATGGCCACTCATAAGGGGAAATTTGAGTGTTTTTGCACTAAAATGCTGACTGCTGGCTGCATTATGGGGGTACTTTTGAACACAAACTTGTTTGTGCCAACGGATTCTGGCCATATAAAGAGGGTGGTCAGTGGGGCCGTTCAAGTGGAGGACCACTGTAACACTGTATGACTGAGGAATCTTGAGGGTTTTGAAGAGTGATTGTCAGTTAGTTTTATGCATGCAGTTCTTTTAGCATTTGCTCAAGTTGAACTTTGGAATTGCATGCGGTGCTTTTGTAATTTTTCTTGTTTCTATAATACTTTTTTGGAGGTAAGTTGTAAATAATAGTCATTGTCTAATATATCTTGTAAAAATAATGATTATGCAAGGTTTGCTATATGCATACATTTTCTGGACCACTCCAAGAGTTGAAAATTCACTCACCCAACTCGAAATGGTGAGCGAAGATTTCCTGCAGTCAAATGAATTTTCCAATCACTTGACTGATTGGGTGAGTGCTGATTTGGAGCTGACAAGTGTTTCTCTTGAATGAAAAGGATGTTCTGTCAAGAATATTGCCAAATTTTTCATTGCAAGTCCATACTTTCTACTTGGAGTTTGTTTTCCATTTGTTTTAATCAAACTCATATGAGCACTTCAGTCTCACTTTTCAATACTAATAAACAGAGGAAGAGCAGACTGGTCTCAGTTTGTAATTACTTACAGCTAGTGTTAGAAGGGTCACAGACTAAATTCAGATAAGAACTTTTCACATGATTGAATTTAGGTCATTAACATTGACAACTATAATAATTGATTTTTTGGCATGATTTTGAAGAAAATTAGTGTGAATCCCAGAATCATGTCCTAGAATAGAGCCTGGTTATCATGTCCTAGAATAGAGCCTGGTTTGTTTATAATATCCATTGATAATTCATGTCCTAGAATAGAGCCTGGTTATCATGTCCTAGAATAGAGCCTGGTTTGTTTATAATTGCCATTGATAATTCATTGCATTTTTGTTTTTTAGGAGTTATAGGGTAATTTAGTATATTGAAACATTGTAAAAGAATTGCTTTTTTTTTTTTTTAAATCACATTTTTATATCCTATCCTCATTGATCTCCACATTGCTTTGGGCTCACTCAAATTACCCGTACATGTTATTTTTATGATGACATTTGATTTTCTTATGCAAGAAGTCTATTCACCTGTGGTTGTAATTCATAAAGTTCCTAAATCTGTTGATTGATATGATAGAAAGTATATTAAATTGTATGATGAAGAAACGAATGAAGAAATATTGATTATAATCAATGAAAATCAATCAGTAAGTAATCCGAGAAATATTTTGATAATATAATATACATAGATTTTTCATTTCAAAGTAACTTTATAAAAAGAGGAAATTTAAAAAATATTGAATGTCTCTTTACATTAGAGTTTCTCAGATTAACAAGTCCATGATTGATGATAAACCTGTCCGTCACTATTGGAATATATTGGCAAATATTTAGCTCACGTGACCATTATAGGCCAAATGAACCGATGGTATGGACCTGTGTCTGGCATGTGTCTTGCATTTTCTGTCCACAATTGCTATTTTTAATTCCTCAAAAACCACTGGACCAATTTCAACTAAACTTTTTAGATAGCATCTAGTATGAAGGTCTTTCAAGTTTGTATAGATGATGATGACCCACCCTAAAATATAGCAGCCATTATTAAAAATAGAAAAACTTGCCTCTAAAAAACTGGTTAACAGAATTTAACCAAATTTGACAGAAGGCATCCTGGCATGAAAGTCTTTCAAAGTTTCACAAATCCACTAACAGAAAAGAATAGAAAAAATATGAAACAACTTTTTCTCAAAAATCTTTTAACAGATTTTTACCAAAATTGACCAAAAGCATCCTGGCATAAAGGGCTTTCAGTGTTGTACAAATGATGCTGATCTTGCATCAGATATGTTTCATGTATTACTAAAAATATAAAAAGACTTGTTAAACACTGCTCAACAGAATTCTACCAGATTTGACAGAGAATGACATGACATGAAAGTGCATTCATATTGTTCCAAATGATGTCCATCCACCACCATCATATATGGCCACCATTCCCCAAAAAAACTGAAAAACTTTTAAATGACTTCACAAAAAGCACTGATCAGAATTTGACCAAATTTGACAGAAAGCACTAGTATGAAGGGATTTAAAGTTTGTACAAATGATGCCAATCTGCCATTAAATATGGTCACTGTTACTAAAAATAGAAAAACATTTAACTATGTCTCAGAAGACTACTGAGAAGAATTTGAGCAACTTTGTCATGGAGTAGAGGCTTTTAATAATTTTTTTTATGGGTGATGATAAAAAAAAGTAGAGAAACCTTGAAACAACTGTTGTTATAACAATCAACAGCATTGGAAGAAAGTTTTGCAGAAAGCATACTGCTGACTCAGATTTCTTGGCCAACTGCTCTTGCATTTAGTTCTTAGGCAGATGTCAGCCAGGTGAGCGATCTTAGGCCTATTTCGGCTTGTTGTTATTTTAAGAAAGCCTTGTCTAACTATAAGCCCACCCCCATTTTTCAACAACTCTACAAGAAAAGCTCACAGGGCTGATCAGGGAGAAATACTGTACTGTAATTTTTACTAGTTCTATTAAACCTGTAGTAGGGTGGTAATTTGTACTTGGTTGGATTCTGTGTAAATATCCAGTCTCTAAATATTTGTGCATTGAAATCATTTAAAATTTTCATATTGTTCTTATAATTAGGTGTATGCCTGAGAAAATTATTATTAAAAAATGTTCAAAAATTTTTTAGACAATATGGTAGCAAAGATAAAACTAAATTATTTTACTCTAAATGAAACTCTTTTTATCATGGTGTATGTATACCAGCAATCAACTACCTGCCTGAATGATAAGGATGGAAGGTGCAAAATGCAATTATGTACATTTTAAAAATCTATTAATTAGCTGTTCCAGCCTGTAGCCCTGCCATTATTTGATGGCTAATATAAAGATCTGTTACAAACTGTACTCCTAAAAATCAGAGTATTTATGAAGTGATTCTTAGAATATGTTTGAAATTATTGTTCAAAAATGTTTCACTTCTTTGGTGAAACACTTTATGTCGTATTGTGATGAAGGTAAAGAAGCTTTGAACTGTAATATGAATAATAATACCAAGTTCATTTATGAAAGCATTTGATGAAATGTGAAATATTTGATGATTACATTTGTTGATGACCCCACAGAATTGATACTCCATAGATAGCAATTATCCTTGAGTCTATATAACACTGATATAATGTTAGTTATGACTAAGCCAGTACACCTTATGCTGTAATTGAAAAAGCCAGTTAGCTATAGTACATGTTTGTGAAGTTTCGAGCCGAGTGAAAGTAGTTTATCAACACCCTAGACCAGTGATTCCTGACCTTTTTTTGCTGCGACCCTAAATTGATCATCAACAGGACCTCCCAACCTTCAGGCTTATGATATGATTTCATCTGATGACCCTTTGCGACCCTACTGAGGACACCCCATGACCCCAATTTGGGTAGCGAACTGAGTTTGGGAACTGCTGCCTTAGACACTGGGCTGGTTACAGAGTCCTTTGGGATACATATTTTCTTGTACACTGTATAGATAGCTTACAAGTTCTAACTACTTTTTTTTATTACTGAAATATTCAAATTTTTGATTTTCCTATGTTGTTACTGCTGCTTTTAATATACTCATATCTATGATATATGTATTAATAATGTAGGTATATGTATTTATATTCTTTTATGAAATACATTTCTGTGATAAAAATATTTATTTTAATTTAAGCATAACAAATTCTGTGATATTTAAGCTTTGACTCGTACTGCTGTAGAGGTGTTTTATATCTACTGCTGCAGATATTTTGAAATCCAAACATAACATCATTAAATGTTGTAATTTCTGGATATGACAACCATTTGCTGTGGTATAATAACAAATATCATTTAATATGATATTAATTGATATCGTTTGTAACAATCATGCCCGGACTAGCCTGGGTTGGCTGCTGTGGTATGCATCACTGCAGGTTACTTTACTCCCATTTCCTAGGCACTAGTCTTTCATGTGCTGATGCACTGTTAAAAACCAATCATATATATCAAGGATACCTGTCCCTGGAGTGTCTTACATACATAGGTTTTACTGTATATTAAATAAGGTGAATGATATCATATGTCATGACCAGCTTGCAGCAAGTGGTATCATTTAATGCATTTCATACATTTTGTGTCTTACAAACACAAAATTTGAGATTCTGTTTATCACATAAAATGATAACTGCAGAGACATTGCATTGCTCCATAGCCTTGCTGTGTGATGTTGAGACTTTGCATTGCTCATTAACCTTGCAGTGTGACGTAGAAACCTTCATTGCTCAATAGGCTTGCTATGTGATATTGAGACTTTGCATTGCTCGACAGCTGTGCTGTGTGATGTTGAGACTTCATTTTGTTCAACAGCTGCTGTGTGACATTGACTTTGCATTGATAAATAGCCATTCTGTGTGACATTGAAACTTTGCATTGCTCAGTAGCCTTGCTGTATGACATTGACTTTGCATTGCTCAGTAGCCTTGCTTTGTGACATTGACTTTGCATTGCTAAATAGCCTTTCTGTGTGACACTGACTTTGCATTGCTCATTAGCCTTGCTAAGTGACATTGCAACTTTGCATTGCTCAGTAGCCTTGCTGTGTTATGTTGACACTCAGCATTGCTCAATAGCCTTACTATGTGACATTGCCACTTTGCATTGCTTTCTAACCTTGCTGTGTGATGTTGCTAGGTGTACTGTAACAGTGTGACCTTGCTGTGTGATGTTGCTAGGTGTACTGTAACAGTGTAACCTTGCTGTGTGATGTTGCTAGGTGTACTGTAACAGTGTAACCTTGCTGTGTGATGTTGCTAGGTGTACAGTAACATTGTGACATACAGTATTTATGATGTGGCAATATAACAATAATAAACATGATTCTTACACAGCAAATAATTGGTGGGGGGGGGGGACTATGCTATTTTAGCAAGGTACAGTCTATTCTAGATACATCAATAGCCAGTAAAGTTTTCAAAATCGATATCTGTGAAAGTTAGGATTTCATTGTATCTGTATTTCTAAGCTGGAATTGTTCTAGGTTGTATAAAGACTATTAGCTTTGGTTTTATGGGGTTAATTTTATTGCAAAATTTATGCTAGGGACTTAAAAGTTATTTCAGTTTTCAGAGTAAAGGTGTTTTGGTTGAGTGATATAAAGTTTATTGAAAGTTAAAAAGGAAGAATATGGGACCAGAAAACATTTTAGTTTGAAGGGGATTTCTGTTAACTGTGGTTTAGGTACTAAAAGGTTACATTGTATTTCAAATGTTGGATATGGTATCATAGCAAGCACTAAGGAAAAGATTTACTATGCTCTCAAAAAGTTTCTCCACACAGAACCCATTCCCGTATATTATATTAGACAAAAGGTTCATCATTGTGGAAAGAAAATGAAAAGTAACACTGGAGCCATTTGGGGAAATAATGACACAAGATTGTTGAATGGCAAGTTAAATGCATCAGGAAGCAAACTTTGACAATGTTCCCTAAATTCTGTTGAAAACTAAAAATTATCAATGTTAATTACCATTACCATTTTTCAAAAATCTTAAAATTCCCAAATTTGTTAATTTTGCAAGTTCTTCTCTCAAACATAAAAATAGATTATTCTATTGAAACATACAAAATATATTTTTTCATCATGCTTTTGTTTAAAACAGAAAATTTTGGCCTCTCTCTCTCCCTGTAATACCAGTTTTGATGCAGTGTAAAACAGCAAATTTTGGTCTCTCCCTGTAATACCAATTTTGGATCAGTGAATATTAATAATAATAATAATAATAATAATAATAATAATAAATAATAATAATGACTTTATTCAAAGAGGGTGACACAATTAGTTGCATGGAACTAATCCTCCTTGTGGCCTTCTATTATATGCATATTTACAGAAGTAGTGTACAGTTGCACACACACACAAAACAAAAAAAAAGCATTGATAATAAGCTACATGTATATATGGATATAAAAAACACACAAAAAATTTGTAAGAACATGCTCCAACTAGGTACATGGTGTATATAGAGTACAAAAATAGTGAGACAACAAAGTGAAGGTCTGAGAATTTATACTTTAAGTTGCAATGTATTTGTCAAATGGAACAGGTTCCACTTTTCATCCATTGAATTAGATTATAATTAAATGAATTTTGTTTGTACTTTCTCTAATTTTCTTTGGGATTCTGTTCCAAATTAGTGGCCCCAAATATTGAGAACTTTAAAGAGTTCTTTTTATTTGGTCTTGAAATAGAAAGGTGGTTAGCTGAAATTGATCTTAAATTGGGATTGTTGCCTTGTTTTCTAGCATGAAGTAGTTCCTCGAGATATAATGGGGCCATATAACATATTGTTTGAAACTTTGTGCAAAAATCTAACCTTTCTCAAAAATATTCTTTCACTTATTGTTAAAATTTTAATATTATTCATTCGGGATGTTTTCAGCGTTATCTAGGATGATGAATAATATATCACAAAAATCGTTCTCTGAAGAATCTTTTTGAGGGCAGTGTACTTCCCATTATAGAAAAGTGATTCACAGTTTGATGTTATTGAAAAAGTTGTCATATTCAGATGTTATGATTTTGTTGGTATTTTGCATATTGATACGAGATGATCATACAGATTTTGTATGCCACCAACATGATGGCAAGTTACTATCTTTAGTTGTTAGTTTTTGACTACATAGTTATGATTTTTTAACATATATTTGTTACTTGCTTAATATATGATTAGATAAACTGGTTCTGTTTGTACCTTATTCAATAAATATTTTACTATATAGATTTTTTTTACATCTATGTTCTTATTACAACACAATAGTTTCAATGAATCTGAAGCAATCCAAAATGGCCTTAGTATTATCCGACAGAAACAGTAACCATCATCATAATAAAATCTACAAAATTTAAATGTAAATTAGGTTCAAAGATATTTATTTACTCTAAACAAAAACATATAATTGGCATATTCATTTTAATTACGCAAGGAAGGAATTTTATATACAACTTGTATACTTCAAATTCTAGATATAAAGAAAAAGAGAATATGTAGAGGAATGATGCTGTTAATTCACGGATATAACTGAAGTATGTAAAGTTACCATGCAGTTTTCATCTGATATCTACTGGAATATACATAAATTTTCAAATTTAGACAGACCTTTGTTATACAACAAGAAAAACAAAAAAGTTATGATTATCCAAAATTGCTGGCAAATTTAGTTTTGCTGACAGGATTTGTCAGCATGACTTCAAATATTTAACCAGCTGATGACTGGACAACAAAGAGCAAATTCTCACCTCACTATATCATTAGTAGGAAAGAATTCTGAAAATTTCATTTTTTTCTGAAAAGGATTTGGATTGTTTGATGCCTGACATTGTTATTGCTTTGTTTCAACTTTTTGTGAAATCTATTGCAAGCAAAGAAATATATCTAATGGCATCATATCAGTATTAGAATCAACAGTGGCTTTCATGACATTACGTTGGTATGGATATTACTTGATGCACCTAAATTAGAAAACTCCTATCAAAATGGTTCACAGATCTGTAACTCATTAAATTTTTCAAAAAAAATATTGAATGTTTTGCCAGTCCTTAGAATTTCCTGTTTTTAAACTCTGCAAATTTTTAAGATATGTATGAATTCCATACATGAAGAATAACAAATAAGTAAATTGGAGTTCTCAGGCACTTATGTGGAGAGATCAAAGTATCGTCATTAATGCATGCAATCAAGTGAGGGATGTTCCCAAACAAGTTATACATAATTAGGACAAGATTTATGTTTGTAAAACTGTAACTAAAAAAAAATTCAAAAATGTAGTTACAATTATTAAAATTGCAATAATGGCTTGAAAAATATAATATTTGGGTCATCTACATATAAATACAAACATGCCTACCAAATTTCATTTGTCTCAATTAATTAATTTTGGCATTATAATCATCTAACAAGGTTTTAGTAAAAAAAAAGTCTTTAGTCCACAGTTCAAAAATGTGTAAAAGAAAAAGCTTTAATGACCTAAAAATCTACAAATAAGCTTACCAAATTTCAATTGTCTACTTCAGGTGGTTTTTGCATAATTGTGCTAACAAGATTTGTATCAAATAGGTCAAGTCCAATAAGAAAAAGAAAGAAAAAAAAAAACATTGAACAAATTGAAAAATTGCTGCAATTAACCATTGCAGTAATTTTTCAATTTTTTCAATTTTTTTTCTGGATGGGCATAGATATGTACAGACAGACAGCAGCAAAACAATATACCCCATTCAGCTGTTGCAGTGGGAGCATAACAAGGGTTTTTGTAGAACACAACATGGTGTCTTGGCTGTGAACAATGCCACCATGTATGTTATTGGACTTAAAAGAAAAATACCCAGTACTTCAAATAAAAATCTTGAGAGTTGCAGCCACTGCTGCTGTCACCTTTGGAAAAATGATAATATGATGTGTCCCATTATTTGCCATTGTAGGTGAGACAAGCTATTTTTAGCTCTACTGGTCATAGACCAGAAGAGCTTATGGGATGGCCTGTTGTCACAAGTTTGTTATCGCTATTCCTCCAAAACTACTGGAGGATTTCCATTAAACTTTACACACACATTCATTCCAAGGTCTAGCTGGTCCTGAATGAAAATGGTCATGCTCAGGCATCCAATATGGCCACCACAGCAGCCATCTTGAAAATCTTGTTATCGCTACTCCTCCTGAATGGATGGTCATATCAATATGGTGTTTTTACTAAAAGACTTCTTATGATGTCTGGTTTGTCCTAAACGAAAATGGTGCTGATATGATGTCCAATATAGCTGCCATATTGAAAATCTTGTTATCGCTCATCCTACTGAACGGAAAGTCATATTGACATGGGGTTTTCACCAAAAGACTTCTTATGATGTCAAATTGGGTCTATATGAAGCTGAAGTAATACTTCCACTGACCTAGTTTTATCACTGTGGGCATCATTATAATATAACCCCCTCAATCTGATTTTACAGAGGATTCAGGGGAGTTTTGGATGAGATGTGTTTACAATATTTGATTGCATCCGGGATGTTTAAAATACTTTGCAGAGATATTTTGAATAATATCCGCTTTTGAAATAATAAAGAAATATATAGAACACCAGGCTTGAAGTCAACCTCCAGCAACTTTTTAATGCAAAAAAGTAAAATTTATTATACTGAAAGTAATGAAGGTACCAAGATGCAGGTTGGAATATTTTCTTAATTTGGCCAACAGGTTAAGATAAGTTCTTTCATTTTGAAAATGAATAAGTTTAGAAAACTAATGGCCTCAGTCTGACTGTGAAGCACAGATTTTTGCGTTAAATGAAATGTAAATCTGCAAGTCGTGCTGACCGTAAACCATTTTATGGTGTTGTAAAATAACTTGATTAATTTTAAAATGCTTGTGAGAAATGTAACAATTCAATTTATTTATATGTTTCTGTCAAAAACTTTAAAGTTACAAAGCATTATTATCCATTTTATTGATGCCATAAAATCTGCCATAAACTGGTCATATATGTATGTATATATTTTCACCTTAACATTATGACCTCATGTAAAAGTCAATGACATCGCAACAGTGCAATATGATGAATTATACCAAACAATGTGGCATTGTGTCATCCAATGAGAAAGCATCTCTCATAGGAATCATGAAATAAAACTAGAAATTTGTCTCAAGGACATGGATGCCCCCTCCATCATGGTGTAAATGAAGAAATCCTGGTTCAAGATGCAGAGTCAAGTAAAAATGTTCACAAGATAGATGAAAAGAACAATCTGGCCAAGGCCCTTTAAATATAAAGCCCAATACAAAACTTCCTTTCTTTGAAATTCTTCAAATACTTAAGTGTAAATAGAATTCATGATGAAAGGTAAAATTGCTAAGTCAAATTTAACCTAGATCTTAAAGAGATAAAGCCCAGTATCACATTGGTATCAATTCATGAAGTCCCCAAGAAAACTCGTGACTGAATGGCCAACTTTAAAATCAAACAAAGGCTGTAACTCAATTCAATTTTTATCGAAGAAGGTAAAAATCTAACTTGACCTAGATCTTAATGTAAAGCCTCAAACCAAATTTGGTTTCAGTGTATTATGTCCTTCAATAGGTAATTACACAGTGTATTATGTTCTTCAATAGGTAATTACAGTGTATTATGTCCTTCAATAGGTAATTACACAGTCTATTATGTCCTTCAATAGATAATTACACAGAATGAAATTCATGACTAATGAAGAGACAGATGAGACATGATGGGACATGACACAATGACATGAGACATGATGGGACATGACACAATGACACGAGACATGATGGGATGGATGGACATGGGGAAACACTTCATACCTCCCTATCTTTTCATAAAAATGGGAACATTTTCTCAGAGGTTATTCAAAATTTAACCCATTTTTCTTACAGTCATATTAATCTTCCATTAATAATGGCAACATTTAGCACTAGATTCATGACTTAAGACTACCTAATTGATTTTAACATGTGGCCATTAGTTGTCTCCTTTCTCATTAGTAATCTATTGGATAATTCAGTGTTACAATCATTCCACTCTTACAGCTCGTTCTATTAATAAGAAGCTTTTTACTGAATCCACTGAAAACAAGAGGCCCAAGTGGGCCTAATATCACTCACACAGGTAGTTGACATGTCAGCTTGTGCATGCAAATTCACACAAGTGTTGAAACTGTAGGTGGGAAAGAAAAGCTTGGAGTACTGAGTTGCTACATTGTTTATTGATATTGGTGCTATTTATCTTCTTTCCTAGACCATACACATGTATGTATGTATATATATATATGATCACTTTCTCTGAATAAAAAAAGTCATTTATACAGCCGGCATTGTTTCTGGATTTCTCCCAGCCCCTAGGGACTTGGCCCTAATTCATAATTTAGGAACTGCTCATAGCCCACCTCTAATGTATAGACACTTATTTGGCAATAAAAGGGGAGTTAATCTGTGCAGTCAGCTTGGATTCCTGGGTCTGTCTTTAACTCCTGATCATAACTTGTAACCATAGATATCTGCACCCAAGGGAGCTATGGTAGCTTTTAGTGATTAGGGCACCACACACATGGCCAGAAGGATTCAGTTTTGAGTCCCACAATCTGATCAGCCTGGATCAACTACCAAATTTCTCAGGATTTTATTTTAAGGTCACAGTTTCTTTGCTCTTAGCAATTAAATTTGAAAGTGTTTCAGGAGGAAAGGATATTGGGTTCTTATATATGTTTTTTATTAAAAGAAAAAAAAAATACAAATTTAAAATAATCTGTGAATCATGGAAGTGAATACATGAAATGCCTTACAATAATGCACAAGACATGTGACAACATATAGACAAGAAATGTTTCAGGCACTTTGGTATGGCAATACTAGCAACTGTCAAACTCTGTTTAACTAAGCTTTTCAAACTCGATTCAAACTATTCAAGAATTAATTATGTCATCAACTTGCCAGTAATAATTCTCTGCAAATAAATTTATAAACTTGGACATGGTTTTCACAAGAAATACGTTCTTCTTAAATCAAAATCTTGTTCTTGCACATAATTATATATACATTTCATTCTTCACCCAAGAGGCTACAATATTATTACTAAATTCCCACACAGCATTTTTCCTTAGTAAAACAATTATTGGTGCACATCAGAGACATTAGACACATACCTGCCAACCCTTAGAGAGGCATAAGCATAACCTAAGTGACAAAAAAGCATAATCTGAGCATAAAAAGTGTAATCTATATATTACATGCCAATATTACATGTACAATAAACTGTATGAAAAATGTACATTTAGTTTTGCTACTAACCTGGATCTGCAGCTGGTTAAAGTTCTGTCACAAATGGGCAAAATCCATGTGGATTAGTACCAGAATACAAACCACAAAACATATTGACAAATTATATATATATACAACACTCACTTTAACTAGTTTACATGTCTAACTTTTGCCGAATGATTGCAATGTCAACTCCACAAATTCTGCAATGATCATTACTCTGCGCTCAACCGGAGTGCTGTATTATCCCTCTCATGTTCTTCTATCTAAATTTGTAAAGCACCAATGATTTGTCTTTTTTCTGATCCAACATGTTTTAAAGTTTAAAAAGATCCCTCTTCTCTAACATTTTTCAGTCACATAACATCCAAGAGTCACATCGCTAAAACCTGTTTAACCTGTTGTTTTTGGCCAAAACGGAATTTACCAAAGCATACTCTGCTTTTCTCTTTTTCTCCACGAGTCCTTTTTATATAAATCAATAAACACAAGATCTTTAAGGTTTTTAGTTAGCTCATGTCATAGTACAGCGGATGTGTCAGAATGATAGAAAAAACATAATCCGCACATTAATAGAATCTGCGGCATCACACTCTTTGAACTAAATGGATTAAAACAATGTAAAAATATCTTCTTTAATGTGAACAACTTTGTCTTGGACGCTTTTATAAGTGGCTAATCCCGTAGTTTATCTTAATTGTCATACAATCTCATAGGTGCCAATTAATAAGTTTAACCAGCGATGCATTTCTCTAGTAGAAACATGAGCAAGGGGCAGCTCAATTATTATTCCTTGAAGCCAACTGTGCACTAATTATAGGTACATGTAACCCCGGGCAATCTGTTCCCCATTCATAGGTCACATACCTCGTGCGTTGTACACAAAGTTTACAGCTTTCTATAGAATTACGGTCAATAGACAAACTTCAAATGACTATGGGGCCCACATGGTGATAAATATTTATAATGTACTGGTTTTTCAACGAGTTTAAAATAAAAGTCTGCATTTAGTTAGCGAGATTGAAGATTTCTCATGCAAATTTAGATTCTTTTTGACAAGCCCGATGGACTTTTCACTTAAAATATAGGAGGGGCCCAATCTGAAATTAGAGGGGCCCCGGGCATCTGGCTATCAGATTTTTTGAACACTGCTTCAGTTAGTCTTTTGTTGGGCAATGAGAGTAAAGTCTTTCCTAAGGACAAAACATAGCATCCAATCCAGCTTGGTCAAGGAATCAAACCTGGTACTCCTGCATAGGAGTCCAACATTCTAACTACTGATATTTTACAAACTACTCTTATAAAAATAATTATATTTATTTTAAACTCAGAGTATTACTTGTTATATTGTATTTTATATTTTGCTTCAGTATAAATTATAAATCATTAATTATAATCACTAACATGTATTTTTTTTAAATAACTTGTTCTATTTAAATGTATGCATCTTGTATAACAAAAAATAGTGTATGTCTTAAACTTTTTCTGCAAGGGGAGGAAACTTTGCATAATCCCAAATCTGTGATTCTAAATAGTCCTTACAGCTTTACTTGAACAAGAAATCTGAGTCAGTGCAATGCTTTCTGTTGAAATTTCATTCAATGCTGGTGATTGCACATGTTATGAAAACAAATGTTATAAAGGTTCTCAAGTTTACTACTATCAGCCATATTTGATGGATATTCATACCAGAATGCTTTCAGTAAAATTTGGTCTAATTCTGTTGAGTAGTTTTTAAAAAGAAGTTATGTAAAGGATTTTCCATTTTTATTAATGATCCCATATATGATGGTGAATTATATCATTTGTATAGATTTGAAAGCCCTTATTACCAGAATGCTTTTTGTAAAATTTACTCTATTTCCACTGAACAGTTTCTGAGAAGAAGTTGTTTAAAGTTCTGTCTCTTTTTTTTATCATGGCATCATTTGCATAAACCCTGAAAGCCCTTACTGCCAGAACACTTTCTGTCCAATTTTGATCAAATTCTGTGGAGGGTTTTTACAGAATAAGTCATTTAAAAGTTTTCATATTTTTGGTAATGGTGGTCATATTTGAAGGCAGATAATCATTATCTGAACAAATTCATAAGACCTTTATGCCAGAATTCTTTGTTTCAAATTTTGTCAAATTCTATTGAGTGGTTTTTGAGAATAAGTTGTAAATAACAATTGTGAATGGACAACATGCTATGCATGACAGATGACGCATGATAGAGGAAGGACCATACCATAAGCTCGCTTGACCTTATGGCCAGGTGAGCTAAGAATTAATAAATTTAGAGGCACAATCTTTGGTCCATATTTTTTCTAAAGTAATGTTGTAATATTTTCAGACTATTTTTCTAATGTAATGATATTACATAATCACTACAATACTCAACTAAAAATAATTATGACTCTATATACATTTTCTGCTACACAGTTATATGTACAATATCTAATTGTCATGAGTCAAAATGTAGAGCATTTTATACATAAAAATTTACTGGAAAGGAATATTGTGAATTGACTATTTATGGTGGTGTACCAATTTTCATGGATTTTGTATTCGCTACAAACCAAGATTTCAAAGACCCAAGAAACTATGATCCTTTTGTAGACACAGTAGGACTCCTTCCCAAATCCATAATATCTCAGATGTGAATACACTACAACTTTGGCAGTGCATATAATATTTTGTATTTCGTATCACACTGCATTACAACTTGGCTGAGAAGCTGAAATGCTGTTGTGGCTCATATCTCTTGTACATAGTGACTACAGCAGCACCCCCAATACCAAAGTTATGTTGTAGTGCCACCTTGGCTCCATCCACCTGCCTCTTGCCAGCCTCACCTCGTAGTTGAGTCACCAGCTCACAACACTGAGCTAAGCCTACAAAATGTAAGGAGAATGTATGATGATGATGATGATGATGCAGCTATAAATATAAGCTTATATACTGAATGATTGGCCATAAAGATACAAGGAAACTCTACAAATTACATGTAGTATGCATTTATGCTATAGTCTGGACCTACATTTGTAATGATGTGGTAGAACTAAAAAAATTACTTATACATCAGAGAAAAAAATTAAAATAATGATAATAATAACAGTGACCTTTAAGCTATCTTTTCAGTCCTTAAAATTTGTCAGTTTTCCAGCACAAACCACACTATCTCAGAAAACTGAAAAATTTCATCACAAATGATTTATTAATGTTCACCACTGGAAACCAAATTAAACAAACTGCAGGGTTCTAGAGCATGCCTCCTTTTATTTTTGCCTTAAATACACTTTTTAACTCTTTCAAATTTAATCTGAAAACAAATTTGACGTATTTGTGATGACATTTTATCACTGGTTGCAATTTTGAAACTGCTACTGTGACAACAGAGTTATACCTAATGTGTTTAACATTGTAGGAGGAAAAAAGATAATAATTCCTTAGGAATTTAAAACTGAGATAATACATATGTTGGCCAATGGGTTACATATGTATTGATCCAACTACATTCTGTAACTAAAAACCAAGGAAACCATGGTAGCTTGTAGAGTGTCAGACTCATAATCCAAGGATTGAGGATTCAATACCCACCCAGGCCAGCCTGAGTCAACTGCCTTGGTGTGTCATTGAGAAAGTCACTTAGCTCCCATTTCCTCTGCATGATTTAGCCAATAATGTTTTAAAAGTGCCATTAGAAACCACAAAAAAAAAAGAACTAAAAGTCAAGTTCATCATGTCATCTATTACAAATGTCAGCCCTGTAATTATCTTTACCTTCTACCTTTTGTCTCTTTTTATCATACGGATCTTCCATGTCTTCTGCAGTCTTGAAGATAATGTCATGTCAATAGGAGATACTCTCATTGAAATTACAAACAATTACACAGATATTCTATGACCAAAAGCAGATAAATGAGGAATCACAGAAATGGTATAGAAATTGCCTTTAACATATCTGGCAGCACAATTCTGTCACATATTATTTACCAAGACTTAAGCTAAAGCTTATTTTGGCTATTTTGCATGAAGTGTATTGTGACAAATCTGAATTTAGCACTATTAAATGTTGTAAAAGGCTAATTCTGCATGATAATATACCTAATGTGGACTTGGATTACACAATGGTAACACAGCTGTTTCACATCTCTGCAGCCTTGAGTTTGATTCCTGGTTCCAGCAGTGCCCATGTGTGTGTTCGTGTGGTTGCCTATCAAATGTTGATTGTTTTCTTCCAATATATCAGTTTCTTCTGCATCAGAGTACATGTACTAGATATTTAAGCTGCAAGTTTCTATGATTGACTTTCTTCAATAAACATAAAATAAAGTTTACTTTCATAACATACCTGTTGCCCCTATAGGATGCCCTTTGGACTCCAGTCCCCCTGATGGATTGACAACCCATCTGTTACCCAGGTAACAAAGCTCCCCACCAGCCCTATTCTTTTGCCATTGACTGCCACGGATGAGTTCAACTCCTTTCCCTTCTTCAGCAAGCTGAAGAGCTTCATACATGAATAGCTCATTGCAGGAAAAACAGTCATGGACCTCCAATACATCCACATCTCTAGCCATCAGACCACTGTCAGCATAGCATTTACGTGCTGATTCTTTGGCCATACTGTAGCCTTAGGGGAAAAGAAAAGATTTTCATCAAAGTTTGTCCTGTAAGAAAGAATTTCTAAATGACAAAATGGGCATGAAAATATTGTGAGCTGCAAGATATTAAAAGTGCTCTACATATTATATGAATCTTACATTTTAAAATCTTCTTTTGTCTTTTGTCAACTGAGAGTAGCAGGTCTTCTTAATAAACTCCTAGACCCCTACAACTGAAATCATTCTGTTCCAAAGTCAGTATCCAACTACAATAATAAAGCCTAATTTTAAATACAATGTCAAGTGGCCCTTGTACATTGGAGTCATATGAAGCTGATGTCTGCATTACTAACTACATTTTAATTAAAAAAAGAAACTGTGTCAAATTTTAAGTATATTTGTAATTTTAAAGCTATAAAATAACATCAAATCTTAAATAAAAGACCAAATGTAGAAATATACTGGAGTTAACTTTCAGAAGTTGGGTTCTATGATGGAGAGGAGTGGGGGCTAATGCTGTGCTATGCGGGATTGACTACAACTGCTCCAGATGGAATGACTGTTCAACAACAGTTCACACATTATTCAAAGCTCTTATACATACATATATATATTATATATATATATATATATATATATATATATATATATATATATATATATATATGATCTTACAGGTACTCATTTCAAATAAAATTTATGAAACAAGTTTTTTGCCAAGGTTCACAGAAACAAAAGACAGAAATGAATCAAATATAAATTAAATTCTATCACATTATGAAAAATATTGAATTTATTTTATGACACTACGGAATAGTGAAGTGAAATGATTTTGAAATACCAGTACATTTGGATGCCTCTGTCATTAAACCTTTACCCAAATGATGTCATGATATCATTTGTGACATAATGAGGTGTTATTATAAGTGTTATATGTAGAAATGAATTATAATACAGTCATATTAACTTAACACATTGCAGGAAATGAAATCAGATTTAGTTGTATAATGAATATATATATTCATACCTTGGGCATTATTTTGAGGTTAGCATATATTTTAATTACTTTTAAGGCTTTGATTCAAATGTCATGGGCCCTCAACCTACTTGTTAAAAAGATCCTTGCAATCCCTACCTATCTAAATACTTGTATTTTTCACCCCAGCTTTTTTTTGGTTGAGTGGAATAACGTTGACTGTACAAAATATATTCACATAATAAATGCAAATAAAGTTGAGATACTGTGAATTTATTTATTTTTGTACATGTTAACTTTTGTAGTTTTGTGAAAAATAACATTTTTGTTGGTACTTAATTTGTAGATTGCAGAAGGGTCCTATTGTTTCTACGGAAGAATCACTGTTAATTTTGTCTTTAAATTCATTGTTTGCAGCAACCATAAAATCTGCGAAAATTGGTATCGCAAGAAAATAGGGAATTCACAGTATGTGCCATGCCTTTAAGACCTGTCCATTTTATACTCAGTCCTGCAGCACAGAAACAGGTCACAAATGTAATGAATGTTCTTGTTGGATGAACATCTGACTGAAGTAAATATATCAGATCTGGACTGAACAGTAGTGAAGTGACCTGATTTACACCTCTAATGTGAGATAAATTTATTCCACAATCACGATCTGGAAGGGATAATTGATGCTCTCAGTAACATGTGACTTTCTGGGGGTAAAGATTTCAGTTTCCTTCAAAACCATTACCTGCTACTTTGACAGGTACAATTAGTTCTTGTAACAATTGTTCAACCTCAAATATAAAGGAACCTGCTTCCAACAAGCTCTAAGGTACAAGCTGAATATTTCTTTAAAGGATTTTTGGTTAAAAATAGATTAGATCATTATTCCAATTTAAATTAGTGGTTAACAATTGGTGTTTATTAGAAACATCTTCCACTTAAGTACATACCTGAAAGATTCAGGAAACTATGGCCAAAGGAAGAGGGCATGTCTGTCACCATGTGCTGAGCAATTATCTCCACTGCTTGGCTCTGCAAGTTATGTCTCTTCATAAAGTCCTCACTGCACACAATGGCAGCAGCACTACCATCAGCTGTAGGAGCGGACATCCAGAATGTGATCGGAGAACATAACATCAACTTACTTTTGATTTGGTCACGCGGAATCTCTCGAGCAATTGAAGCATATGAATTATTAACGCTCTGTTTGTGATTTTTATATGCAATTTCAACAAGATCATCAGACTTTGCATTTGGGTATTTTTCAAGATATTCTCTGGCTGCATAGGCAAATAGTTTAATGACATCAGAAGTCATGTTGTTCATGTATGGCTGAATGATCCCTGGGTCTGCTCCAATGTTTACCATATGATCCATGTGATGCTTGACAGGGGATGTTCTGTCTGTGTACCTCTCTGACAACCCTCGCTCCATCTTCTCAAAACCTGGAAAAGACTTGACTTTATAGTCCAAATACATTACAGAATGCAGATTATTGTAAAAAAAAAAAAGAACCTTAGAGGGTGCATATATCCAATTATCTGCATCTTATTATAGTTACAGATGTAGATACATTTTGAAAATCCCATCACTAGTCATCTACCACTCAAAATTAATTGGTTTCAATAGGTATTTTATGGTACAGCAATACAAGTAGGTTATTTAGTGCCAAGGCAACTGCAGTCAAGTGCCTTGCTGATGAGCACACCACGATAGCTGACCCTGGCTGATACAATGGTAGGATTTGAACCTGCACCCCTTTGGTTGTGAGTCTGGCACACTAACCACTGAGCCACCATGGGTCCTGCTCTATTACCTCTTGTGACATGCAGGGGAGTAACCTGGGGCCTATTCTATATTGCTGAGACCTCTCAAAATTAAAATCTACTCAAAATATTGACAATTATTATTTTTGGGAGGGTAAAACTATTTCCTGTTCAAAGAATTTAAATAATGTTGCTCATTGTCTTTTTAAAAACAATTATACAGAGTCTTCAATATGATATCCATTGTTTTTTCTCAAATAACCATCTCAGAAATACATGTACATCATAGGGAAAGCACCATATCTTTTGGATGAATGATTGTTTCTTTAAACTCAAGGAACACATAAAATGTGCTGTAGTGACGTAAATATTAACAGTTAATTATTTTCAATCAGCCGACTAGGCTGAAATATACACCCCCTGAATACCAATAATACAAATTTGGATGGTATCTGCCACAATACAAGTGTCCACCTTTGCAAAAATTTGATTCTGCCATTTTCACAGTATATTATAATTGACTGTCATAAAATCAGTGATATCTTTTTACCAATATTCATCAAACAAATAAAGTTGGAATCTAATGTATCCATACCCAAAGCCATGACACACTCCTCCATTCCACTCTGAACCAGTCGTCTTGTCAGCATCAGAGCACTGGAACCAGATGAGCAGTTGTTATTAACATTGTACACAGGTACACCTGTCAGTCCAAGCTCGTACACTGCACGCTGGCCACTGGTTGGCTCTCCATAACAATAACTGGCCACAACAGCTTGGATCTTCTCGTAAGAGAGGCCTGCATCTCCCAGGGCAGCCTGGCCTTTAAGTGGAGATGAATATCAAAACCATCAGCTATTAACATTTTAAATGCATATAGCATGTTAGATACCTTCTCCACATAAAAGAACATTTAATGATTGATACCCAGCTACTTATTACATGCAATGGCATCTATATAATTTCTCCTTTTTAACGTTATTTTCTAAACTTGTGTACTCTAATTTTATAAATGTATCTTAATTGAAAATAATGACGTATAACAACCCAATGTTACTTTCTCACTCCTTCCATTATTACACATGCAACCAAAGTTTTGAATGGCTATCATGTGATATCAGTGCTTACCATACTATGTATTCTTCACTCCACTCAAATTTATTTATATTTTTTAAACTTAGGTAACTGCAAAAAAATTACCAAAAACTTTAAGTATTTGCTCAAACATGTTTATTCACAATGTACTATACTGGACTTTCTAACAGAGCACAATCAAAGTAAAAAGTGAATTCAGTGCTTGAATGTTACTTACTCTGAGTGAATAAATTAACTGCCAAAGCTTTATGAATTTGATTTTACTGAAGAGATTTTTTTTTTTAGACCACATACATGTACTCTGAGAGCAAGTCCAGATTTGCTTGAAATTTTGACATACCTGCCTCTCTTGCCATATCTGGGTAGTCCCATGGCTGGGTCTGGGGTTTGTGGAACTTGGTCTGACCAACTCCCACAACAAATACTCTTCTGGTCGAACTCATCTTTTTCTACATGCTATTTCAGTGTCTGTCATGATATACAAAAAAAAAATAAGGCAATAAAATTAAATTAAATTTCACATTAGCCCTGATACTCCTGCCTCCATTAATCCAAATATCTTGGAATCCTAATGAAGTTATTGGAACAGATTTTGTCCAATTTCTTATTCTGGATTCCTCATTAATCATGAAAAAATGTAGGGGAAAAAAGTTGTAATAATCCCACCCAGAAATCTATATCATCATAATCAACTTGACATACGTGATGTGTCATGGAAATTTTTTCTAATATTCACAGTGATTTTTTCCATTATCTCTACCCCATGTAGGCTTGGGGATGCAGAACAGGCCCAATGTGCTCTCCTGAATGTCATATAAAGCGACTAAAGGAGCAGTAGCCAAAATGACTCAGTGGTTAGTGTGCCAGACTTGAGACCAAAAGGGTGTGAGTTTGAATCCTACCGTCGGATCAGCCCAGGTCAGCTATCATAGTATGTCCTTGAGCAAGGCACTTTATTCCAATTGTCTCAGCACTAACCATCCGTTATCTATTTCATGGGTAGATGTCTTTTGGTTGATTGGGTTCTTTAATGACACTTTAAACAAGCTCTTCGTCAGGGGAAGAAAGAGACCAACGATTTGTTCTCCACTTTTTTTCCTGACATGACAGAAGGCATTTCAGAAAGAAAAAAAGAAAAAAGGCGGAGAACAAACTTGTTGATCTAGGGAACAAACACCTTATATCCAGACCATAAAATAATCACTAAACACAAAAAAAACAGAAGACAAATTTTTGACTCTTACGTGTTATATATATACAAGCAGAAGAAAGGCGATGGACACTGGTGACATACGTTTCTAAACTTTTGTGACAAAATAACACTTTGACAAATTATCTACAGCCGTCAACGTGACAGATTGTGACCTCTGTTATCAGCATTTTGTTCATTTCGGGTAAACTGAATATTAAAACGAAATATTTGAATAAATGTATCATTTTTATTTATTAAAATTATTCTCAAAACATTCAAAATTGTATAATTATTTATACTAAATATTTAAAACAAATATTCAAGTACGTTCTTAAACATTTTATAACATTTTCAGATAAAATAAAATTAATTTCGTTAATCAGATTTCATTTAAAACCAAAAAAATCAGATTAACTTTGTTTTTATCCTCGCACCTCCGCCCGTTGGAACAGAAATCGGTTACGGCGGCCAAAGGACTGTTTTGAACGAAATATGGCAGCAAATACAGGGTATAACACTTTTTCTTCTTTAAATACAAGTTTTGCACAAAATGAATGTATTGAAGTAATGTAACATCTTGCAAAGGCTGCATGAAAATCTCTTCGCTGTGACCTAGTCAAATGACAATCCACCGACCCGGCGTATTCATTCGGTCTTGATTAGTGTGCAAGGGACAGCTTTTAAGCACAAATTTAATGCCGCATCCACCGGCTCAGTATAAAAATCATAAAAAATAAAATGCACAACTGAGGTCAAAAAAGGTAAAAAAAAGTCAATATGTTTGAATACCTATATTAAAACAAACAATAAGAATATTATTCACTTGACCTGACAAGTCAATGGCAGTTCATCGCAAAAGAAGTTTCCTGGACTCCCCTATTTTGACGCACATAAGTACTTACTTTCACCTTGTCAGAAATATACTCCTTTCATAGTGATACCTCTCATTACTTTAGAAACATTAGTTATTTTAGCAAAGTATGCATAAAAAATGACTGATATATTTCCTAATACTCTTCTTTGCATGCTTTCAACGAGACGACCCCTTGTCGAAAAGTTTGTGTATTACGTCACCCATTATGACGCACTTCACAGAAGTCTATTTCTTTTAGTGGCACCATTGTACATATGCTCGGGTAAAAAGACTATATTGCATACATGTGATTCTACCGGTTGTAGGCCAAAAATACCGTTTTAAATGCCGTCTACCGCACATACCATATAGTAGTTAAAATCTACCACTTTTGACAAAGGAATTTTAAAAAATTTAAAAATAAAAATACCCAAACACGGTATTTTCACGCGTTCTGTCAACACATTAGAGAAACCACCCAGAACCAGTCTACTGGCGACCGGAAATGTTCCACTAGTACAACGACCTGTGCGATGATGCGTTGCAGAGTAATAGCATTAGAATTGATAAAGAACAGCTGACATGTGTACACAGCAAGCTGCTAATTGATTACCTCATTGTTGTAAGTTGAGGAGTTTAGACCAAATGCGGAATGTTTTTTGAGGTGTTATAAGTAATAAAGGGATCAAAGGTCGTCCTTGATGTCTTCTGAGCCTTTGATAAAACTCGGCCAACCCTTGGCGGAGGCACAGGGGCTCGTTACAAACAATTTTAGGAGTATCCCTAATTTTTATTGTAACGAGCCCCTGTGGGCGGAGGGGAGATAAAATGGAGAGACCAACCATAAAAAATTATTTTGGCTGACACACTAGAGTAAGTATTCTGATTTTTTTCCTATTTAATTGGTATTGTTTTGTTCCTGATGTTTTAAGAGGACAGCTCTTACATTTTTCGTTCAATTATAAATGTGTGCCTTCTCCCAATGCTAAGAAACACCGGCTAAGAAATATTACAAGTTCAGCAGTGCTTGGATATCAGAGTTTAAGTGTGTGCAGGTGAGCAGCAAAGGTCCAGAGTTTGAATGTGTGTTTCAAATGTATGCATCTTTTGTATTTCATAAACTACTTGAAGTTTTCATGCACATAAATTTAGTTCAAGCCCTAGATACAATATATTACAAGATAATTAATTTTAAAATTTGGATAAATTATTCATAAAAGCATAGTGTAATATACATCATGTATTTTTTTAATTTTTATTTCAAGTCTAAATCAATCTTTATTTTTTTTATTTACAGTGGTAAAACATGCCAGCAGATTTTTGGATCTGAGCCATGAAGAGAAAGAAGCCCTTGAGAATGAGGCTCAGGAATACATCTTAAGTCCAAGTTATGAACTTCCTCCTTGGGGTGAACATAGCTTGGATGAGTATTGGAAAGTAGTCAGCAACCTTGCAAACCCAACAACAGGAAAACTGAAGTTAGAACTTCTTTGCAGACTGAGCATGGTTGTCCTGTCATTACAACATTCTAATGCTAATATGGAGAGGAAATTCTCCCTGCTTTGCAAAATACAAAGAGATTCAAGGGGAAATCTGGACCAGAGAACTATTAAGCCTGTTAAGTGTGAAGCTTAATAATCACAATGAATGTCATAAGTGGCCACTAGATAGTGATCTTGTGAAGGAAACTAAAAATGCTATTGGATTTCATAAAATAAAAATCTTCTTGCACTGAACTATCAGATAAACAACTGTTCCTTTTTCATTATTCAACTGTATATTGACTCATAATAAGTAATTATTATTGTAACATTTTCCATCAGAATCTGAATCTGATTCATTTTCAAACTTGCTATTTTATTATAGTATGAAGAGAAGACATTATGGCACAAGAAAGCACTTGTTTATTTTTTCCATCCCCTTGAAACGTAAAATTTTATGCCGATAAAAAATCTACTGGTTTAGAGGCCAATCTACTGATCATAATGCAAATCTACTGGTTTGAATTCTAGTTCTGTCACATGTATGATATTGCAGAGGAACATCAGTAGGACATAGAAAACTTAAGTTTATAGGAAGAATTACAGAAAGAAATTTAACTTGGCATTCCTAAATCATTTCTTACATTTATCAAGAATCAAATTTGGAAAAATCATGATGGTATTATTATAAAATCGTGTACTTATTATTAAAAAATTATTAGATTTAGCATGTGACTTTTTTCCCCAATACTTAACTGGCATTGTGAAACATGCAGAACTGCAATCATTGAATGTACTGTTTTTTGAAAAATCAAATCTGTTTTGCATCATTCACAACTTTGTTTATCCAGAATGCAAATAATCACAGACAGAAGATATAAAGTTACAGGAGAAGGTTTTATTTTCATTTATTATCATTTGTGCCATTATCAAACAAATCTTAAAAAAATAAATTGGTCAAAATAAGTTAAATATCAATAATGTCTTAAAAGCTTATTGAAAATTTACTGTTAATGTAGAATTGCTTAATTATCAGAACAAAAATTCCTAATACTTTGATTTAAATAAGCAAAAATGTAAAGGATACTAATTTAATTATGAAATATATCGTAAAAGTATATGTTTCTTGTAGATTTCCACAAATTATAATAAGAAAAAACCACCTCTGAAAATCAGTTATGACGAATCCACATCAAACTGTATAACACTGTACACCGTTCTAAAACAGTGTTACTGATGCAGTTATGAGCTGTGAGTCACATTGCTAGCACATGTTGAGTAGCAGACTGGATGCCTATTATGGCGGGAAGTTGATTTGCCCCGTCAGAATATTTAGTAAGGATTTTTATGAGGACTTACTGATTGAAAAAAAGAGAATTAGTGAAATGGCATTTTTTTCAAGGTATGTATCTTTGTTTCATTTCACAACCGATAAGGATAGGATTTTTGACAAATTTTTCTGTCTGTCTGACTTGATGTTGATCAGTGTAAATTAATGTTGTGGTTGTGACGTCATTGAAAGATGTGTTCTCTCAAGATCTGGGAGTTTATGACACTGTGTCAAGATAGGGGAGTGTCAAAATAGGGTGTGGGACGATTTATGCACCCCAACCCCAAATCTACACCTGCATTTTTCACGTCCAAAGGTGATTTTTGACACCATACGATGCTTACAGTGCAAACACAAGCCCTTTCCCAAGGTGATAATTCTGAAAAACATTGTGTACTAAACAGCTTGATGCAATTCAAAATAGTTGCCATCCATGCTGTTTTTGAGATATTCTACTTGGCTTGAACCCACATGTGTACTGCTATGGATGGCTAGCTCTTTTTGCTAGCCGACTATTGGTATTTCACTGTCTACATACTGTGATGAACTATGGAAGGTGTACATGCCTCACATCAATTTCAAGAACAACACAAGCCTGAAACACCTTATTCACAAATATATCCATATCTTTAACATTAATAGCTAAAAAAAGTCACATCATAGCCTTAAATTAAGAAATTTGACAGGCCAATTTACAAAACTATCCCCTGCCACCTTATTGTAGGTGGAGTCCTATCACTGAATGCTGGCTCAATCTGTCCATGGCTCATTTGGACCAAATTACAGGCTGATTCTGACCAAATGCGATGCTAATTCAAGAAAAACAATGGAACACGCATACCTGATTTATTTTAGTAGTTATTACTGTTTTTGAAAACATAGAAATATAAATTTGTAAAAGGTTGTTTTTCACTTCTAAAATTTAGTTCTTTGTAAATTTCTAGCTGAAATCAGAACACAGTATCCATAAAGCTTGATTTTTGAATAGAGATTTTATTATATCAACACATATTATGTAATAACACTTCAATGTAATCAAAGATCACAAAGTTATTTAAAGTCAGCATTATATTTTGTGTTCTAGAATGGTAATAAATTCAGAAGATTGGAAAATGACAACAAATGTGCTTTAATTGATCAAACAGGTTTTGCAAATTGATGGTCAGATGATCTCACTATTATTGGTTGCAATTAAATTAATTAAAGGCATACTGATCAAACAAAGTATTAAACAGACTGTGATAATATGATGTTTATTCATATAGACAAAACATATCCAACAAAAGCATTAACATATTTAGGACAGTACATCGAGACAAGATATTTAATACTGCATGGGCTACTTTTCCACTAATTATATTTTCAGTGTCAGTAATTTGCATGCAGGTTAATGATACACTGTGAATTTAGAGAAACAAATAACATACGGTGCTTTAAACAGAGTAAACTATATTTCATCTTTCTAAAGAGATAACACCACCATTTTGTTACATTTTAATTTTCTTTATTATAATTGATATGATGTCCACAAGATTAACAGAATATGGACGTATGATATTGACATACGATATTGTATTGAATTAAATCATAAATTTGCCAGGAACCCAGTGTCATTTTGAGTATATAATTGTTTTTTTAACACTATTAGTTCATAGAACACTATTAGTATATAGTACAATATATACGATAAAGATAAATTCTACATAAATCTAAGAAAAACATTAACATACTCAGACCAAAATAATTAAATGAAAAAATGTTATTGCATGGGCCCTGTTTTCATGATTTTTTTCAGTGTAATTGTATTATTTCTCAGTAAAATAAAGTGAACTATTTCAGTTTTGCACAAAAGTGAATGAGCTGCAATGAAAATGTTTTACGATTAAATTGTCAATGCAAGATAAACAGTCTTGCATTATTTCATTTGATTTGTATATATAACAGTGCCATTATCTCACATAAAATCGGGGTTTTGTTTCCTTAAATGCAGTTTGAACTAGTTAACGTACGTGGGAATAATGAGCATTTTCATATTTGAAACAGTTGTAAATGTCACATTAAGATGAAACGTCATAATATTTCACATGATCCTAATCAGCCAGTAATATATGAATCAGCCTTGCTTTTGTTCTGAATCGGCCCATAATTTGGTCCAAATAAGCCTTGTCCGAATCAGCCATGGTACCTCATTTTAAATCGTAACAAAAATGGCTTATCGAGTAGACTAGCAAAAGTTTTTACTTGAGTTTACACAAAAAAAAGGATACCTTTAAATTATCATCACTCATGTGAAGCAAGTTGTCTGCTGCTCCTTTGGTAGGAAATGACATTGAATTGTGCATGCATTCCACTGATCCATATCTTATAGATGCTTTTAAAAAAATAAAATTATCATTAGTACATGTTCATCGTCATCATTGTGGCGGTGATTGCTGGAAAATTACAGGGAATTACCTAAAACAGATCAACTTTAAGTTTGATGTATACAACCATAATACAGTCCTACCCACTTATATCGACATCACTTATGTCGACAAGCCGCCTATGTCGACAAAAAAGCAAAGTCCCGGTCCCTTGGTCTACTATTACTACCAAATTTGTCATGCTTATGTCGACGTCAAGATAAAATATAAACGTACATGTCGACAGAAACCCTTGGTCCCAGCTTGAACAAATCCTTTGTTTTCTAACCATTTATGTTGACAAGCTGCCAGTTCTGACCCATACTTTGTTCAACAATTAGTTGATCTTGCTGCCAAGCTTTAATTTTGCCGCCGGATCATTTATGTTGACAAGCTGCCAGTTCCGACCTGTACTTTGTTCAACAATTAGTTGATCTTGCCGCCAGGCTTTAATGTCTCGGTCGGATTAAAAAACAGGCTTTTGTTTGGTCCTATAAAGTTGGCCTCTCGCGGCGACTTAAATAACACGTGTACCCTTCATCAAAACAAGCCGGTTTCAATGTTCAATAAAAACAATCCACCCTCCATAAAAAAAATCATCACCAAACTTGAATAAAAGCAATGAAATCTGATCCATTGTTGCATTTTCCAAAGTGATCGGTGATTAAAACAAGTTTATTGTGTTGTGAAAGTTTCCTTTTTAACTTTATTTATGTTTACGATGGCTACCAACGGCAGCGTAAAACGCAGATTAAATATACAGTCTCTGGAAACTAAAGATCTGTCTGTTAAGGAAGTTGAAGGTGGGGCATCTCGCAAAGATGTCTGTGAAAACTTTTCACTTAAACATAACACCCTGTCAGGATGGATGATAAACCAACAAGTTGTTCTCCACCTTTTTTTTTTTATACTGGTGGCTGACCAGAAAAAAAAAAAAAGGTGGAGAACAACTACGTTGAAGGTAAATTAATCATATCAGCCACATATCTCTTGTTCAATTTTATGTACCTTTCACGATGACTTCCATAAATAAATACATGTTTTCATTTCCTTGTGAATAGCCCCATTCCCTTGGTAGCCTCAGTAAGATGGGAACATGTATTGTTTCAGGCTTACCAAAATCAAGGCCAATTTAAGTACATATACATGTACTTGTAGCATGTAAATAAAAACTATGCAACCATGTGCTACTGGCGACAATGAATATCGTAGTGAATTGTGTAGACGTGTAAGATCAAATGAGGACAACCATTTTTTATACATGTGTTTTCTATCAGGATGTGACTGATGCATACATTTTCTAACATGAGACCAGTACACGAATTCATGGATTTATCATATACATGAACTTAATGCATTGTGGATTTTATTACACAAAGGTAACCAAAATGTAATTTGTCAATATAGAAGTGTATTTCACACTGGTTTTGTCTTCATGTACTCAAAATTTCCATTGTTTGTTTTCTCAAAGTGTAAATCCTACACACTGACGACAGGTCACCCCATACAGATGAATTTAACTTGTATGCAGATCCAAGAGAAATATGCTTTTTTCAGACCCCCCCCCCCCCCATCACTTATCTCGACATCCGCTTATGTTGACAATATTTCCTCGGGCCCGAGGATGTCAACATAAATGGGTAGGACTGTATTAACATGTACCATCATCAGGAGAAAGGTGCTAGAAAAGCTCTTTTTGATAAAAATTAAAGCCTCGTGTCAGTGAGAATTCTTTGTTTTCAGAGTCATTGACATTCAGGTTTGAATAGAAGAGAGCATATCACATTTATGATGATTTCATTGAAACTGATTGAAAAAATAAAATTAAAAAACAAATTTTCCTTGACAGTTGACTTCATTATTGGTATTTATTTCTTAGAATGTTGCCACCATTAAGCATGACTTATCTGTAGCATTTGACACAATAGACCATGATATATTACTTCATGGCCTCCAGCATGTATTTGGCATTCGCGATAGAGCCTAACTATGGTTCAGGTAATACTTAGTCGACAGGACACAAATTGTGTCCTTAAATGGAAAACATTCCAACCCATTTGATCTATGTTTTGGTGTTCCACAAGGTTCTGTTCTTGGACCCGTTCTCTTTATTCTGTACCCTCAGCCCCTCTCAAGTGTCGTAGATCATCATCCGGTGTCTCACCAGTTGTATGCTGATGACTCCCAAATATACAAATCTAGCCACCCAACTGAAGTTGATGCTACCATCCAAGGCATAGAGAGGTACATTTCCGATGTGAAGTCATAGATGACATGTAACAAGTTGCAGATGAATGATGATAAAACTGAAGCCATTCTGATCACTATGCAAAGACTTTCTTGTTCTTATCCTTTACCTCAAACAATAAGTATCAGCAACACCAACATTAAATTCACACAATCAGTACGAAACCTAGGTGTCACTCTCGACAGTACACTCAATTACACCAACATGTCATGAACAGATGCAAGGCTGCATACCTGGAGCTGAGACGTATCAGCTCCATTTGCAATTTTCTTTCAGTTGATGCCAGTAAAGCACTTGTGTGTTCCTTAGTACTTTCTAGACTTGACTATTGTAATTCTCTTCTATCTGGTTTGTCTCAATATCTACTACAGAAACTGCCAAAAGTTCAAAACACAGCTGCTCAGATCGGCCTTAGAGTACCAAGAACCAAGCACTCCTTCCCCCTGCTCTGTACTCTCTGCTGGCTACACATTCACTCCAGAATCAAACACAAAATCTGTTCTCCATGCTTCATTTCGTTGACTGCCTCCAGTCCAAAATACCTATCTGATCTCACCCATGTGTACACCCCATCTAGATACTTACACTCCTCTTCTGACACTCGTATTCTCATTATTCCCACTATCAAAACTGAGTCTTATGGACAATGTTCTTTTGTGTACCTGGACCCAGCTACCTGGAATGAATTGCCTCTTGAACTTAGACACAATGACACTGTGATCTCATTCAAGAGTTTTCTTAAAATTCACCTATTTCAACTGCAGACTTAACAATGTTTCCTTACCTTAATTATTTTCAGCATGTTTTTGGTTGTATTTCATGGTGTTTGCTTTTGCAATCTTGTCTACATATATGTCCTTATGTGTTAACTAATATTGTAAAGCACTTAGAGCTTCTAAAGATTAAGCGCTGTACTAAGTCCTCATTATATTATTATTATTATTTCTCAACATTTTTTTGATCAGTATTTTATTATATATATATTTTAGAGAGTATTTCCAAAAATTATTACTCCTAGGTACTAATGCACGAGAACAACAATATTGAAAATTGTTATAGAAATAATTATTGTAATTTTGTTCACTTTTGGAATATATATACTGTATTGACTTTATACTCGCACATGCCTTAATAAGCACACAGTCCACTTTTTGGTCAAAACTTTAAACATTTTCCGTACTGATCACATATTTCTTGATCCCAGCATACCTCATGGAATGGAAGCGACTCTTGAAACCCAACTAGAATATCTTGGGGATTTTTTTTTAACTTGCCACTGTGCGTGTCCAATAGCAACCAGTTGGAAAACCTGTATTCGACTTCTTCTCTAACACAGCTGAACCAATTGCCATCAATCTTGGTAGGAGTGTTTTATAGAACATGCTTTATCAGAATAGTTTCTGCATTGATGTGGCTTCCTTAGCAACTAGGTGAAAAATATATTTTCAACTTTTTATCTATAATGGTTAAGCCAATTTAGATCAAGCCTGGTAGGAATGTTTGTTAGGACATGCTCTGTAAAAATTATGTCCTAGGTGGCTCCCTCAACAATAGTATGGCTTCCTGAGCAACTGGGTGGAAAAATTAGTTTTGATTTCTTTACTAGAATGGCTGTGCCAGCTTTAGTCAAACTTGGTAGAAGTGTGTCTTGGAACATGATTGATCAAAATTGCGTCCAGGGTGGCTCAAGAGTAGCAGTGGGTTTCCACAGTAACCATATGGAAAACCTGCTTTCAGCTTTTCCTAAAAAGCTCAGCCAATTTTGATCAAACTTGGTAGGAATGTTTCTTAGGACATGCTCTTTCAAACTTGTGTTTGGCATGGCTTTCATAGGAGTGGTTTGGTTTAAAACCTATTTTGACTTCTTCATGTTCATGAAGACATGCGCTATCAAAATTATGTTTGGGGTAGCTTTCCTTGCAACAGTGTGACTTCCATAGCAACCATATGGAAAACCCATTTTTAACTTCTTCTTTAAAGCGGTTGAGCCAGTCTCAATCAAACCTGAAAGCCACGGTAGCTCATTTGGTAGAGCATCGGACTTACAATCCAAAGATTGCAGGTTTGATGCCTGCTCAAGCCAGCTTGGGTTGAATGCCTTGGTGTGTTTTTGGGAGAGGCATTTAGCTGTTTCCAGGGCATGATACAGCCACTAATGTGTTAAAAGTGCTTTTAAAAACAGTAAATCAATCAATGAATTGATCAAACCCAGTAGGAGTGTTTCTTGGGACATGCTTTATCAAAATGTTTAAGACTAGCTTGTAGAGTAGGTGTTTTCCATGGTAGCCATATGGAACACCTATTTTGACTTCATCTTTAGAATGGCTGAGATAATTTTGATCATGTTTGTCAGGACATGCTCTATAAAAATTATGTTTGGGGTGGCTCTCCATGCAACAGTGTGGCTTTCATAGCAACCATATGGAAAACCCATATTCAACGTCTATGCTTGAATGGCAGAGCCAATTTCAGTCAAACCTGAGAGCCATGGTAGCTCACTTGGTACAATGTTGGACTTGTAATCCAAGGTTCACAGGTTTGATACCTGCCCAGGTCAGCTTAGGTTGACTACCTCAGTTTGTTCTTGGGAAAGGCACTTAGCTCCCATTTCTTTGGCAAGATATAGCCAATGATGTGTTAAAAGTGCATTAAAACCAACCAGTCAATCAATCAATCAATTGATCAAACCAGGTAGGAGTGTTTCTGACAACAATGATCTGTCCGATTTGTGTCTGATATGTTTCCAAGCAATATTGTGACTTCCATATAAAAATATATTTAAAACCTTTTTTCAACATTTTCCTCAAATGGTCTTGCTAATTTTGATCAAACTTGGTATGAATATTTCTAGGACATGCTCGTTCAAAATTTTGTCTGGGGTGGCTCCCCTAGCAGTTGTATGGTTTCCATAGTAATGGGTGGAAAACCTACATATTATACTCATCTCCCTTCAAGTATTGCTAGTTATTACTAAATATATATATTTATAAAAAAAAAAACTAATTGAATGACTTTCTCTTAAAAACTGCCTCTCCATACCAGACCAAATATGAAAGATAGAGGGTCCTAGCATGAGCACCTTTCACATTCATACAAAAGATGTCAATGCATCATCTAGTCCAGCTGAAGTTACTCAGAGTAGAAACACTGTTAAAGAACATGTAAAAAAAAAACCACTAGTTTCTACGAAATAATGGGGAATTATACTGATATGGGTGTGTCTTTCAACTCAACGCACCTGCCTATATTACTACATTTGCCTTTTAGACAGTGTATGCCAGGTAATTGATATCAAGTCTGCTTTGACCTCTTGTTTTTTATATATGAAATATTTGTAGCAGATGTATCAGTGTCATATATTACGACAGAATCCTTAAGATGGCTTTCTTTTTATATTTGTTCTCTTAAATAAACAAATCATTAAAAAGTGTACTCCTGAGCATGATTTAATTATTCAAAATGATGCTGACCAGAGCAACACATAGTCGAAGAAAAATGTCTGGATGTTATGAAACTGCACTTGACGCTTATTTCTATGCTAAACATTTTCTTAAAGACAGTCCTCTATATTAATGGAATATCTTTTGAGCAGTAAAAAAGGAAGTTTATGGTTACTGCCATAAGGAATATTAAGGCACAAGAGAGGTCAATTCTTGCAAACCAGGAGTTGGTTTTGTCTGCTAGGTGCTGCTGAAGTAACATTCATTGTCATAAAAAATCAAGACTTTCCCCCACTAACTGTACCATATGGGTTCACAGTTTTTTAAATTTTTTACATAAGCAGAATTTATTTCTGTACCTGATAATCCTATGGGGCATTCCACAGCAACATTAAGTTGAGTGTTAATCAAGTCTGGTGTCTAGTCATGTAACAGGACATGGATAATCTTAGGGCGATAAACTTCCATATCCATATCCTGCAAATATTTGGTTTGGTGTCAGTCCTTTTTCCCAGTGACAGTTAGTGTGAAACTTAAAGATTAAGCAAAAAAGATTAAACGACCGCTGCAAAGTTTATATTTGAAACCAATATATGGATTGAATCTTCGGACATTTATTTATTTAATTTTTACAATATTACCTTTAATCATCTCTTTTACATTGATCTTTCCGGTAAAATACAATATAGGCATAGGTTCGGTCATGTGCATAGTGTTTGTAGGACATTGAGATGGTAGGTGGGGGGTTATTACCTGAAAGATTCTCCACATTGAAAGATTCTCCACATCCTGCTAAAGGGCTAGTCTGGTGTCATGTATATTTGTTGAAGCACGTGCCTAAAGTTAGCATTATTGAATTAAAAGTGTCTAGGACTGGGGGTGAGAAATCATTCAGCATACATGTAAGTACTATAAATTAAAATTCTGGCTACTAGTAATAATAATAATAGTAATGCTTTATTTATAGAAGGTAATGCAGTACAAAATTATTCTCCCTTGAAGCCTTCTCTATAATCTGCCAATGTACAGTGTATATATTGCTTAACACAGTTGAAATAGAATTCTTATTTAACATGAAGTCTAAGCTTTTATTTTTAAAAGCACTGAGAGATTATGATTGTTTCGTATTAAAAGGCAAACTGTTCCAGACCCCTGAAAATCTAAAGCTCTTGTTAAATTGCTGTGTTTTAGGTTTTGATAGCAAGAGATGTCTAGCTTATACAGAGCGTACTAGGCACAGATATGAACATAAGCGTGTATTCAATATTAATTAACACATCAGAGCTTTGCCTTTTTCTTATGGTGAAAATAATGGTACATGTTGAAATTAGAGACAGTCACTTTTGAAACATGTTTTTTGTTCTCCTATACATTTTGTCTTTATCCAGTGGCCATAATTATAATTTCAACTCTAAAATAAATCATTTCAAGTTGCCTGCAATTTTTTTAAAAACTAAAGCAAAATATTTTCTACTCGTATCTTTTAGACCAATTGAAAAGTACTTTGGCTAAGAGAGTAAAAGACTTGCACAAGGTGGGATAATGTGGTTTTTTTTAAAAAAAAAATTTCTTGTTGATAAGTGCACAAGAAAAATAAGCACATATAGTTTTCACTAATTTCAAAATAAGCATGTACATGTACCGTATATACTCACATAAAGGTTGGATCCAAGTGCAAAATGCATAGATCCAAATCTGCCGTGGCACATCTGAGTCTATGTTGCATGCAGTTAGACCCTGCATACAGTACATTTATTATCCAGATTGTATAGTATTGTTACAACATGTGGAACCATAGCTAAAGTAGCTCATTTTGTGTGATATCTATGCAAGTGTTTTCTCTGATATTTTTATCTGATTAACTACTTAAAATTATATCAGAAGACAAGAAGTGTGCATAACTTGTACATTTTAAAGGGATTATCATGTCATTAAACAGCTTTAAAAAGAATGGTGATGTGTTAGAAATATTAAATAGCCACATAAAATTGTTTGCTATCTCAGAAAACAACATGTTTACACCTGTGCTCCAAATATTATAAAGCCTGATGCAAGGATGCCTCCATTTCTCAAACAGGCTCCTGATTATTTCTAGTTGAGCTTGTTGGAGAAAGCAATTAATACACAGGATTCTTCACAGGGCTTTTGTTTTGATTTATTGGTACCAGTGTACAATGAGTGCTGATATTCTATTATTTCTACCATTTATGTTTCACTGTTTTCCAATATATACAGGTTATCAGTACAGTAGCTTGATCTGGGTGCTTGTATCACATCAAGTTTGATAGTGGAAGGACATCAGATCTCATGAGAGTCAAAGGGTTGATTGTGCACCAATGTTCTTCTGTTATCAAACAAGATGTGATACAAGCACTCAAATCAAGTTACTGTACTAATAATGAGTTTATTATATACCAGGTATCCTAAACATATATTTCATAATAAAAAAAGAACTTTTATGTTGTTGTTGTTCTTCTTCTTCTTTTGCTTTGATTCTATCTGTTGCATCAAAATATGGTATATCTGTAGTAATCCCTTCATGCAAATGTTGTTAAGAGACATCATCCTTGACATCAGGGAATCTCAATCTGTATCAGATGCGCATACAAGGTTTAGATCAGCCTTTAGAAAAGTATAGCCTGTATCATGAGTTGTATAATGATGGTTATATAATAAATCATGTAATTAATAACTGATATGTTATTGTATGATCTGTCGTCTCCTTTAGAATTTTTCATTTGATAAGAAAGTCTAGTCATGGAATAAATAACAAGCTAATTGACATATTATTTTTTATTGTTTGTTTATCTCAATATTGCTGCTGATTTTTTAAAAAAAAATCCAAGAAGGACCAGTGAAATTGTTGTTTGGAGCAAGTGTCAGATTTGTGAGATTTTACTGTAACTGTGACTGATCCACTGAGGATCAGATAATGTCAAATAGCTTTAAAAGAAATTTGTGATAACCTTTATAACTCAAGACTCTGAACTAAATATTTGATTGAAGCTTCAGTCAAATATTAGCTGACTTAACAAAGTATGTCTTTCAAAAGTGAGTGGGGACCCTGGGTGGCTGAGTGGTCTAAGGCACTCAGCTTTACAGATCACTCACATATCTCACCTCTGTCACCATGAGTTCGAGTTTTGGCTTGACCAAAAACCAGGGGATGTGAGAAAGCTTCCCGGTTTCTTCCTCCACCAAATATACTGGCCACCATGTATATCCTATCATGTGCTGGAAAATGGGGTTAAACCCTACAAAACCAAAAACCAAAAATCAGAAGTGAGTGTGAAGCAAGTTCTTCTGGGATTTTTTCAGTATCAAACTTAAATACTTGAATATACTGTTTCAATATTTTGACTTGTCTTGGGTTTCAAAATAAAAGGGCATCTGGGTATTCATAATAGGTTTGAATTTATTCAACTTATTACAAATTTGAGAGTCATTCAGCAATAAAATGTATGCTGCAGTGTATTTAATTGTCTACATCTGTTTGGTTAGCCTTGCAAAGAGTGGTAAGTAATTGTATATATACTTATAGAATACAATCTATACATGTACTTCCAATTACACATGCTGGTATATTCATACATGTACACTTTCACCCTTGTAAACCTACATATCTGTCAATTTTACCAGTAGAAATAGGGGGAAAGCTCATACTCCTGTTAACAGGAATCAGTACAGTATTTAGATAAATGATCAAATGGCCCAAAGTTAAATCTATATATCGTTTTTATACTCCCACCATAAGGTGGAGTGTATTTATATGCCCACCTTAAGGTGTTATGATGCTGTCTGTCTATCAATCTGTCTCAGAGTTTATTCCAAAAATTGAAAAAGTGGAGCACACATCGGTCCCTACTAAGTCAGAAAGTTGTGTCATTTTACAAAAAAACAAAATCAGGGGTCACAAATATCCTTACCAGTTTCCTTTTTTTTTGATTAAATAAATTCAAAGACGTATCATTATTACACGCACTTGCATCATGGATTTACTAATTTCTGCAATAAATATTCACTTTTCCATCATTATATGCTTTGAATCAATCATCGTAGAGTCATACTGCAGCAAGGTTTTCTGCAATTTCCTTGTCCTGTAAAATAACTGCCTACTGTTTAGGAGAGGTTATTTTACTGGACAAGGAAACTAAAAAATGCTACGGTCTGACTGACCAGCAACTGATTTAGAGTATATAATGCTGGGAAAATGAATTTTATTGCAGAAACTAATAAATCCATGACCCATGCCTGTGATCATTATCATCCTCTCTGTCATGAGCAACTACTGGGATTTGAATTCCTTATGCTCGAGTAACCATTCACCTCTGTAGTTTATTTTGGACATTTGAGTCTGAATTTTGTTTCCCACCATGTATGCTCCTATGGAAATAAATGCAGCAATGTTTTTGCTGAAGATTTCATCCTCTCTTCTTTACATTTTCTATCAATGATCATAAAGCACGTGCTCTTACTTAGTGTCCAAGCCAATCAAATTCAGTAACACATTTCTGGCAGCCAATGAAATTGTTCAGCTTATGCTTCTTTGGCGATGAACACTCTCTATTCACTAAGCTTGGGATGCAATCGATTCAGTCAGTCTAAAATCATTTGTAATGATCTTTTATCTTTATTTTCTTGGGTCTTTTTCATGCACCCTATGGATGCCATAGGGGGCATGTTCTTGTACCAGAGATGAAAAATAAGGGTCAATGGTGCAAGGGCACAGCCTAGAATGAACCCTGCTATCTGTTACCAATTTCTTTCCTGCACAATACCTTGAGTTGTCCACAGTCTACAGTTACCAAACTTTGTGGATGGCTTGCACTTAGGGTAAAAAAGAACTCTATTGATTTTGGGGTCAAAAAGTTAAAGGTCAATGTCACTGTGACTGAAAGCAGAAAAACAGTTTCTGCACAACTCTAAACTTTGTGGAATGCTTATATTTTGGGCAAGGAAAAATCCTGTCATTTATGGGGTTTAAAGGTCAAAGGTCAAGAACACTGACTGAAAGAAGAATAATAGTCTTTGCATAATAACTTGAATTCATTACGATATACAGTTAACAAACTTTGTGAATTGTTTGCACTTGTCATAAGGAAAAGCCTGCCAGTTTTGGTATTAAGAAATCAGAGGTCAGGGTCACTGTGAATGAAAGAAGACAAATTGGTTTATGCACAATAACATGAGTTCTACACCTTCTATAGTTACCAAACTTTGTGGATGGTTTGCACTTAGGGTATGGAAGAAACCTGTTGATTTTGGGGTCAAAAAGTCAAAGGTCAAGGTAACTGACTGAAAGGTTAAAAGTGGTTTCTGCTCAGTAATGTTTTGCATCACATTCCAGACCAAACTTTGTGGATATCTTGCACTTGAGGTAAGGAAGAAGCCAGTTGATTTTGGAGTACAAAGGTCATAGGTCTAGGTCACTTTAACTGAAAAAGATAAGAGACTTCTGCACAATAACATTAATTCTACATCACAAACCTGGACCAAACTTTGTGGATGGCTTGTACTTGGTATAAGGAAGAAGCCTATTGATTTTGGGATTAAAAAAGTAGTTCAAGGTCACTATGGCCAAAAGTAGTTGTCAATCATGTACCTTCACCAAAGTTTGTGTATGACTTACTTGTTGGGTAAGAAAGAAACCTTTTGATTTTTGGGTCAAAAGGTCAAGGTCACTGACTGAAAAAGTTTCTGAATATAAACTTTACTTCTAGACCATGTACCTTGACCAAGTTTGTGGAGGGATTGAACTTGCAATATGGAATAGGCCTGTTGATTTTGGGATCAAAAGGTCAATGGTCAAGGACATTGTGACTCAAAGAAAAATGGGATTTTGTAAAGTAACTTTTGTTCTAGAGTAAGTTCCTTAACCATACATTTTGGATTGCTTGAATTTAGGGTAGTAAATAAACCTTTAGATTCTTGAGTCTGAAGGTCAGAGGTCATGGTCATGTAAGTCTAATAAGAAAATAATGATATTTGCACATTATGTTTAGTTCAAGACCTCATACTTTGATCAGAGGTCACAGTCTTTAAGACCTGTTGGTCAGTAATCTCCAGTGTCAACCATACCCTACTAGTTCCTACACAGAGGACTATTAAGTATGGGGAAAGTTCACAGTACTTTTAGTCCCAAATGGATCAAGTTTTCCATGCTTTACTTAGTTTGATGGGGATGACAAAAAAAATAAAAGCTATGTTACTGTTACTTCCCCAGAATTTTATATTAATTATACAGATAAATGTTTTAATTTTTGTACAGTGTCTCAAAAGTTTTAATTCTAGGCATATGCATTTTTTTCCCAATCCCTGAGTGTTCACATTTGTATGCGCCACTGCTTGCTGCATAGCCATCTTGATTTGGTCCTATTCATCCTTTTGTCCATTATGAGAATCTTGTTAGCATGATTGCACAAAAATCACTCAACCTGGACAAATGAAATTTTACAGGCATATTTATGTGTGTGTAGATTACATGATTAGATTTTCAAGCCATTACAGCAGTTTTACAATGTTTAACACATTTTTGAGCTTTTTGAACCTTACTTTTTTTATGAAGACCTTGCTAGCACAATGAACCTAAAACTAATAAAGGTATTTTATAAATTTGTCCAATTTTTATAAGGTTTTAAACTTTTTTATTTATTTATTCTTTTTGGTCTGCAGTGGGGACATACATGTTTTAAAAAATACAAATCTAGTTTGTAAACAGGATCACTTCAAATTTCTTGCAGTTAAATACATTTTAATTGAATTGTGCAAAGCTGACAGTATGAGTGGAAGAAATATAGGGATTATTAATGCTTAAGAATAACTCATATATTGCATGTAATGTTCTGTGATTTCAGAAGGTTGGCAGGAAAAACCATTTTTGTAACCGGGGCCAGTCGAGGCATTGGGAAGGCCATAGCCCTGAAAGCTGCCAGAGATGGGGCCAACATCGTTATAGCAGCCAAAACTGCTGAGCCACACCCAAAACTCCCAGGAACTATCTACACTGCAGCTAAAGAGAGTGAGTTTTAATTACAGATATCTTAAAACCAGTCTGCAAAAGGGGTCATTTTTATTAAACTAAATGCAGATGAGTCTTTTGATTTTTGGGGGGATACAATTTCAGATTGTTTTATAAATGAGGTAATAAATTCAAAATTTGTATGATCTGTTCAAAAATGGTGTTTTTAAATATTTGAAGGTGTTATATAGATTTTTCTTGTAAAAGTTATTCATATCCCTGTTAATTTCATCGTAGAAAATGTTATCCATGCTAATAGGCCACATATCAAATCCAATTTAAACTGGAATTGGAAAACAAGCAATCCTAAAAAGAAAAACATACTTTTTGCAAGTGGTAAAGATATTCCTTTCTTTTACTATATTAGACTTTTCACACATACTGTGTTAATTAATAGCTCTCCAACCAAAAATGTTCCAGTTATTGACATGATTTCATAACATGAATAATTTTTAAATTCTCTTCATGTAGCAAACAGTTTGTGGCTATGGTCAGGGTCAGGGATGGAACCTCTCACCATTGAAGCTACCTGCTATCCAGAAAACTTGTATAACCATCCACAAGTATACATTTTTAAACTCATCAGAGAATGGAGAAACTGAATCAGTAGAAAGATTGGAATGGCAAAGCTGATCCTTCTACAATTATCCCTTTAGACTCACACAATCCCCCCTCTCAAGAATGTGAAAATCCCCCAAACTCGTAATTTTCAACCCTATAACAAACCTGTACTGAGCAAAATTAGACATATTCTACATGTAAGGCAGTGACAATGCATCCCAGATATTACTTTAATGGAAAAGAAAGTGGACCAATAACCGACTGATTTAACACAAAATAACTCGCTATGAACATTTCCAAAAAACGGTTAAAAACTGAGCTTGGACAAAATTGGCAGCCACTCGTGCACATTGTAGACAAAGACTTAATCTCAAATCTGGCTAGCACAAGTGTGTTCCTGCACTAGAGTTGTCCCCAGGTGCATACATCATGAAATTGTGCATTCTTGACATCACTGTGAATAAGAACATACATATTCAGGTTTATTATTTAAAGTACAGTATCATATAATTACATAAATAATAACAAAACTCTGATATATTTGCAAGGGAATTAAATACTCAAAATTATTACTATATTTCCATTATAAATTTTTTGTTATTTCTATAGGAATCATCTACAAGCCATAGCAGATTTATTAAAAAAATCTTTTAGTATGAGCTCTTGTTGTCATATTGTCATAAAAATGAATTTTTTCAGAAAAATGTAGCAAATGAAAATTCTTCTTAGTCTGTATTATTTATTTTCTATATTTTACTTTTCTCTTTATTTATTCACTCCCTTTTTCTTTAATTGGCTGCACATTGCACATGTATTAAAATAGAGATGCAAGCTATCTCTCTTTATACATACATTTACAATATCTTATAACAGTGAATGTACCTGGGGTAAAATCAAAGCTACATGTTATCAAAACTACTGATAACTCTTCTGAAGGCCAATTGAGCTTAGTGATATTCTTCAACATGGCATTGTCTGTCCGTCAACACTTGTTTGTGAACACTCCAGAGGCTATTTTTCTGATCAGATTTTGATCAGACTTGGTATGTAAGCTTATATCAGCAAGATCTTGGATGGATTCAGTTGTGACTGACAGCCATATATATATTAATGAGGTGATCATGCATCTGATTGGCTGAGCTTGATACCACTCAAGAGGCCATATTTCTAAGCATATTTGATCACACTTGGTATGTAAGCTTATATCATCAAGATCTTGTATGTGTTTGAATGTGAGCATATTAATGAGTTGATATTGCATCTGATGGGCTGAGCTTGTTAACACTAAATGCCATATTTCTGATCAGATTTTGATAAGACATGGTATGTAAGCTAATATCATCAAGATCTTTTGAGAGTTTGATTGTGAGCTACATCCACACATATCAATGAGGTGATCTTGCATCTGATTGGCTGAGCTTGTTTCCACCCTTGAGGCAATATTTCTGATTAGGTTTTGATCAAACTTGGTATGGAAGCTATATCATTATAATCTCAAATGAGTTTGATTGTGAGTGATATCCACTCACATTAATGAGCTCATCTTGCATCTGATTGACTGAGCTTGTTACCATTCTAGAGGCTATATAGTTGACTAGATTTTGATCAAACTTGGTATATAAGCTAATTACATCAGGATGCCTCTCATGATCTTGGATCTGATAGGCTGACCTTTTAACCACTCTAGAGGTCATAGTTCTAATCAGATTTTGATAAAACTGGGTATGTAACCTAATATCATTAAAATCATTGATAAATTTGATAATTAATGAGATCCATGCATATTAATGAGTCGATCTTGCATCTGATTGACTGAGCTTGTTTCCATTATAGATTTAATATTTCAGATCAGATTTTGTATATGAACTTAGGCTATCAACATCACTGATGATTTTAGTGATGAACAACATACACACATATTAATGAAGATTTCTTGCCTCTGATTTGCCAAGCTTGTTACCACTCTGGAGGCTGTATTTTTGAACACAGTTTGATCAAACTGATTATATAGGTTTATATCAGCCTTAGATACATTTGATGATGAGCAACATCCACGTGTATAAATGTGGCACATTTGCATTTGATTGGTTCAACTTGTTACAACTCTGTAGGCCATATTTCTGATGTCTGATAATATTTTGATTAAAGTTTGTATATAAGCTCATATCATCAAGAACTGTGACTATTTTCATTAGTAGTGAAAACTGTGCATATTATTGAGGCATTCTGGCATCCAGTTGTCTGAGTTTGTTACCACTCTAGAGGTTTTATTTCTGCTCAGATTTTGATCAAACTTGGTTATAACCTTATATCAAAATAATTTTGGATGAATTTGATTATGAGCAAAATCTGCACGTATTAATGAGGCATTTTGTCATCCGATTGGCTGAGCTTTTAGCACTCTTGAGACTATTTCTGATCAAATTTTGATCAAACTTTGTATATGTATAAGTGTATTTTATCAAAATCTTGAATGAGTTTGTTCATGATTGATAAAAGTGCATATTAATTACTTTTTATGTGTGCCCGGTGAGCAAAATCAGGCCCATTTGGCTCTCTTGTGCCTTCTCTTGTTGAGATAATATCTGGGTCTTAAATCAGGTGGGAAGGTGAAGGTCATTGAATGAAGATGCATTTTAGGCTGCATTTTGAAAATATTTTTTTTAGGTTCTTTAATGAATTATTGCATTTTAACCAAATTGGAAAAGAAACATTTCAGTGTCTTAAGCAGAACAAGAAATGCCACTTTAATTGTTGATTTTATTATGTTTGCTCCAGTTAAAACATTGGCTACAGTCATGCATACCAGTATCGATATTGATAGATACCTGTACAATCAGCACACTGTGTACGAAGCAGTAACTGGTCTGTGTGTAAATTATATTAGTCATCTTGCTAATCATGGGAAAGTACTGGGTAGTACCGTAAATGATTGTTTTGTCAAGATGTATCAGGGCCTATCATGAAAGTGTAGTAGGGATTGCAAGATTTATTGGCAACCTCTGAGTTGATAAGAAATTGTAGTGGGACTGATACAGCTTATTGGTCTGCAGAGATCAATGGAGTGTGGATGTCGCTACTCTCAAAAATGTACCCAATGGCCATTCATGTAAAACTGTTTTGTGCTACCTCATGTTTTGCCACAGGCATTTGCAAAATTTGTGAGGAAATTGCATTTTTGGTTTGTCTCAGAATAATGATACAAAGCAATAAATATATATCTTCATTCATTCTGTGTTATCCCTTCCATTCTCCTTAAAGTTTGTGTTTATTTGTTATATTTTCATTTGCTTATTTATTTGTAATTATTTTATTTCCCTATAAAAATGATGTTCATCAGATTTGTTTAGACTCGGCATAGTTTATTTGGTGATGTTAAAGTTTTTTCAGTGGAGAATGGGTCATAGGTCAAGATCATAGTATTTGTTGTTTAGCCAGTAAATCTTAACACTTTTTATACAATTAGCATGCAAGTCGTTTTTAATCTTATGTTTAAAACTTATTTTACACATTTATTTTCTTACTTGTAAAAAAATAACTTGTTTCTGAATGTTATACTTTTTGTTTTACACAGTTGAAGATGCTGGTGGCAAGTGCCTTCCCTGTATTGTAGACATTCGTTTTGAGGATCAGGTTGAGGCAGCTGTCCAGTCAGCCATCCAGAAGTTTGGAGGAATTGACATCCTTGTTAATAATGCCAGTGCTATCAGTTTGACTGGGACACTTCAGACTCCTGTGAAAAAATATGACTTAATGATGGGCATAAATGGAAGAGGGACTTACTTATGGTATGTGGAGGCTTATATTTCAATTTTATTTTATTTATTTTACTTTAATTGAACAAAAAGTTCTGACAACTTAAATAATCTTAATAACTCAGATGTTTATGTAATGTAATCTTGATGACTCAAATGTTTATGTACTTTGACAGCTTACATATTTATGTAATGTGGTCTTGATGACTCATGTTTATGTAATATGGTCTTGATGATTCAGATGTTTATGTAATGTGGTCTTGTTGAGTCAGATTTTTATGTAATGAGGTTTTGATGACTCAGATTTTTATGTAATGTGGTCTTGTTGACTCATGTTTATGTAATGAGGTCTTGATGACTGAAATGTTTATGTAATGAGGTCTTGATGACTCAAAGGTCTATGTAATGTGATCTTGTTGACTCAGATTTTTATGTAATGTGGTCTTGTTGACTCATGTTTATGTAATGTGGTCTTGATGACTCAGATGTTCATGTAATGAGGTCTTGATGACTCAGATGTTTAAGTACTCTTGACAACCTGCATGTTTATGTAATGAGGTCTTGATGACTCAAATGTTTATGTAATATGATCTGATGACTCAGACTTTTTATGTAATGTGGTCTTGATAACTCAGATGTTTATGTAATGTGATCTTGATGACTCAGATGTTCATGTAATGAGGTCTTGATGACTCAGATGTTTAAGTACTCTTGACAACCTGCATGTTTATGTAATGAGGTCTTGATAACTCAAATGTTTATGTAATGTGGTCTTGATGACTCAGATGTTTATGTAATGTGGTCTAGATGACTCAGATGTTTATGTAATGTGGTCTTGATGACTCAGATGTTTATGTAATTTGGTTTTGTTGACTCAGATGTTTATGTAATGAGGTCTTGATGACTCAGATGTTTATGTAATGTGGTTTTGTTGGCTCAGATGTTTATGTAATGAGATCTTGATGACTCAGATGTTTATGTAATGAGGTCTTGATGACTCGGATGTTTATGTAATGTGTTTTTGTTGACTCAGATGTTTATGTACGCTTGACAACTTACATGTTTATGTAGTGTGGTCTCAATGACTTAGATGTTTATGTAATGTGGTCTTGATGACTCTGATGTTTATGTAATGTGGTCTTGATGACTCGAGGTTTATGTACTCTTGACAACTTACATGTTTATGTAATTTGGTCTTTGATGTGGCAGAAACCTGAGAACTTTAAGAAAACCACCAAACTTGGAAGGTTTACCACATAACCTTGTATGGTTCAGAATCAGGCATTGAACTAGAGACCACAAAGGTGCAAATGGAACATTTTATCATTATACTAACAAAGGTGCAAATGGAGCATATTCTCACTATACTAACAAAGGTGTAAATGGAACATGTTGTCACTATACTAACAAAGGTGTAGATGGAACATATTGTCACTATACTAACAAAGGTGTAAATGGAACATGTTGTCACTATACTAACAAAGGTGCAAATGGAGCATGTTGTCACTATACTAACAAAGGTGCAAATGGAACATGTTGTCACTATACTAACAAAGGTGCAGATGGAACATACTGTCACTATACTAACAAAGGTCAAATGGAACATGTTGTCACTATACTAACAAAGGTGCAAATGGAACATGTCACTATACTAACAAAGGTGCATATGGAACATGTTGTCACTATACTAACACAGGTGCAGATGGAACATACTGTCACTATACTAACAAAAGTCAAATAGAACATGTTGTCACTATACTAACAAAGGTCAAATGGAACATGTCACTATACTAACAAAGGTACAAATGGAGCATATTCTCACTATACTAACAAAGGTACAAATGGAACATGTTGTCACTATACTAACAAAGGTCAAATGGAACATGTTGTCACTATACTAACAAAGGTGTAAATGGAACATGTTGTCACTATACTAACAAAGGTGTAAATGGAACATGTTGTCACTATACTAACAAAGGTGTAAATGGAACATGTTGTCACTATACTAACAAAGGTCAAATGGAACATGTTGTCACTATACTAACAAAGGTCAAATGGAACATGTTGTCACTATACTAACAAAGGTGTAAATGGAACATGTTGTCACTATACTAACAAAAGTTAAATGGAACATGTTGTCACTGTACTAACAAAGGTCAAATGGAACATGTTGTCACTATACTAACAAAGGTAGAAATGGAGCATATTCTCACTATACTAACAAAGGTACAAATGGAACATGTTGTCACTATACTAACAAAGGTGTAAATGGAACATGTTGTCACTATACTAACAAAGGTGTAAATGGAACATGTTGTCACTATACTAACAAAGGTACAAATGGAGCATATTCTCACTATACTAACAAAGGTACAAATGGAACATGTTGTCACTATACTAACAAAGGTCAAATGGAACATGTTGTCACTATACTAACAAAGGTACAAATGGAGCATATTCTCACTATACTAACAAAGGTGCAAATGGAACATGTTGTCACTATACTAACAAAGGTGTAAATGGAACATGTTGTCACTATACTAACACAGGTGCAGATGGAACATACTGTCACTATACTAACAAAAGTCAAATCGAACATGTTGTCACTATACTAACAAAGGTCAAATGGAACATGTCACTATACTAACAAAGGTACAAATGGAGCATATTCTCACTATACTAACAAAGGTACAAATGGAACATGTTGTCACTATACTAACAAAGGTCAAATGGAACATGTTGTCACTATACTAACAAAGGTGTAAATGGAACATGTTGTCACTATACTAACAAAGGTGTAAATGGAACATGTTGTCACTATACTAACAAAGGTGTAAATGGAACATGTTGTCACTATACTAACAAAGGTCAAATGGAACATGTTGTCACTATACTAACAAAGGTCAAATGGAACATGTTGTCACTATACTAACAAAGGTGTAAATGGAACATGTTGTCACTATACTAACAAAAGTTAAATGGAACATGTTGTCACTATACTAACAAAGGTCAAATGGAACATGTTGTCACTATACTAACAAAGGTCAAATGGAACATGTTGTCACTATACTAACAAAGGTGTAAATGGAACATGTTGTCACTATACTAACAAAGGTGTAAATGGAACATGTTGTCACTATACTAACAAAGGTCAAATGGAACATGTTGTCACTATACTAACAAAGGTACAAATGGAGCATATTCTCACTATACTAACAAAGGTACAAATGGAACATGCTGTCACTATACTAACAAAGGTCAAATGGAACATGTTGTCACTATACTAACAAAAGGTACAAATGGAGCATATTCTCACTATACTAACAAAGGTACAAATGGAACATGTTGTCACTATACTAACAAAAGAGTAAATGGAACATGTTGTCACTATACTAACAAAGGTGTAAATGGAACATGTTGTCACTATACTAACAAAGGTACAAATGGAGCATGTTGTCACTATACTAACAAAGGTACAAATGGAACATGTTGTCACTATACTAACAAAGGTACAAATGGAACATGTTGTCACTATACTAACAAAGGTGCAAATGGAACATGTTGTCACTATACTAACAAAGGTACAAATGGAGCATATTCTCACTATACTAACAAAGGTACAAATGGAACATGTTGTCACTATACTAACAAAGGTACAAATGGAACATGTTGTCACTATACTAACAAAGGTACAAATGGAACATGTTGTCACTATACTAACAAAGGTGTAAATGGAACATGTTGTCACTATACTAACAAAGGTGTAAATGGAGCATATTCTCACTATACTAACAAAGGTACAAATGGAACATGTTGTCACTATACTAACAAAGGTGTAAATGGAACATGTTGTCACTATACTAACAAAGGTACAAATGGAACATGTTGTCACTATACTAACAAAGGTGTAAATGGAGCATATTCTCACTATACTAACAAAGGTCAAATGGAACATGTTGTCACTATACTAACAAAGGTGTAAATGGAGCATGTTGTCACTATACTAACAAAGGTACAAATGGAACATGTTGTCACTATACTAACAAAGGTGTAAATGCAACATGTTGTCACTATACTAACAAAGGTGTAAATGGAACATGTCACTATACTAACAAAGGTACAAATGGAGCATATTCTCACTATACTAACAAGGTACAAATGGAACATGTTGTCACTATACTAACAAAGGTACAAATGGAACATGTTGTCACTATACTAACAAAGGTGTAAATGGAACATGTTGTCACTATACTAACAAAGGTGCAAATGGAACATGTTGTCACTATACTAACAAAGGTGCAAATGGAGCATATTTAAACTATACTAACAAAGGTACAAATGGAACATGTTGTCACTATGCTAACAAAGGTACAAATGGAACATGTTGTCACTATACTAACAAAGGTGTAAATGGAACATGTTGTCACTATACTAACAAAGGTGTAAATGGAACATGTTGTCACTATACTAACAAAGGTGTAAATGGAACATGTTGTCACTATACTAACAAAGGTACAAATGGAGCATATTCTCACTATACTAACAAAGGTACAAATGGAACATGTTGTCACTATACTAACAAAGGTGCAAATGGAGCATATTTAAACTATACTAACAAAGGTGTAAATGGAACATGTTGTCACTATACTAACAAAGGTGCAAATGGAACATGTTGTCACTATACTAACAAAGGTGCAAATGGAACATGTTGTCACTATACTAACAAAGGTGTAAATGGAACATGTTGTCACTATACTAACAAAGGTGCAAATGGAGCATATTCTTGCTATACTAACAAAGGTACAAATGGAACATGTTGTCACTATACTAACAAAGGTGTAAATGGAACATGTTGTCACTATACTAACAAAGGTGCAAATGGAACATGTTGTCACTATACTAACAAAGGTGCAAATGGAACATGTTGTCACTATACTAACAAAGGTGCAAATGGAGCATATTTAAACTATACTAACAAAGGTACAAATGGAACATGTTGTCACTATACTAACAAAGGTACAAATGGAGCATATTTAAACTATACTAACAAAGGTGCAAATGGAACATGTTGTCACTATACTAACAAAGGTACAAATGGAGCATATTGAAACTATACTAACAAAGGTGCAAATGGAACATGTTGTCACTATACTAACAAAGGTACAAATGGAGCATATTTTAACTATACTAACAAAGGTGTAAATGGAACATGTTGTCACTATACTAACAAAGGTGTAAATGGAACATGTTGTCACTATACTAACAAAGGTGCAAATGGAACATGTTGTCACTATACTAACAAAGGTGCAGAATGGGCATATTCTCACTATACTAACAAAGGTGCAAATGGAGCATATTCTCACTATACTAACAAAGGTCCAGAATGAGCATATTCTCACTATACTAACAAAGGTGTAAATGGAGCATATTCTCACTATACTAACAAAGGTCCAGAATGAGCATATTCTCACTATACTAACAAAGGTGTAAATGGAGCATATTCTCACTATACTAACAAAGGTCCAGAATGAGCATATTCTCACTATACTAACAAAGGTGTAAATGGAGCATATTCTCACTATACTATCAGGATTCTGTAACTGTTATAGTATACAATTATAGTCCACCTGAGTCATATTTTATGATACCTTTGGGCTCTGCCTGAGGGTAACATGACATATTTTATGATACCTGAGGGTAATGTGACATATGTTATGGGTGGACAGTGTGTCATATAACCTCAAAAATAGGATAATAATTGTTTTATTGTACTGAAGAAAAGTTAAATTATGTAAATGAAAAAAAAAAAATTCAGAATCCAATTTATCTATTCTGAGTGGTGAAATGCCTAGTAATGCATATAGTTATAGGGTAATATGATGAAAACGTGATGATATTATGATGTAATGTTAGGGGCATGTGAGGGTCATATGATGTGACCTTGAGGGTAACATAAGGACATCTGAGGAGACAGAAATTGTTTGGGGAAATATAATATAATTTTAAATATCACGTGTTTGAATTTCCAGCAGTGACCAGTGGGATTCTAAAACTGAGGTATAATAAAAGTAGCAAGCAGCAGAAGCAGTTCTGTTTAATTAAACTATGGTCAATTTGTTGTCTTATCTGTGTAAATGGTATAACTGGTACTACTTTAAAAGTGAGACACTGTTGTTCCATGGTTTAAATCAATCCATGAATTATCTAATTTTCTCAGCTAAAGTTACTACAGTACATGCTCAGGATAATTACTTCTGCTGATAGGGACTACTTTGTAATTGAATAAATACTGGAACAATTTTTATAGGTTTTAAATTGTATTCAGGAGGTTTACTTTGTTATTGAATAAATACTGGAAGAATTTTTATAGGTTTTAAATTGTATTCAGGAGGTTTACTTTGTAATTGAATAAATACTGGAAGAATTTTTATAGGTTTTAAATTGTATTCAGGAGGTTTAATAGTGGCTGCATGTGCATCTCTTAATTGTAGAACTTTAAAAATCCTTCTGAAAAATCTTAAAGGACATAAAGAAACATAGCTCTGCTTGTCAAAAGACATAATAATATTCAGACTAGTCAACTGTTCACATCATCTGTTTATCCACATGTCTGATAGAAGAGGGACTGTAACAGTTACTGCATAGGAAACAGTTATCACATGGTGCTCCTTAAAAGTTGCTATTCATGATTCTGTAACTTGTTTGTGTTAGTAACAGAGAAATGTCAATATTGGCATATAAGGAATGTTTGACATAACTACCATTGAAAGTCATTCACAAAATTGAGAATAAGACTGCTTCATGTGGCAAGTGATACAGTGTGGCAAGCAAAACAGTGTGGCAAGTGGTACAGTGTGGCAACTGGTACAGTGTGGCAATTGAAACAGTGTGGAAACTGGTACAGTATGGAACTGTTACAATCAGAACTACATACAGGAGGTGCTGTGTGCTTTACAGATTTACTTTTCTATCTAAATTTAATATACCAAAATCTGTTCATAAAAGTGATTTGGGAATTACAATAAAACCAACTGTTTTGGTCAGCATATTTAATGGAATGAAAACAGTTACTTTAATAGTGGAACCTTTGTGAATAGACCCACTAGAGGTACCAAAATGTGTGAAAACAACTGCTTTAACAGTGAAACCTGTGTGAATAGACCACCTAGAGGCACCAAAATGTGGTTGCTGATCAGACTATCAAGTCTCTATTTTTCATGGGATATCAGTTTTCATGGATTTCAAAGTTGATACAGCCCATGAATGTAAAGACAAGGAACAATGATCCTTTTTCTGGAAACAATAGGATCTCATACTAAATCCATGAATTTAAATACCAAGGAAAATGTCATTGTTCACAAAACCATAAAAATGGACACCTACAAAATACATGAATTATAGTTGATGGTCCTTTAATGCATTTCATCAGACTTCCATTTTCAAAATTTGCAGATTCTGTCCACAAATAGTCTTTTAAAACCACAAGGATCTTTAGCACAGGGTTGACTGTACTATCTATAATGTCTCTGCTGAAAAAGAAGCAAGTAGTAATAAATTGACTGCTCATTCATTGCAGCTCCAGAGTTTGCCTCCCCCACCTGATGAAGAGTAAAAATCCTCACATACTGAACCTCAGTCCTCCTCTTAACCTGAATACCAGGTGGTTCAAAGGGCATGTAGGTAAGTTAGTTGCTTTATTTGGGATCTGAAGGTGTATTAAATATAGTCCAGTCTCCCATAATGCTCACTTCATTTCATCTCCAAAGTATCATAACCAGCTAGTGTCTGCAGTAATTATAGTTGGTTTATTTGCATTCTTGTTGTGGATTAAATAGTTCAGAACATAGTGAACAATGGCCATTTGAAAAAAATCTTTTTTTAGCCTTTACATTTCGATAATTTCATGTCCAAAACAAAAGAGCAAGTGATTGATGACACTTGTGTTTGGTTGCTGACAGTATATGGCCCAGAATCGACATATATATATGTATATATATATCTATATATATATATATATATATGTATATGTATATGTTTATATAGTCAAACCTGTCACTGGCTGCCACTCATGTGAAAAGGCAAGCTGACAGTTGCACACAGGTGACCGCTGTACACAGGTTCACCTTTTAAAATTGGTTTTTGAACAAATAATATGCACCGAATATCGTTATCATTATTATTATTATTATTATTATTATTATTATTATTATTATTATTATTATTATTATTATTATTATTATTATCATTACATTGTCAAGATTGTTTTATGTGCAATATACAACAAAATCATAATTACGAGTATATGTTTTTCTCCCAAATTTATGTTCTACAGAAGATTACTGTAACCTGCTCACTTTAATCCATGCTATAAATGAAATCATCACAGACTTAAAAATATACACCGATCTTAGTTTGTTCACGCCATAAAAACAATATATGGATTAGTCAGTTGCTCAACTCGACAAGATCAAAAAACAGTCAGCTTATGTCAGAAGCCTGTGATTAACAGAAACTCAAAAGAAGCCATATATGACTATTCATTGTGACCCATGAACCGAAACTTCACCTGTCTTTACAGACACATTTTAAATATGAATGACTCCTGACCCTAATGAAAAGGGATGTAACTCATATCTCTTCTCAAAGATGAACTTTTTTCTTCAGAGATATCTTTAATTCATAGGCAAATAAATGAAGATATCTAACTATACCTATCCCACAGGCACAAAAGGTGACTTCCATTTCTGCTGCGATAAAACAACTACTTTTCCCACCATCCAGCAAACAAATTGCTTCAACCCTCTACCCTAATGATAAAAACTGCCTCGCTTTCAAATTTGATATATTGACACCTTTGAGTTACACTGTCAACGTGACTGGAGAGTACAAGCAAGATAAGAAATGTTAGCACATCAATTCACATGATATTCCTTTATCTAAACAATGGCTTCCTCATGAAGTAAAAATTCAGTTTGCACAGACTGAACAGTCAATGTAGATATGCTCTAGTGACCGCTTAAGGCAGAGAGAAACCATTGTTTGGTTAGGAAACACCTGACTGCTGACTGTAGAAGGCAGGTGGCCGTTACATACAGTACATTTTATATAGGAAATTTGCCGTTGGGAAATTAGAATGGATATTGTGAACAGGTGACCGCTGAGTGAAGGTGACCATTAGGACATGTTTGACTGTATTGACTGTGTATACATATATATATATATATATATATATATATATATATATATATATATATATATATATATATATATATATATATATATATAATCAACTATATTTTTCAACTATATTTTTGTGATACGATTTCAGCAATTATCAATGAAATGTTATTGCTTTTTATTGGATCTTTCCATAAAACCCTGTTCTTTTGTGCTGTCATTTTGAAGTTATTATCTAATGTACATATTCAAAATATTAAATGTTCAAGGACTATAGATTAACAGTGTTATATTTTAATGTATTGAGGCAGTTATCACCATTATAAATGCTGGAAACAATGCACAGCTAATGAGGATGCCTACTTTATTCAGTCACTATAAGTAATAGTTGCCATGTATACTATTTGATGATGACAAGAATGAGGTAGATATAGTTTCTTTGTTGTATTTACAGCTTACACAATGGCTAAGTATGGAATGTCCATGTGTGTACTGGGTATGTCAGAGGAGTTTAAGTCAGAAGGAATTGCTGTAAATGCTTTGTGGCCAAGAACAGGTGAGGATAAAAGGAGATGATGCTTTTCTAAAAGTATTTCACTTTTTATCTTATATATTTTGTTTTTTTGTTGCTGAATATTTTTGATCAGTGACTTCAAAAGGGCATGGAATGTAAGTAATAATTATGCAGGTTTCATGGAAAAAGATTTCTCTTTTATTGAAAGGCTTACATATACTAGGTTAAGATATATGTCCACATGATTGAAGACCATTCATTTTTTAACCTATTGCCAAGACATAAGTGTATGTTCACAAAGATGTGTTGCCTTATGTCTGTATTATTAGCCTTACTGCCATAGCAGTATGGTTTTATTCTGTCAATATTTTTGTGTGTGAACAAAATAACTCATCAACTGTTTTATAGTATTTAATTAAACTTGGTAAGATTATTGAGAGAAGAAATGATGAAATTTGTATCCTTGTTCATCAACATCTTCTGGAGTACCGTATATACTTGATTATAAGTCGACCTCCCCTTTTTAGGGCTGCAAAAAGTGAATTTCTCTTTGACCCTCTTATAAGTCGGGGTGTATTTTGCAAGTGAGATCCGTCTGAAGGGATGACTTCTTAGTGAGTCAGAAATGCACTTTGGAAATATAAACAAGCCAAACTGGATAGATAGATAAGAAAAAAAAAGACAAAACCAGTGTAAAATACAATTATATTATTGAGTGAAATATGTCACAAATAAATTGACAACTTACAATTTGTCCATCTTGGTGTAATGAAGTCCATTGAAATCCATAATGCTTGACATTTTAAATCCATTTATATGATAAATCCACGAATTCAATTATAGGTCACATACCGGTATAAAATAGAAGTTCAGAATGATCTGATTCACAATATCCTGTAATATGTTAATTCCACACGTACAACAAATAAACAATGAAAGTTAAGTTCACTTTTTTTGTGATTCATGGTATTCTATAAATGTCACTATCTAATGTCATCTGGTACAAAGTCCAAGAATTAATCCTCATTGTCTGATAAAGTTCTGAAATCCTACATCGTCGTCTAGTCATTGTAAATCGTCGTCTAGTCATCGTAAATCTCGTCCGATTCCAATTCCTTGGCTTTACTGTCATATGTGAGTGCTTATGCAGAGACTGAGCTTGGGCTCTGTAAGTAACTCTTTGATCATAAAGTCAGAAATCTTTTAAAGGATGCAACTGAACACATGTCAATTGTGCGGCAAGATAATAGGGAGTTCAAATAACCACCCTCTGTTACTTGTCACTGAACAAGTATCATACTCATGGCTTGATCAACAGGTTGTCACATGGGAAAAAAAGAGTGTGTTGCCTTTACAAGCTAAGTGATTAAGGTCAACATGTATGCACAGGAAGTTGTAGAACTCTACTTGGTACTGAACAAGTATTAGATTTGTGGCTCGATCAAAACGATTGTCAACTTGAAAACAAAGTGAGTGCCTTTACAAGCCAAAGGTTTATCGGCCCATGTGCACTGGCAGATAACTTGGGAAATATCACTTGGGAATTAAATCTGACTTGTGGAAAAGGAAAATGCAAATTAAATCAAAACTTTTTTTGCATCAAGCACAGTCTTTATACAGCAAAACACAAATATTAATACAAATACAGGTTCGGACTGGCACAAAAATGGAAGCAATATACTTACTAGTAAACACCCACGGTAAACATTGACGGACAGTTCAATTTGCGGTAGGTAGTATTTAATTTACCGGTAATATTTTCAAAATATTAAAATTCAAATAACTGTAGATACATGTTTTATGTAATGAATACGGTCATGAAATGGATAAACACTGAATACCATATATGCGTTACTGCATAGGAATAGTGGCATCAAAATGTAAAAATATATGAATGTACAGTATTTTTATGTCCTGCAAACATCTAGAGTTTCCAACATTACCCCAAGATTTATTATTTTTTTTTAATGTTGCGCTTATAAGACGACCCCTACTCTGCATGAATCGAATTTTAAGTAAAAAAAATGTCGACTTATAAGCGAGTATATAGGGTAGTTGTTGAACATGATGAACATTTCCATGATAAATATCATACTACATGTATTTACTATCTTATTATCTTTGGTCACCCAGCATACTATTTATTATGAATGTTATTAACTGTGGTCACTAGGCATACTATTTACTATGTTATTATCTTTGGTCACCCAGCATGCAGTTTTTATATATGTTATTATTTGTGGTTACTCAGAATACTGTTTACTATATATGTTATTATCTTTGGTCATGTGGCATATTATTTACTATGTATGTTTTTTATTATCTGCAGTCACCCACATTACTATTTACCATACATGATATTATCTTTGGTCACCCAGAGTACTATTTACAGTGCTATTAAATTTGGTCATCCAGCATACTATTTACCATGTATGTTATTATCTTTGGTCACGTGGCATACTTTTTACTATATTATGTTATTATCTTTGGTCACGTGGCATACTTTTTATTATATTATGTTATTATCTTTGGTCAAGTGGCATATTATTTACTATGTATGTTTGTTATTATCTGCGGTCACCCAGATTAATATTTACAATGTATGATATTACTATATTATGTTATTATCTTTGGTCACGTGGAATACTTTTTATTATATTATGTTATTATCTTTGGTTATGTGGCATATTATTTACTATGTATGTTTGTTATTATCTGCGGTCACCCAGATTAATATTTACAATGTATGATATTACTATATTATGTTATTATCTTTGGTCACGTGGCATACTTTTTATTATATTATGTTATTATCTTTGGTTATGTGGCATATTATTTACTATGTATGTTTGTTATTATCTGCGGTCACCCAGATTAATATTTACAATGTATGATATTACTATATTATGTTATTATCTTTGGTCACGTGGCATACTTTTTATTATATTATGTTATTATCTTTGGTTATGTGGCATATTATTTACTATGTATGTTTGTTATTATCTGCGGTCACTCAGATTAATATTTACAATGTATGATATTACTATATTATGTTATTATCTTCAGTCATCTGGCATACTATTTAGTATGTATGTTATTATTGGCAGTCATACAGCATACCATTTATTATATATGTGATTATCTTTGGTCACTCTGCATACTGTTTACTACTGTAGTATCACTAAATTTCATGGGATACCAATTTTCATGGATTTCATTGTTACTCTGACCCACAGATTTAAAGACCCAACGAAAAATTAGCCACATATGATAAAGAAGCCCCCCCCCCCCATTTTATTTACTGTTTGATTCCTAGAGATCAACAAACCTATTTGATTAAATTTGTGTCATTTCTCTAATCTGGTAAAAAATATTAGCTTTTACACGTATTTTATTTAACCCTTTAAAAAAAGAATCCTAAAGCATTTTATATATTGTTTCAGTGCACATGTATCTATATGGTATCTGGATGTTGTTGTTTCCACTCATTGCCTTAAATCATTATGTTGTGAGATAAGTAAGGATAGAGAGAAACAAGAAAAAGCACAAGGTCTTCAAACACTGATATTACTGAAAATGAAAGAAAGAATAAGAAATGATACTGTAAATGAAAATTAGATTTAATACTTATTCGAATCGATTCTTCATTCAAGTGAAACTATTGTTACAAAATTTAAATCCTTGTGAAATCTCGTCTCAATTTATCCATATGCATGCTTAATCCCAATGAACAAAAGGACTGTAAAATACTAAAAGTATTGCTAGAAGCACAGTTACTAATGAAACACTATATATACACTAATTACTGCAGATTATTGAAGTTCACACTGCACCGATTTTCAGCAAAACCACTGAATCAACATCGCGTCAATCACATCGGTTGGTACACACATATGTTTGTTGGGTAAATATTCCTGAAATTGTTGAATTAAACAAGTCTGGTATTCTTAAAGCCACGGATAATTAGGTCCAATCCGTCGCACCTTTTGGGGTGGGCCGCAATTATCCATTCAGCATGCATTGGCTTGATTCATGAGGGTTTAAGTAAAGTCTAGTGGTTGAAGTTGGTTCGTACATGAGGCAGACTCAAACAAAGGAATGATTCTATTGTTTTTCAATTTAGTTAGCATCTTCACACTTTGATGGGCTTTGAACACATCAAATGTTGACACAGATTGCAAATTGTATTGATGATGACATTATCCAAACCGACTGGATCTAAGTTGAATTTTACCACTCTTCAGCCACTGTGCTAACGCCATGGTCTTCAGAAAGTAAGGACAGTGTTTTAAGGAAAGGTCATACACATGTACTTTAATAACCAATTAGCTTAGTGTTGTTAGCTGCATCGGCTCCCTTTGATGTCGAGTGTAGGTGGTTTATCTTGATGGGTGTTTGATTTGTGCTCATACAGATGGTAGTATTGTTTTAACGATTGCAGTGACTGTCGTTTGTTGTCGTCATAGTTTTGTTCATTTGTATTCTTTATTTGGGGTATTGCAGAGGTTAATCCATGAAATTAAATGCCAGCAAATATGCAAACTTTGACAGGTAAAACCACGAATTCAAGTACCCACAAAAATGTCTTTTTTTTACAAAACCATGAAAATTGAGGCCCACGATAATAAATGATACTACAGTATGTATGTTATTATCTTTGGTCATCCAGCATATTTTTTGCTATGTTATTATCTGCAGTCATCCAGAATATCATTTACTATGATGTTATTATCTGCAGTCACCCAGCCTGCTATTTACTATTTTTTTGCTCTGCTGGACATAGACCAGAAGAGCTTATGGGATGATCTGTTGTCCATCGTCCGTCATCTGTTCGTCCATTAGCAAAAGTTTGTTATCATTACTCCTCCTAAACTACTTGGAGGATTGCCATGAAACTTTACACACACACATTCATCCCATGGTCTAGTTGGTCCTAGATAAAAATGGTGTTGCTCGCACATCCAATATGACCACCACAGTGGCATGGTTAAGAATCTTGTTATTGCTACTCCTCCTGAATGAATGGTCATATTATAATAGGTCTAATATGGCTGCCACAGTGGCCACCTTGAAAATCTTGTTATCACTACTTATCCTGAATGAATGGTCATATTATCATGGTGTTTTCAGTAAAAGACCTCTTATAATGTTTTGTTGATCTTAAATTAAAATGGTGCTGATATGATGTCCAATGGTGGTGGTGGGGTCGTTGGGGACAATTCCCCCTGGGTGCCAGGTGAAGGGAGGTGCCATTGGGAGTTGTTTGTTTTTTTTAGCTGAAATTTTCATAGTATTTCATCTCACCTTAGTGTAATGGGGGCAATTATTCACAAAACTTATATTTAGATTGGGGGGGGGGGAGAGAGGAGAATGGAGGCTGTTCTCTGTTGCAAAGTAGGGGTGCCACTAAAGAACATTGCCCCCGGGTGTCTCAAACTCTCATGCCGCCAGTACTGACATCCAATATGTGGCCATCTTGAAAATGTTGTTTTAGCTACTCTTAAAGGGAAAGTCATTTTGACATGGGGTTTTCATCAGATGAGTTCTTATGGTGTCTACTTGGTCCTAAATGAAAATGACTAATTCTCAATATGGCCACCATGATGACTATCTTGAAAATATTGTTAACTCTACTCCCAAATGGATGGCTATATCAACATGGGGTTTTCAAAAATAGACTTCAGATGATACCTGATCCTAAATGAAATTGGTGCCAGTCATACATCCAATATGGCTGCCATGATGGCTGTTGTGAAAATCTTGTTGTCACTACTCCCCCTGAATGGATGATCATTATGATATGGTGTTTTGACCAAAAGACTTCTAATGATGCTTACTGCGTCCTAATTGAAAATGGTACCATTCTGATATCCAGTATGTCCACCACAGCAGCTAATTTGAAAATATTGTTATCGCTGAAGAATATCAGAGATGGTTTAAACACTTAGCAGTTAAAAGGAAGAAATGGTCTTATCTTGAATTCCTGGAAATTCTTTTCACCCAGTAGTGCATCAGTCTCTTCAAGAGACTCTTGTTTGTTATTATCTGTGGTCACCCTGCATTCTGTGTACACCACTCCCTCGATAACTTGCGCCAGGATAACTCGCGAATCAGCTTATAGTGTGGGGTCAGGCATGCATCCCATTTTTTTAAACTAAAAAATACCAAAAACATTGGCCCCAATTTGTTGAACATGAAGAAAATCGCAATCAAAATTGGTCAATAAAACCTTGATATATGGCTCATTTTATCTGGAAAAACGGTGGTTAGTGCCTGGAAATTTGAATCAACATCATGAAATTCTCAGCTTTTAATAAGAAGTCATATATTTTGTTAAATTTTCTTTCCAAACAACATTTTCAGTACACTGTAAATAACAACATTCTATGAAATTTTGATACATGAAAATGTCACTAATGCCTACTGGTGGCAATACTTTAATATATAAATACCAATTAAATAAGTTTTGTCAAGTGAAATTTGTGTTTTAGTTTTTGTTTTTAATTCGGTTTCTGTGTAATCATCATAAATGCAATATGCCCTCTTGTATTCAAACGTGAAAAATGAGCGTTTCTGTGAGAACCTAATTAAGTGCCGATCATGTTTTGATCTCTGACTTGCGGAAATATTTGTTGGATTGTTACTCTGAATTGAGAGAAGACTTGCTTTGTATTATCACATTCATTATGTCTTTTGTATCAAATCAAATAAAGGGAGTGGAATAAAATAAAAGTTAAAAGGCATGCAAATCCTATCTGCGTAAGAGCTAACAGTCATGGTCATGTGTCAAGTCAATTCACACTGTTATAAATATTATTATGTAAGTAATATAATTAAACTACATTAAATTTGCCTATTAATTCACAAATGTGATCAAAGATAGCAAGGCAACCAAGCAAAATGAATACTTGGTGAATAAAAAGCTTTGTTTCACAGATACGTTCATTACAGAGAACCAAGTTCCAGAGTTTATAGTGAACTTAAAATTCTTGAATTGGCACTCAGAGGTTTCCTCAAGGATGAGAAGTTTCACTATTACTTGCAATGAAATCACGGCATCAATATTTTACTAATAGAACAATATAAAAAGTTTAGATGTCGACGGTTGTTTCACGAAATAAATGTCCCTATTTTTTTATAAAAAGGAATCTTGTTTTGTTGTGAATCAACAACAACAAAAAGCAGTGACATAATGCGCAATGTTTTCACACACATGTGATGGTTGTTGAAACCTCTTCGGAAATGTTGCTAACGATCTTTCAGAGGTTGGGTATCTTGAAAATAAAGGTAATTTATACAAAAAAATGAACAACTTCATTAGAAAAAGCTCTTTATTGACAATTATTCCCAATGCAATCATAAAACGAGTATTCAGCCATTAAACAGCCCTATTACCCCACCACCACCACAACCAATTTTTCTTGATGTCAAGTGGGGATGGCTTTCCCTTCTTTATTTTTTTGAGGTCCCTTGGTAACTCTTGCCCTTGCTTATAGTGCAGTCTATGCTTTTGGACCCCGTTGTTGTGTGAATTTTCAAGGTAGAGGTGTACTATATATGTTATTATCTTTGGTCACCTAGCATACTATTTACTATATATGTTGTCGTCTTGGGTCAACCCACATACTTTAGCTTTCATTACTATGCAATGGAAAACCCACACCAGATATATCCTCTGGGAAATGGAGTTGCCTCTCCATACAAAAATGAATGACTTACTACTGTAGCAACCATAAAATCCACAGAAATTAGTACTCTGTGAGTAAAAGTGAATTCATGGTGTACAATAAAGCATACAAAAAAGTCCTGTCACAGCAAGTGATTTGTGGGGACAGTTAAGATTGGCATCTGTGTAATCCATTCTAGTAAGTACTTAATTATACCTAAATGACAGACAGGTAAATTAAAACATACAGGATATTACTAAGGCCTTTGTAATCTTTCTTCACTGGTGAAAATACTATGATGTCACTATGGTAGTAAATTTCTGACAGCAGTCCTCAGCTTGTAGTGATGTTGATGATCAATCTGCTGTAAGTTCGGCCTAACATTGGCCATTCATCTTTTCAGTAACCTTTAATCCTTTATTATCTTTAAAACTGAGCAATGCTAAACAGTCGCCATTCTGCCTGTTTCATACAATACTAAGAATTACAGTCAGATCTGCTAAAGAGGCCACCTCCCTTTCATCAACCACCTGTCTTGAACTGTCATTTGTAATGTACATTATTAAAGATAAAATCTGTAGTAAGAAGTCGCTTATCTTCAAAGGTCACTTTGTTCTGTTGCAGAGGTGCCATTGAATATGGGTTTCAATGTATGGAGTTCACCCTTAATATGTACAGGTAATATTTACAGGGTTCGAAAAATCCTAAAAAATTCTTGTCTGGAATACAGATTTTTATGAAATAGCCACAAAAAAACTGAAGTTTCCTTTAAAATCCTAATCATACATTCTGGGCTAGTGAAACAAAATTTTACTTGCCCAGCATTGCCCAGCAAAATGTTCAACTTGTCTTGGGCTTTTGCACAAGGGATTTTCCCACCCTTGACTTGTAAATTTGTAAATACTCCTCTGTCTCCACCCACCTCACTCCTCCAACAAAAAAACCCTCACAGATTTAACACTAGTTAATATTCTTCCTGCTTTTCAGACTTAGTAATGAATGACTTTGGTTGTTTAAATTTTTTTCCTAGCCATTTTGACAGCAGCCATGGAGATGATTGGAGGTGGAGGATCTATACGCAGCCAATGTCGGAAGCCTGAGATCATGGCAGATGCAGCCTATGTCATGCTTTGCAAAGATAGTCGATCCTACACAGGCAACTTTGCCATAGATGATGAGGTTCTGAGAGAGGCTGGTGTAACAAATTTGGACCAATATTCATGTGTACCAGGTGAAGAACAAACACAAACAAATATTGACATTCAATTTTAGAGATGGAGAGGTTTAAAAACAAGCAACAGATACACAAGGTCTATTCTAGGATGCATGATTGTAGGATTTACACTAATTTCTCAAACATTGCAGCAAATAATCAATTGAATGTGCAACAGCAGCACAGCATATTTGCAAGCCCAACCTTTATTACTTTATTGAATACATTCTACATTTAGAAAATTGTCCCCATTTATTCACATGCAGGGGGATTTTGCCCCCTAAATTTTCAGTTCTAGAATAGACCCTGGATACATTAATAGAGAGAGCGGGTACTAGTTATACATGATACACTTTACATTTTTTACACATGGCACAGGTTACATATTTTACACATAGCACAGGTTACATATTTTACACATGGCACAGGTTACATATTTTACACATGGCACAGGTTACATATTTTACACATGGCACAGGTTACTTTACCTTAAGAAGAAGAGAGGGTATAAGGTTATGCTTTTCCTCTCAAGTGCAACATGGTTCTAAAACAGATATTTGGATAACAAAGTTTCCAACAATGAAGAAGTTTTTTTATAAAAAAATATATTTCTCATATGATTGTTTTTGTTTTATGGTTGTTTTTGGTTTAGTGTTCATAAATGAAGTATCCAGAATCATTTGTCAAAATCTAAACTTTGACAGGCAATAAATTGTTTCAGCAACAAGTCTGTCCACTGCATACCAACACTGGCTCATATCTAAGCAATAGTATGAGTGTCACCAGCAACAGGCTATTACAAATGTATGCTTGCTATCAAAAAGAGAGTCGGTCAGTAATAGAACGTAGAACCAGAAAGTTCTGTTTTGTTTTCTCTTACATAACATATGCAAGATACAATAATAAGTTCAGGGATGACAGGATTAAAATGAGAGAGAACTGAGACAGTGACAAAACAAATTTTTTGTAATGACAGGATTAAAATGAGAGAGAACTGAGACAGTGACAAAACAAATTTTTTGTAATGACAGGATTAAAATGAGAGAGAACTGAGACAGTGACAAAACAAATTTTTTGTAATGACAGGATTAAAATGAGAGAGAACTGAGATAAAACAAATTTTTTGTAGATAGTACATTTTTTTTGGAGTAGGGTTGAAAAGATTAAAATTTTGACCCTTTCATGGTAGGTTTTAAAAAACTGTCATGAATTAAAACTTCTAAATGAGATGTCAGTTTTGAAAAGAAGTCATAGAAGATGCATACTCCAGCATCCTATTGTATGGACTAAATCACAGTGGAATCTCTTCATAATGGATTTAGTGAATTTTTACATAGTTCAAAGTCATATTAGAGTCTGAATGTTTAAAGAACTTGTGGTGGAAATTTTTAATGATTTAGTAATCTCAGATTAAAATCTAAAAATAAATCCTGTCAGATGTATAGTCTGCTGAAATAAATGAGTCTAAAATTTTAATCATTTAATAAAACTTTTAGAAAATATGACAAAACAGTAATCTGTTTTGTTCACTGAGAATGCTTTGGCAGGCTTTGATCACAGCATATACGGCACAAAAGACTCAAAGATGACCATTGTGGTGTCTGAAGTACAAGTTCCTTCCTTCCTTGAATCATCCCATCTTTGCTAATGTACATAAATTGGATGATGGCTTCATAATTATTGAGCAGAATTCATTAATCACTTTCATTGATACTGTAAATAAGAAATCAAAGGAACTGCAGATATCAACTGCTATGAAAAATATAAAGGACTGTTAACCCAACATTCTATCAATGGTAGTTGTGAACACACAGTAGCCAATCAAGCTCATAATAGAGAGCAGGGAATATTTTTCTATTAATCCTAGTCAAAATCAGATATTAACAGTGAACCATTATGCTATTATTATTATTATTATTTTTTATGGAATAGTCTGTCATGTCAATTAAATGGCACCATTGCATAATTTTTTCTTTTGTATTTTTCTGTTGTGGAGTGCTGAGTAATTTTGACTGGTCCTGTTCAGGGTGAAGTATCGCTAAGAGTAGTTCAGCATACACTAATAAGACACAATTTGCCAGTGGGATATAGTACTACTGGCTGTCACTGCTAAAATAAAAATCTCATTATATCTGCAGTTGCTAAAAAATAACTCCCAAAATTTAAACTCCACATTTTAGACAAAATTGTCAAATTTCATGTCCTCGAACATACAGTATTATATGGTAGCTAGTTTTCTTGGTCATAGAAAAATCCTGTTTATAACAAACACATTTCATCATTCCCTACTCCTTTGTGGTTTGTAATAGACCACTTTTTGATTGAGTGTTCTAGTTAATATTAATTTTTTATTTCTCATTATTTTACTGTAGGGTCAACCCTCCTGCCAGACTTTTTCCTGGATGAGTCTCAGAGTCCAGAGGCACTTAAACAACAAATGGAGCAGCATGGTGCCAAACCTGCCTTTGGTAATGAGTCAGCTGCTGATGGGCCTGCCAGAACTTTCCATGAGATTGAAAAATCGCTGGGAGAAGAGATGATCAAGTCCATTGGGGGAGTTTTTCAGTTTAACCTAACAGGTAAAAGTCTTCGTGTGTGTGTGTGTGTTTGGAAGGGAAGGAAGAAGGGTTGGCATTGTCTATATTATACTATTAGAACCTTGTTGGAGGCATTCTCTTCATGAGAGTTGCAGAGTTGTAGTTTTAGAACCTGTAGCCAAAGGTTCAAGGTTCTAAAATACTAGGTGGCAACTATGATGCAGAGAACCCCACTAATAAGGCTCTAATAATTTAGTTGTACTGAATAAACCACGACAAAATAATTTCAGTCACAAATCTTCAAGGGCAATGGCATGTCATGCCTCAGACATCATGGATGTAACATGTACAATGATGTAACAGTCAATATGCCTGATTACATTACAGCAAACAAGATTAGTCACTGAAGGAGGATCTGAACATTTTAAAGCAATTTCAAAAGATCTAATCATTTATCGTCGAATTAAATTTACTAACAGTTTAATTTTCATTTCTTTTAATGCATGGCTAAATAGTTATTAGTTCATCATCATTATTGCAAGGTGATGAGAAAAAACCTTCGGTAATCACTGGAGCAGAGGTTAACACTGTCATCATTTTGACACAGTGGTATGATGTCACAATTAAATAAGTGAAGACAATTTTTGCAGATTGGCCAGTTAAATCTTTTGCTTCATTTAGAATTGCTAGGTAAGTTAGTTAAGTGACAGTGACATAACACACAAGTTAACAAAATTAAGTTAAAATTTGTTTTGGTTAGTGTGAAATGCTTGTTAGTGTTAAAGAACAGTATAAAAAAGGACACTGACACCATAGGTACTCCAGATGAGCCGAAAACCCACCTCTTCCACACCTGGGAATACTTGCTTTTGTATTATATTCTAAGACTTTTACAGGCCTAACAAAATTTCAAATGACTACTGATCCTGCAATGCAAGAGAGGATAATATTTTGCTTTTTTTTTTTTTGTTTGAAAAGTGGCTTGTCTTTGTCCAATCAATCAACGTGCACCCTGCTTTATCAGTCAGTGTGCATGCTGCTTTATTAGTCAGTGTGCACCCTGCCTTATCAGTCAGTGTGCATGCTGCTTTATCAGTCAGTGTGCACCCTGCCTTATCAGTCAGTGTGCATTCTGCTTTATCAGTCAGTGTGCACCCTGCCTTATCAGTCAGTGTGCATGCTGCTTTATCAGTCAGTGTGCAGGCTGCCTTATCAGTCAGTGCACAAGAATGGTAGACTGGTCATGGCATCAAAGGGTCACATACAAACTCCTGAGTACTTTGAGTTATAATTATGTAAGAATAAAGTAAACTGTTTTAATAGTGGTTTATTGCCTGTGTTTGATATTTCAAGACTTATACAGGACTCCACTGACACAGTGGCATAATTTATCATTTAAGCGAATTTACAAATGATTCTATTGCCATTTATTTCTCAGTGTATGGCTTAAAAGATGCTAATTCATAATTAGTATTACCAGGTAGTGAGAATAAGTTATAAGTAAACTCCAAAATATCAGCAATACAACACGGTTATCATCATGGATGGGAGACTGTGATATATGTGTCAGAAAGGTTAGAATCATAGTCATTCTGTTAATCTGCAAGTTTTTAGAAGGCAGCCATTTTCAGTTGAAACACCTAACATGTGAGTGTGAGTTAATCTTTACTTATGTACTTGTTTGTGTAACACGTGTATTAATTTTTGTTTGCTCAAAAGTTCAGCCACTTTGTAAATCAGTTGCTTGATGCAGCTGTTGTTTCAGGTAAATGAAGTTATGCAGGAGCAGATGAACAAGACATATTAAATACACTGTTGGGACCAATCTTGCAGAGTGCGTGTACATCTTGGAATGAAGGTGTGTCATATACCTAAAATAGGTTGCTGTTACCCACTTTTTATGCTTTATTCGTTATTATTTAAAAAATTGTGTCCAGATCTCAATGTCAGTATCCTTTTTCCAAAGTTCATCAAAGTGGCAATGTGGGTGCATATTGGGACACACATGCGTCTTGCACCAAATTCTAGCCACTATGGCAAACTTACCAGGGTCTGTTCAACACTGCTTATAGTTAATCATTTATGCCACAGAAACAGGGTTATTTTATGAACTCACAGATGGTCTCTACATTTGATATAGAATATTATTCTGTTGTCCAACATCTACATTAAATCTTTTTTTTTTATAAATATATATCCCCAGATTGTAATGGTGTATCATAATCAGACTTTTCATGTAGGTTCACAAGGAGATATAAAAATCCAATGCAGTCAATAGTCCAGAGGTTCATAGTCACAGCATGCCGTTTATGAGAATTACTCCAGATTGTAAAAATTTTATAAATAATGCCCTTAAAGTAAATGGACAGAATTTACCATTGTATTCAATGCTTATACTAAATGAAAGGGCCAGGAAAAGGTTACAATCACTGAAATAGTTACAGTATATCTGGTAAAAGTTTGAACCTTATAAAAATTCAAACACAGGGAAAATATTAGGGACTGATAATTTTAATTTCTCTTTAATTTTAATTTCCTTATGAATGTGCAAATATTTGAAGATATAGCTTATTGTATTTGACTAATAATGACTTACAAAAACATGACTGTCAATCAAGGATCTAGTCTATTTTATTGACTTGATTTGCTAAGGTGGGTTGTCTATTTCATGGATCTTGTGGAGGTGGTTTTTGTTTTAAGTGGGTAATTGACACACTTAATCAGACTTCATAATGTCTCACCTAGAGCAATTTGAAACACAGGCTGGCTTTACTGAGGACTTGAGAAGAATTACTGTTCTGATAATTGCACTTAGTTCACTTGCTTCCTTTGTATATTTTTAATTGCAATAAACACACAAGCATCTTGTAACATTGCCATAATGATGTGATTTCAACAACTCTGTTATTAATTACCTGAGCTAGTTCTCCAATGTGATTAAAATCAAGACCTACTTGTAATAAGTTATATCGGAGATCTTGATTTTAATCCGACTGGCTTGTTCTCTCTCATACATACATACAGATAGAGAGAGAGAGAATTCTGATACAAAAGAATTACTTTTATATTATATATGGCAAAAGACCAAATGTTTTCAGTGACTTTAAATATATTTTTTCAAAGTCATATTGAATAGTGATACCTTTTTAATGTTTCATCGTGATGTGGTTGGATTTCTAAAAAGATGGTTTACAAACCGTACTGGCCCATGACATCATCAAATAATTGGCTTATCTTATTTCAGATATTCAATTTATTCAGTTTATGCAACCTTTAATTTGTGTTGCAAGATAAATCTCTGGTTTTCTTGGTTCTACATGACTGAGAGTTTGTGACGAAATGCAGGAAATGTTTGTCATTTTTGATAGTCATTACACTACAAGTAGGTTTAATCTGTTCCTATAGACTTTCATCATGGCATTTATTTATTTATTTTTTTATTTAATGGGGGCGATATATACAGATTTGTAGATTTTCTTCAGTAGGATATTTTTGCATCTCGGTGATTACGATGCAATCATTTAATTTCAGGTAAATTAAAAAATGTAAACACAAAAATTATTCAGAATGGATCATTTGTACAATAGGATTTATCATATGTTTTATTTTTAAAATGATGTCACAATATAATGCACTTAATGCACAATCTAACTAGTCAAACAATACAATTTGAGTCATGGTAATGAAAGATCAGCACTACTCTGACATCCTGATAGTTCTTGTGACTTTGTCCTAGACATAATAACTTTTTTAACATTTCTGCATTAAACTTAAACTTTTCTACAATTTTGATAGTGGAGAGTGGAGATAACCATCCTGTATTTACGGATTTTAGAATACTTGTGTCTTTACTGGCCCTATTTATGCACCATCAGTAAACTCAATCTTCAACAGTTAAACAACTATTAACATCTATTTTTTAACAAAATGGTTATTACTTCATTATATGCTTGTAGGTCAGGATGCTGGCACATGGTACCTTGACCTCAAGAATGGCCGTGGTTCTGTAGGTCAAGGTGAGGCTTTAGAGTCTGCTCAATGCACCATGACCATGGACAGCGAGGATTTCACTAAGATGTTCACAGGACAACTAAAACCTACAACTGCCTTCATGCTAGGAAAACTGAAGATCAAAGGTGATATGGGACTGGCTATGAAACTTGAAAAACTGATGGGGAAAATGAAGTCCAGGCTATAGACATTATTCAGTAACACAAGATAAGAAAATGACATAAAGTTAAATTCAATTGTAAACTTATATTACAGTTACACTTGTGTCATATTTTGGGTCATAGTGTCATAGTGTCCATTTCACCTTTATTGAATATAATTGTAAAACAATAAATGATGTGGCTATACTTTTGAAGAGCCTTCTACATGTATTACCACAGTCATGTACAATTTCATCACACAAAGCCTTACCAGTGATCTCATGTTGTATGTATTCATGTATAAGGATGGATTTCAGAGTGCTTTTATATTCTATGAATGTGAATTTGATATTGATAAATGTACATTACATGTGATTAAGATAATATTGTTGAACAATCATGACAATATTTACTCAAGAAAGGAACATCTCTGATAACCCATAGCTGTTCTTCTTCTTTGCATCAGAAGTTTTTTAAATGAAATGTTCGCATATATTTATGGGGTATGAATGTAAGAATAAATTTGATACATCTCACACATTTTCCCCATTTGAAAAAAAATAAAAACAATTGATGATTTTTAACTGATGTGTTGCATTAAGTATACAAAGTTTACAGTAGTAGTGATGATTCTGCAAGGTTTACTGGTTGACAGGGTGGTGAATGTACTGACCCCAGTCACATTTTTATACATAATGTACATCAGAGTTATGTGGATGTATATTTGTGGATAGACTTGTCTAAAATTACAGAATTGCTTTTCGATTGAAAATTAATCAGAAAGTGTGAGTTTTGGATAAATTAGCGTTATTTAGCATACATACGGTGTTCAAGTAGTATCTATCTGCCAATGATAGCCTTGATGTAAAATGTTACATTTTTGGAAGAAAATTTGGAATTTACCCTAAAGCAGTCCTGACAACTCTAACAAGACCCCTTCTCAGTAAGGCAGTCAATATTTTTCCACAAGTTAGACCAATTTCAGTAAAGTGCAATGATATATCATGTGCTGCCATTGTTGACTTGGAAAACATGCATTTGAAAAATTCACAAGTGTGATCTGATGCAGCAAAGGCAAGATTATGTTCAACTAAAAAGTTCATAAAGTACACTTAGACCTTAATGACCTCTGGTACAGCTTCAGAAACTGCAGTTCCAAACCCAGTGGAGGTCAGTGCAGTGTTTTCCGATGTCCCACAAATCACAACCCCCATGCATCCATCTGACGGGTTGTTTCATCAGGATAAAAAATTAAAATAAGCCTACAACTTTTCTTTAGTGGACGTCCATCCATGTCTGTGTCGGCGATAGTAATGGCTAAAGGTGATAGAAGCTAAGATGGCAATTATTATCCATTTTAAAACAATATATTGGGCAGCAAAAATATTCAAGGTTTGTGGTAGTCAGTTGAGTTACAATGTAAAGTCTTTGACAGCCGCTAGTGTAACATTATATCGAGGTTAAAGTCACACCTATGGCAATGAAAATTTTATTTATTTTGAGGTTGAATTGATGACAAAAGGGACTCAATTTATCCAACTATACAATATGTCATTGAATCAATGATTTATTAATTTGAAAGAAAAATTAATTCAGAAAATATTGATATTTATTATAATAAATGCTGGTAGATATTAATAAGTGAACACTAAAGTTAAATGAGAGCATGAACCAGGATGGAAATTCCATAGTGCAGCTCATTTCAGGTTAACCAGATATTCCAACATGTTAATGTGTTCATGGGGGTCTTGAGCACTTGATAAAATGTTTATTAAAATAATATGTGTCAAAAGGAAGATATGATAGTATAGTACAGACAACAAAGTTAAGGTGGCAAAACTGTCAAAGCAAATAATCTAATCTGAAAACCAAGATCCAGACCAAACCTGGACCAGCCAATATCTGGATTTGAAGGCAATGATTGTATTTTTGTATATTTTGCTATTTTTCCAATTCCATAATTTAAGGGTCATTTCAGTAAGACTTAGAGTCAAATCATAACGGTTTGCAGGTCTTCTAAAATATGCAGTTAAAATGTATGTATTGTTAAATCTCAGTTGTTAGACATGTCTGACTCGGTATACAGTTACAAAACATGTATTTTTTCCAATGAATTTTCAATGATTGCGTTTCCCAAATATGCACCTGTTGATGGTGAGAGTTTATTGTTTGCATTAAAGGTCAATATGGAAGTTTCTCTTAAACTTAGTTTTGAATATTTCATACCTAATAACCCAATATTCGTTGTTATTAAAAATTCTATTGCATCAATTACAAATAATTGCATTTAAACTATGACCCTCACAAAAATTGGTGCAGACTTTACCTTCCCCAGATATGTATGCAGAAGTGATGTATCACTAGCACAAAAAAACTTGCTAACTTACCTTCCCCAGATATGTATGCAGAAGTGATGTATCAACAGCACAAAGAACTTGCTAACTTACCTTCCCCAGATATGTATGCAGAAGTGATGTATCAACAGCACAAAGAACTTGCTAACTTATCAGCATCACAAAAAACTTGCTAACTTACCTTCCCCAGATATGTATGCAGAAGTGATATATCACCAGCACAAAGAACTTGCTAACTTACCTTCTCCAGATATGTATGAAGTGATGTATCACCAGCACAAAGAACTTGCTAACTTATAGATTATAGTCAAGGGAATTGGCAATAGGTTATTAAATGAACATTGATCCAGTGGAAATGTAAGAAATTGAAATGACTATAGCCATACCTATGGTCAATATTGTCATAGATTGAGAGAAATAAAAAAGAAAAATGATGAAAAGTTTTGGACCCCTATTTGTAGTCAAAATTATTGACAATAACTCTTCAAAAATGAAGTGCAGTTCTAGGAAATGGTAAATGGGGGACCCTGCCCCCTCTAAATGAACTTCTTATCTCACAACATAATATTTCACCGTGTTTTACTTGATAGTTGCTGTTGTTATTTCTCAGTCACAAATCTATTATGCAAAGGTTCAATGAAAATATGTTTGCAGTTCATATTTCTGTACCCTATTATTGGGGACAAATTATTTTTTTATTTTCTTAATCTTCTCTCTCTTTCTTTCTCTCTCATTTTTCCCAGTGATTGCCTAAATGACATGCCTACATCTTTTCTTATATGCACATCATAATGTAGAGCATATTATGTCATCATGTTGTCCATCCATCGATCTGTTACCAATTTTGTTTCTACACAGTAACTCCAGTTCTCCACCATCTACAGTTACCAAACTTTGTGGATGGCTTGCACCTGGGATAAAGAAGAAGCCTATCAGGTTTGGGGTCAAAGGTCAAGGTCACTGTGACTGAAAAAAGAAAAATGGATTCTATACAATAACATTAGTTCTACAACACAGACATGGACCAAACTTTGTGAATGGCTTGCACTTGGGGTGAGGAGGAAGTGTATCGATTTCTGAGTCTAAGGTCAGGTCATTGTGACTGAAAGAAGAAAAAATGTTCCTACACAATAACATTAGTTGTACATCACAGGCTTGGGCCAAATTTTAAGGATGGCTTGCATTTTGGGTAAGGAAGAAGCATATTGATTTGGGGGTCAAAGGTCAAGGTCATTGTGACTGAAAGAAGACAAACGGTTTCTGCACAAAAATTGCAGTTATCGACCATGTACCTTCATCAAAGTTTGTGGCTGACTTGTACATTGGGTAAGAAATCCTTTTGATTTTGGGGTCAAAAGATCAAAGATCAAGGTTATCATGACTGAAAAAAAAAGAAGTTTTTTCGTAATAACTTTAGTTCTATACCTTGTACCTTAACCAAAGGTTGTGGAGGGCTTGTACTTGAGGTATGAAAGAGGCCCCTATTGATTTTGGTGTCAAAAGGTTAAAGGTCAAGGTTATTGTGGCTCAAAGAAAAATTGAGTTTTGCAGAATAACTTTTGTTCTAGAGTATGTTCCTTTGACCAAACATTCTAGATGGTTTGCACTTAGGGTAATAAAGAAACAGATTCTTGGGCTAAAGGTCAGAGGTCACATTTATGATAAGTCTAATAAGAAAAAATAGGTTTCTGCACATTAAGTTTTTTTTCAAGACCACAAATCTTGACGAAAGGTCCAGGTCATTGAGACCCATTGTGTTCAGTATACATGTACTGTCATTCACAGTTTTGCATCAAACATCTGCTATGGGTTTATTTTAAGAATGATAATCTATACATTTTATTTCATTTTTCAAAAGCCAGTATCTATCAGAATATCTCAAAATATTTAAAAAATCTGGATGTGTAAATGAAAAGTTTTTTAAAAACTTCTCAAGGCCAAAATCCCATTGAATCGTATGTAAAAAGTTGGTCGAGACAGTCACATTACAAACATGTCCATTGTGACAAAACTAGTTCAGGGACTCCATACTTTTTTATACTTTTGATTGGAATTTAAAAGAATACCTAAGGTTACAAGTGCTTCATTGAAGTGAATCACCCACTGGTCAATTGAAGATAAATTTGCCTTGTACAGGGAATATATATTTTTGTAATAAAGTTAAAGTACCATAGTTCTTTTTTGTTTTTTTATATCTTGGAATTTAATACATGTAGTTATTTTCAGACAGTAACTGATATTTGCTATTCTCTTTTGCCATTCTCTTCAAAAGAAATATGGGGAACATAAAATCCTGCCTCTGGATGCATGTCGTCTGTTGTGTTTAAGTGTATATAATGTATAGCAACACCTCCCACAATGTTTCCAAATATCATTGAGAAAAGCTGTATTGAAGCAGATACCTTGTTTAATTACAATCATGCCTTCCTATTACTAAGAAACCACCTGCCTTAAACAGCCACTTATGTAGAAATTAACTGTTATTGAGTAACTTGTTTTAAGAAGCCATTTTTCCATTTCTCATAGCTGCTCAAGACAAGTTTAACTCTATGCTGACAAATGGTGTAAGTTGTGAGAAATATGTTGCAAATGGAAGAACATCTGGGAAAAAAAAGAGAAAAACTAAGGGTTTGCTTTTGCTTGTGAAAAAGCAAATACAGCGAAACCCCTCAAAACCAAAAACCCTTGGGACCAGATTTAATTTTCGGATTTGAGAGGTTTTTGGTTTACTGAGGGTTTAGAAGATGTGAAATGCACATCTTTTTATAAGCGCTTATGTGACTTGAAAGAGAGATAGAGAGTGTAATTATGAGAGAACATCGGTGTATGTGTGTGTAATAATGCAAAAATTAGGAAAGTTGAACCTATTTTTTTTCAACATTTAATGAAAACTTGGCTGAGCAATGTAAGTTCCTTCTGAAAATCACATCCTGTCACATGAATACAGTTGTTCCACATAGAAATATAGTCCTTGTTTCAAGAAACATTTAAGGAACAAGATACTTTCATAACTGCACTGTAAGTCCATTAGAATTACAAATGATAATCCATAATGTTTAAATAATCTGAATAATTCCTATGCCAAATGTTTCATCTAGTTTCTTCGACATAGGTTTTGGCAAAGATTTTTTCTTTGATCCAACTAATTTTATTCTGTAATTATAGGTTACTGCATTTGTATGGGAAAATATGAACGAGTTTTTTTGAGCTATACTGCACGACGTCAGGAGTGCAGTATAGCTCAGAAAAAACGAGTTCATATTTTCCCATACAAATGCAGTAACCGTTTTATTATATACTCATTTTGCTTTTATTTCCTAAGGCTGAATAAAAAAAAGAACACACTACAAGAAACAAAGTCACTGAATTTCTGCTATATTCTAAAGTAAATACACAACCGAAGTTAAACCAATACACAGTAACAGTATTCATGCGCACATGGCACCCCCCAGTGACCTTTGAACTTGGTTGAGTAGCGCGCGCTCTGTGATTTGTTTCAAAAAGAAATCTCATTTTGGTCTACTTAAAATTGAAATTTTGAGTCATATTGTGAATGACTGCGCCTTGGAACAACTTTCCCAGTTGATCTGGAATGGAGGGATTTTGTTTTTATGTCGATTCAGCTAAATTCTGCTCTTTTAGTTTTTAGCTGGTTCTATTACGTACGATGTACATGTAGCTAGAGGGACTGGCCTCGACAGCAAGCTAGCTTATACATGTGTTACTGTCCTGTCATTGATAGTTTGGAATCATAAGGTGGACAAAATATGAAATTCTTTTAAGTGAAATTCTCAAGAAGATGCAGGATTAAATATTTTTTTAGTGAATATTAAATTCATTTCGTTTTGGAGTGCAGTAAATTCTCCTTTGGAATGTGATTTCTGTTGGAAATGTAGTCTAGATTGCAGTGCAATTTCGCGCCGTGGATCAGAAAGTACATTTTGAAGAAATTCAAGATGCAAAAAAGTAAGTACATTTATTGTCATTCTTATTACCAGCTATAGATGACATATGTATATGTACTGTCATAATAAATCCAAACAATTTCTCAAAAAAAAAAAAAAAAAAAAAAAGGCAAAATTGCAAAGCGGCTGGGGTGTGAGAGCCCATTTCGTCAGCGGAAAATAAGGCTTCTTTGTCATCGTGGCTTCTTGGCTCCGAGGCACTTGCTTTTATACCAAAACCCGCCTTCTTTAGTTTTATTTTTTCGAATTTAGTGCTTGGACTGACTTGTAAAATTGGCGGTCTCTGAGAGAAACGGAATATCATTTGGTCATAAGATGCCTTTTTATGCTATTTTTTTATAGACTCTAGAGAGCACGGTTCATAGTCTGAACCATCGGCTAAATAAGTGTTTAAATGATCAGAATGATATTTTCAATACTGCATGCCTCACGTTTGTTGTCATAAAGCCACCGCTGTACATTGTGAATATCACGTTCAGTCACTTGCTTGGTTGAAAGATTCTTTTGTGACTCAATGAATTCATCCACATCGTCAGCTTTATCATCTCTACTCTCAAACAGCTTGTTTAGTTCATCCACAGACAAATCTAATAAAGCAAAAGCTCCGGTGTCTGCTACATTTGCGTACATTGTTTGTTTACAATAAAAAGTAGTTCCTAACACGCGATACTATTTTTAGACACACGTGTCGTGCAGTATGGAGAAATACTGCACGATTCTGACAATGCAAAGTCAATGGAGAAAAAAAATGAGTATATAATAAGAATAGTTCCATCCTACGATGCTTAGCTGGTTGTTCTGACATCTTGATATGTGAGTGAAGACAAATGGCAGTCATAGCTACTTAAATACATGTATATATTGATTATTCTCCTTAGAAAATCAGTTGAGTGAATCTGACTTTTTGAATATTGTTTTGTCAGTCTCCGTCGGCAAAGCATCACAAGCGAGGGTGCATGCCTGGTTAATAAAGCCTGTGTATTTAATTAAAACAAAACAAAACAAAAAACGTTCATTGGATAATTTATGCAAATGAATAGCATCAATCACAATTAGATAATAAGCAGATCGACATAATCTATCTTTCATAAATGGCTTATCTACAAGCATTTTGTTATTAATAATTTACCTTAAAAGCTGACTATTTTTTATGGCGCAAAGACATCGGATTAACCTATTGTTACCCCTAATCAGTGTCAGCACATGTGTTGAGTATTGTTTTAACCTTGCATGCCCTTGGGGCATTTTCTCACCAATAAGTCTACTACAGTATTTGCAAACTGTCAATAATCTGGTCCAGCATGTGACAGGAATTTAGCAGCTAAATACATTCCAAGTTTTAAGTGAGTTTTTGTTTATATGGGTTTTTTTGTGTAAAAATGAAATTTAAGATCAAAATTTGTTTTGGTTTTCAGAGTAGAGGGTTTTAGATTTACTGGAAGAAATGATGATATTAAAGAAGGAAAAATTCTGGACCCCCCCCCCCATATATTTATTTTGAGGGAATTCTGGTATACTGAGGGTTTGGTTTTGAGGGGTTTCACTGTAGCTGCAAGAAAAGAGTGTTTCCTGTAGTCTTCCATCTGATCTCTGATCTCCATTTTTGTTGACACTTGTTTGTGAAGGAGATTTACTGCCGATGTGTGTGAGGATTGTGACATAACTGTTCTCTCATTCCTGCATATTTGTAATAAAAACTTTCCCAGTTGTATTCTACAAGGGGGACTAAACTGTTGAGTCATCACCAAATCACTCTTTTTTTTTAGGTCACCACCATATCATTTGAGGGGACTAGCAGTGTTGTCCCTCTTTCATACATGTGATAAAAATGAGGGGTCAGATTGGAATAAAGAGGGAGATATGCAAAATTTGGTCAGGAGTTTTGACCTCAAAAGAGGGAGGTTTTTCATTGACCTGATTTTGAGTGTGCAAATGGGCAAATATTACTAATATTGAACAAATTTCTGCATTTTAAATATTAAAATATGCAATTCAGTTCTTTCACATTAACTTGTTGCCTTTCACACTCTCCATATATGTAACACAAGCATTTTTAGCATTTCTTACAAGATCATTGCCTGGATTATATTGGTGGCAGTCCTTATCATTGTTCATGTTAAAACATAAAAGATTATGAACTGTCACTGGATCTAGTTTTCCTCTATAGTCAGCCTGAATTTTCCTCAGAAGTGAAAATGTCCTTTCAGTGACTGCATTGGAATGTGGCAATGTCAATACAACTCAACTGAGTTCACTAAGAAGTTTAAATTGTTTTCTGCCTGTGGGTAGAGTCAGATTGCTAACTGTCGACCAAAACTGCTCAAGACTGGTACTGTCTCTGTCGAATTTGGGAAGTTCTTCTTTGGGAGTCAGAATGTAGTCCTGAATTACATCTTCCAGTGCAGTTCTCTCACCCTGGGTTAACGTCATGAACCTCTCGGACAACTTCGCCACTGCAATACAAAATGCAAAACATTAGAACTTTGAAATTTACTTGCCATGGATATACAATAGGTAAATTAAAACATTTTAATATAAGGCAACTCTGTTAATTGTAGTAAACTTTGTTTTTTATGCTGCAGTTAAGATATCAAGAAAGATTACATCTCCATGCATTCTTATTGGTACCTATCACTGTTTTTAATTTCCAATTATCAGTGCAGACCTATAATGTTTAATTTTTCACCCATCACTAGTTGATAATTATCTGTATTGATAATAGGAGATAAGAAAACCCACCTAATCAGATTCATGAGTATTTATCGCACTTCCAAGCATCTAATGTTGTTTTAATGTCAATAAGATTGTCAACATGAAGCACTGATGCATATGTTAATGATTAGACTATCACAACCTTTGTGACTTTAAGCTTAATTTGCAGATGCCTTTGTTGTCATCATTATCATCACTATCACCATTATTTGTAAAAATAACAATAATCTGGAAAACAAATATCACTTGCTAATATTATAGACGAAGACAAAGACCTCATTCATCCCAGGCATTATGGATTAATTCCTGTACTGTATCCATATTATTCATGTTATTATTAGTGTTATTCATATTATTCATATTATTATTATTATTATTATTATTATTATTATTATTATTATTATTATTATTATTATTATTATATAATTGTGATCATGATTTCTTATGAACAATAAAATAGTTAAACTTTAGTAATACTTGTGTGAATATTTTATCCAAGAATGCAAAGATGAGTTCTGCTGATCCATTGTTGCAGGTTGAAATTCCAAGGAATCTTGTTGATATCCTGTTTACATCTTTGTTGAAAACACGAACTAAGATTGTTAGCATTTTATTATTCCCATGATCATTTGACTTGTCAATGAGGATGATAAATTTTTTTATTGCGGCACATGTCGGTGACTTTCTCATCCCAATGACGACCCAAAGCTTGGGTCACAATGTGAGTAGTTTTTGTCCGTTTGCATGAGAATTTGTGTGTGATTACTGAGTCCAGGAACATTATTTTGATTATATCTGAAAAATGATCTGCTACTAGAAATGGGAGATTATGTTCGGCTATAAAGTTGGCAAATAATGTCTCGGCACGTGCAACTTTATTCACATTTGATGCAGATTGCATGAACACAGATTTCAGTGAAGGCGTATTGGTTGTCACAGTTAATATGCATTTAATGCGATGTGGTTTCTGCATGACACGTAATGTCATACTTGCAACCGTAAGACTTTAAATTCAGCTTTACAGGAAGAGCAGAATGCATATTCTTGTCCCGTTGAACTTGATTGAAATTCCTGTTTCCATCCATCATTGAATTTTGTGTGATATTGTGGTTGCTTGGATTTTTGGACTTTTTGCATTGGGAAACAATGAACATGTAGACATCTCGACAAACTTTAAACACCGAAGTCAAACCAATCCAGTTTTATGCCACTTGAGCTCTTGAGTAATCCAACCATAATCAAGTAACATCTTTAATCCTGTCCAAATTACTTTTGATCATACACAGTATAGACTCTAATTCATCTTGATAACTTTAAGCACTGAAGCAGAACATACCTTGTGGAGAGAATCAAAGTAATGTCTATTGTTTCTTGCTGATTGAGCTTTTCAGTGACCCAGTCATATTCAATTAACGTCTTTAATCCTTTCCGAATTACTTCTACTCACACATAGCACAATCCACCTCGACAAACTTCAAATGGAGCCAGTTGACCATGCCGACAGGATCAAAGGATGAAATTAGCAAGTACATTTACTTACGCTGCTTAATCCAGTTCAGTCACATGATCACAGGCAGTATTACCATAAATATAGTACACTGGACCCCGAATGTGAAAAAAAAAAAAATCTTTTCAATAATAATTTTGCATATGTGGGAGATTTCAGTGAGTGACGGGAGGGATGGGAGACACCCCTAAACTCAGGAGAAAAACCCTCCCATGTTGGAGGTTCACATGTATGCTCTTTGTCTGTCCCATCATGTCATGTCCCATTGTGAATTTCATTTTCACTCGATACCTTTGGAAGGACTGCATGGATTGAAACCAAATTTGGTTTAGGGCTTTACAATTAAAGGATGTATCTCAAATTCAAGTTTCATCATTTTCTGAAACAAATTTATGAAGTTATGGCCCCAGCTTGACTTGGAATTTTGCCCTTCAATTGCACCCATCTTGGTGGGGCATCTTTGTTGTATTGGCACATATCTAGTTTATACTCCTGCTTGGAGAAGTGAACGATATATACAATTCGCTTTCTCTGTCCATATGCATGTCTCTACATCTTTCTGTCATCCTTGTGGCAACAACTATACTATTTTATCTATTTACATCAAACTTGTATCTTTGGATGAACATTTGTTTCACAACAAAACTAGGTATTAAACTGTGACTTACTTTTAGGAGTTATTAAAATTTTGCTAATATAATGTCTGGGCCCAAATTCCAATATCATGTTACTGATTGCCACCAAACTTACACTGTGTGCATCTTGAGATGAATGTGGATCATGCACCAAAATTGGATTACTGTGACCAACTTTCAAGGATTCATACAAAAATAGTGAAAAATCCTGCCCATGTTCCAATTCCAATACCTTTTCACCTCATGCAACCCAACTTGTACTAAGGATACATGTGTTGCACACCAAAAGTGGGTTGCTGTGACCTACTTTGTAGAATTTATTAAAAATTGACCCAAAGTTGTCTCCGTCCTCCCTGTCCAGGCTGTAACTTTTAGGTCAAAGACCAGCAGAGCTTATGTGATGGGGTTGCGTCTGCTGTCCATCAAGCCCTCATTTGTCCATTGTCATGTTAGCAGTTGTTTCTTATTGCTACTCCTTCTAAACTGCTTGGAGGAAAGTCATGAAACTTGGCATGCAGTTTCATCCAAAGATCTAGTTGGTTCTAAATGACCTGCAGCCTAAAATGTGTCAGGGTTTTGACACTTTCATAGATGTAGATGATAATGCTGCATCGGCATTAAATCCTTGCATGGAACACTCTTTGTCTCATGGAACACTCTTTGTCTCAATATTTGTTTATAAACTGTAGCTGTAATAGCATTCAATAAAATGCTAATTGTGCATTTTTCTTCCTTAAATTGATTACCATATGGGCTGAGAATTTAGTCAAATCAAAAGCACTAAAACAAAGTCCAAGTGAAGAGAAAGATGCAGAATCTGAAATAATCAACTGTTGTCCTGCTTATTACTCTATCAGTTTCTGCCAAAAAATTTGTTACAAAATAAAACTGACATATATATGATGCAAGAGAACCTTTGACTGTATATGACAAATTTTGTAGAAATTGGATGAGAAATTACCAAATTATAATAATTTCAATGTATATAACCTAGCAAAAACTCTCTTGGTGTTCAGAAGTCTAAAAATCAATTGGTCCAGCAGTTATTATGCAATGATTCACATGCAGCTTGCAATCAGTGGTTAGTGATCCAGCATGTAGTAACTGATGACAGTGGCTAATACTAGTAAAATTTTTTTTACCAAATTACTGTTTCGTTGTCTTTATTAATGGCTGCAAATTACAATATGTATGTATGTATCAGAACAAAAATGGCTATATGGTGCCAATTAAAAGTAAAAAAATTTTCAAAGGTGAAAATTAATTGCACTAAAAACTTCAAACATGAAGTACTACAAGATAAAAGATTAACAGATAAATATGTTAAAATTCTTTAAAAAGTAGTTGAGGGAGGGGGAACTAATTTTAATTATGTAAGACATACCTGCTATTATTGTGTTGCTATATCTTTTCCTTGTGCCAGTCCCAAGTCCAAGGAGATTACTCCCTCCTCCAATTAGTAATTGGAATTGGAATAAAAATACATGATCCCATACCTTAGTCAACTTTCATCATTCAGAAGGAGGTAATTGGGAAATAATAGCAGGTAAGTATTACATGATTAAAATTAGTTTCACCCCCTAAAAACTACATTTTAATAGCAGTAATACATTAGCTACTATTATGTGTCAGCTTAGTGGGTAACTGATGGCCTTGGATAAACTGTAAAAGGGAACTTACCATTGCTGCCAGTATTGTGCTCTACTGCAGATTGTAGGAAGGCTTGACAACTTGTTGGGCTGACACAATTGGTCCTAATGCTTAAATGTGGCTTTCATTACATCATCAAATGAAGAATGAGTAAGAAAGATCCAAGATGCAGCAATAGCCCATACCTTATGGGCTTTGATTTGTATGCAAGAAGAATCTCTCTCAGTGAGAGATTGATATTTCTTTTAATGGTCCGAACAATCCACGCTGAGATGGTGGCTGCCAAAATATTAGAGGTACCTTTAAGAGGAAGAAAAAGGCAGTTCCCACTCTCTCTTTTCTCTTTTGATTTAGACAGATAGAAATGTAAAGTTCTAAGTCGGCAATGTAGCCTATCTTGATCATCAGCAGCACAGATGGGGATTTCAAAAGGACAGAAGCTACCAAATATGACTGATTCTTGGCCAGCAATCCATGTTGGCAATGAAGAGAGACTGAATCATAGTTACAATTTAACTGTAAACAACCCTTATCCACTAACAGGGCATGGATTTTACTCCTTCTCCTTGCTGATGCTAGGGATAGAAGGAAGAGTGTTTTAAGGGTAAGGTTCTCAAAGGAAGCTTCACTCAAATGTTCATAAAAGGAGGTTCAGATAATGACCAAAGAACATGTGAAATGTTCCACTTAGGCATTAAAGAGAGTAGACTGGTCTATGGAGCTCAAAGTACCTGAGCAGCTTCAAAATATTTGGGTCTAAGCCTATACTGGAGTCACAGAGATCTTAAGAGTATAGGAGAGGGCTGACATACAGCCCTTAATGGTGGACACTGAACAATCTTTTCTTCTAAGAGAAAAAGAACAAAATCTGCAACTGCAGTTAAAATGGGGTAGATGGGATCAATACATTTCTTACTGTACCAATTACAGAAAATTCTCTCTACTTGGTGTCATAAACCTTGGAAGTCGATTGGCTTATAGCCTGGGTGATGCATTTGGCACCCTTGCTAAAAACTGATCCTGGCATATAAATCATTTTACATGAGCCAGGCATGAAGATGGAGAATTTGAGCAGTGTTGAGCAAGAGGGACCCAATGGACTGTGACAGCAGGCAATTCCCTGGGGTCATTGACCAACAGGTTGAGGCGATTGTTGAAACAAGATTGCTGGGGCCACAGGGGTGGTATCAGGATGAGCCATGACTTGGAGGTCCTGACTCTAAAGAATCTGAGGAATTATTCTGAAAGGTGGGAAGACATAGACATACAGTCAATCCCACCTCAAAATGAGGCTGTCCACTGCCCATGTCCTCTGGTCTGGCATTGGAAAGACATAATGAGGAGCTTGTTGTTCAACCTTGTTGCAATCAAGTCTACCATTGGCTTTCCTCACAGATGAAAAAGTGTCTCTGCTACCAACTGTCTGACAATATTTCTCTTACCCACAATGTAGTGGACTCTGAGAGATCTCTCCTATGAAGCTGTCCAATGGAGGAAGTTCCAAACTTACAAGCTATGCAAAAGGGCATGAGTGCCTCTTGAAGTCTAAGGTATGATATGACCAATGTGTTGTCTGTAGCAGCCATGATGCAGCGATGTCTTATGTGGTTCATGCGCCCTTGAAGTGCTAGATTCTTGATATAAAAGGTAGGTTCTTCCCATGACCATAGTCACTGTAGGACTACCTCCTTGGGTTCTATGTGAGCACCCTAACCTGAATCTGAGGCATCAGTGTATAGGAAAGAGTGAGGTTCTAGTGTGTGAATCGGAACTCCAATTAGAAACCTCTCCGAATTTTTTCAGCAACTTCGATGGTGATGAAATGTGGATCTGAGTGGACAGGGGATTCTTGTTAGGTCTCCAGTTTGCTTGAAGCAAGAACTGGAGAGGCCATATATAAAGCCTTCCAAAGGGAACTAAGTCGACTGTTGTGCTCAGAGTCCGCACAAGAGAGAGATGGAGGCGAGCAGACAACAAGGTCATCTCATGCAGTCTTGCTATGAGAGAAAGTATTTGTGAGATTCTGTTGGGAGGATCAAAGACTGTCCCTTGACAGGTGAGAAAATTCAGCCTCATGTTACCAAAATTCTGAAAAGGGATCAGATCTGACTTCTGGTTGGGGATTAACCTAGATGAGTCACATTGTGCATCAACCGGTCATTAAAGTACTGGAAGATGGGGACCCCTAAGGACCATAAATGAGCTGCTGTTTCACCTATCATCCTGGTGAAGGCTCTGGGAGTGGATGCTAGGCTGAAAGGAAGAGCCTAAAATTGAAAGATCTCCTGTCCAAGACAAAACTGCAGGAATTTCCTGTGGGCTGTGAAACGGGGGGATGTGAAGAAAGGCATCATGGAGATTTATAGAGACTGTGCAGTTGTTCAGCTTGATGGCATTCCTTGCTGAGGTGGGTGTCTTCATCTTGAAATGCTTTTCCAGAAGAAACTTGTTCAATGGGGAAAGATCAATAATGAGTAGAAACTTCTCCTCATTTTTTAAAACTAGTAATATCTAGGAATAAAATCATGGACTTTGAATGTTTGTCACCCTCTACACCTCTTTTTATAGGGATGCCAGTTGGAACTGCTGGAACAAAATGGGGGTCCTTGAAAGAGGTGGTGGGTCCTGGGGGCAAAGCTGGTAACACTCCTTTATTATGGAAAGGACCTAACATTGTCAGTGAGGTCTGACCAAGCCTCTGAAAAAGTGTCAGTATGGCACCTACTAGGATGTTGAGAAGAGGTAGGACTTGGCAGGAGAGGGTGTCACTCATTAGGGATGACTGCCTCCCTCCCTAGCAAAGGGGAAGGGGTCCATAATCTTCCTCCCCGGGCCCATTTAACCACTTTGTAGTAAGAAAGTCAGGTGGAATGGAATGGGGTCTGATGGTTCTGCTGGTGTCTCTGCTTAAAATGTTTAGGAGGGATAGCTGTGGACTTCTTGGGATGGGGGCATTTCTTCACCAGTTTAGCCAGGCCTGGTACCGTTGCTGCTGATCCCTCAAGTCTTGTAAGTGAGACCGTCAAAATATGGCTATCATGACATCAACCAAAGAAGAGTGATTTAGAAAGACTCGATATGCAGCTGTAATCCTGACCTTATGGGCATTGATTTTCATGAAAAGAAATATCTCTCTCAGTGAGAGACTGGTATGCTCTTTGATTAGCCTGAATAATCCACCTTGAGATGGTGGCTGCCGAAATATCAGAGAGAGAAAAACATACTACTGAGACTAGGGATTTCAGTAGGAACAGGAGCTACCAACGGTAACAGATTCTTGGTCAGAACCCAGGTTGGCAAAAAAGAGAGACCAAATCATAGTTACAACTGAACCATAAACAACCCTTTTCCACTGACAAGGCATGAATTTCACTCCTACTCTTGACTCTGACGATTGAGATCCGCTTGATTTAAAGATATGTTCACTTTACAAGAAGAAGACCGCTCTTCCATTGCATCAGAAAGTCTGGATTCACTACAGGGTGATGGCAACTTCCCTCCACTGCGAAGTGCCAAGTATCCGTCCTCCATGGGAGCTGACAACTTCCTTCCATGTGTCAGTGATCTCACTCTTGTGGAAGCAGTAAATTTCCATACCTCGCAAAGATCCACTGACCCCTTTGTTATGGAAGCTGGCGACTTCCCTAAATTGGGAAGTGCCCAAGATCCCTCCTGCGAATGCAGGGACTCTTCCCGTGACAGATAGGAAGAAGCAGGTGCCTTCTTCCTGGCCCTTTAGGCAAGGCAACTTTTTGCTAAGTCCCATACCTCTTCAGGTGGGGTGTGTGTCTTATTATGACCACATTTACCCATCTTGAGGCATATTGAATCCTGAAATGAAATATAAAAATAAATGAACAAGAACAAGAACTGGGTGAATAAACCTTACCATAACACTGGTTACTAAGAGAAGGAAAAATAAAAATAAAGAAGCACTGCTTCAATATCACGGTACTCAAAACCCTCAAATTCAACAAAAAAGGACACAGATACAGGAAAATTATGTAAGGACTGGGGAGAATATATAAAATACAACACAGAAAAAGATACAATTGCAGTAGAAACACCAAAAGACAACATAGATAATGAAAATGTTGAGCACCCAAGAGACATGAGAACTGCATGAATTCCATGGAAAAGATGGACAATATCCTGATGGATGTTGACTAAGGTATAAGACTGGGATTCTAGACCTCCAATTACTAATTGGAGGAGGGAATAATCTCCTCGAATTGGGGACAGGTACCAGTAAAAGATATAGGAATGCAATAATAGCAGGTAATATATTACTGCTATTAAAATGTATATAACATAAAATATTTGATGTAAAAAAATATAAAATCCTTAAAATATAATAATAGGGTGCAAATAACAAAGTGCAATTAATTGTGTAATGTAATATACTTTAAAACTTAATAATACCATGTTAGCCAATGATAGTACATTTTGTATTATAATGTAATATGCTTCAACTGAAAAAAGAAAATTGTATCAGGTAACATTAATTAACAACCTCTATCTGAACAATCATTTAATAAATTAGGATACATCTTGTTGACCCTTTAATTACATAATAACATTATAATAATTTTCAATATGTCACACAAATATTAGCAATGATTAATCACAATGAAACTAAGGTCTGCTACAGTTTGCATGCTTATACACAGGTATGATCATCAGTGCAGTAACTGTGTTTCTATTGATGTTTAAATTTTACAAGTTTTACAGTGCTGATTATATGCAACTCCTCATTGATAATTTACCTATGCATATATACCTGAAAGTCTGTCTCATGGTATTGGACTATTAGTATTAGTATATACTGTTTATGTAGTGCATGTCTGACATACATACAGTCCATACTCAGAGTTAAGCAATTGATTTATTTTCTCAGTTCTGAATTATTATACTTATTCGCTGTATACAGAAGGAAACTTGGTAAAAGATATTGAGGTTGAAAAGTAGGACACTGTGCAAAGTCCACCTCATTATTATCATTATAGAAACCAGAAGACCTACTAACAGGTGATGTATGGCTGAAAATACAGGGTAAAGCAACTTCTGTGTTCTTTTTTCTATGATAAGATCTTTTTGTTTCAAACTCTGTGATCATCAAGAAAAGAAAGAAAAGAAAACATTACATGAAATTTTTTATGAATGCACAGTGGTCCCCCATTTATATGGCAAACTCTCCTGTAAAGAAAAGATGGCCTTATTCAAGGGATGGCCTTTTATGGAGGCGGGCTAAATAATGCTAGTAAAACCTCTCAAAACAGATAACCTTTGGGACAGACAAAATTAAATTTTATGTTTGAAAGTGTTTTTCACATAGTGATGTCCTCTATTTTCACATAAAATTGAGATAAGCTCAGGTGTCCTCTCAAATACAAGTTACAGCTACTGTTTAACAAAACAGCAATAGCCACTTTATTTGGAAAATATATACACAGATGTGGTAATTAGCATTGCATCTGTTTGTTTCTGACATAGGTTTTATTTTACTTTACATGGTTTTAGCTGTTTAAATACCACTATCTTGCCTCATTTTCTTAGGGGTTTTTTCTTCTGCTGTTGTGAGGTTAAATTTAGTGTAGAATATTGACAATTGAAACTGACAATTTCTTTAAATTTTCAGAGTTGGGGGTTGGGGTTTACAAAAAGTTTATTTAAATTAAAAACAGAAAAATTTGGGACTATAAACATCATTAGGTTTCAAGTTTACTGAGATTTTGGTCTTCAGAGGTTTCCCTGCACATATACTGATAATTATAAATGACAGCTGTAGAGTACTTTTTTCTACCTGGTCACACTTGTATACATGATTCTGAGATCTACATAGTTGCACATCAGCAGACTATATATGCAGTGATCAAAATATTCATACCTGTGATTTAACACAAAATTTTGGACCATCTCAGTCTCCCTCCCTAAGGTCATTTCTAGCAGAATAATAAATTTCTGATTTTTTCCTGGGGGTATTTTAAACCAAAAGATCATACCTGGTCCATACAAGTGTTTTCAGAATAAGTTGCATGTTTGAGTAAACCTGTAGATGAAGTGAAACAGGATCATTTGTCATGATTAGGTACAAATTCTACATAACTCACAACTTATTAAAGAGAATCCAAGGATAATTTGTTTGCATTTTGCATCAATACAAATGGATGACCTTGAAAAAACATCAGCTTTCACAGAATTTACATTAATCTCACATAATATTTTGCTGAATCTCACAGTCTGGCAATATCACATATCTGCATAATTAATATGTGAAATGGGTTTATAAAATGTCATGTCAATGGAATCATGTGATATAAAATGTCATATCAATGGTATCATGTGATACAAAATGTCATATCAATGGAATCATGTGATACAAACTGTCACATAAATGAAGTTCATGGGCCCTTCCCCCTTCCTAAGGACAAGGGTGGACAACCCTAGGGACTCACTCCCTCTCCTGCAGAGTGTACCTCTTCTGTTGGTTCCTGTAGGTGCCAGACTTGGTCTGGCATAACTGTTGATTGCTGGGTCCTTTCTATCATTAAAGACGGCTACTGGCTTCAGTTTCAGGATCTCCTTCCTCTAGTAAGGTCTCCCATGTTCTTCCACCAGTTAAATCTGGTGCAATTAAAGGAAGAGGTTCACTCCCTTCTTCAGAAGGGTCCAGAAGAGAGGGTGTTAAACGACCGATCTCAGGCCTCCTACTCCCAGATTTTCCTGGTTCCCAAGAAAGGGAGAAAGTCCCATCTAATTATCAACCTTTCCTCCATAAACAGAATTCTGCTGGAGGAACCATTCAAGATGGTGACCACAACCTCAGTCAGGAATGCCATAAGACCTGGCGATTGGGTGGTCTCCATTGATCTTCAGAATGGATACCTTCACATCCCTATCTTTCCTACACACAGGAAGGACCTCTGGTTTTGCTTGGATGGGGAGGTCTTCCAATTTTGAGCCCTGTCGTTTGGGCTACCAGGGTCTTGGGAGTAGTTGCAGTGCATTTAAGGTCATTAGATATCCCAATCCTCCAATATTTTGATGATTGGTTGATCCACAATGGCCAGCTAGAGCCTGTCAGACTAGATTTATCTCGCTGTTGGTCCATAATGATCAGGCTGGGCCTTCTGCCAAACCTAGAGAAATCAGAGTTCACTCCATCTCAAGATTTTGTCTACGTGGGGATGAATTCTTCACAAACAGAAGATTAGTCCATGTCCCTCGGGACAGAAAAGACAAGATCCTGTCCCTGTTGCAGGCACTGAAAATGAAAAACCACATTATCAGTTTGTCTGTTTCTCTCTCTGCTGGGGACCTTGAACCTTGCAGCAGACCTGGCTCCTATAGGCAGATTGCACTTGTGTCCTCTCCAGTTTCTCTTTTTGGCGGTGTGGATACCAGATAGGGACCCTCTAAATGCTCCAATTTCTCTAGGTTGCAGACACATCAGTTTCAGGGTGGGGCACTCATCTAGAGCCGGAAGGACTGATTCTTCAGGATTCATGGTCCCGGTAAGAATCTACCCTCCACATAAACAATTTGGAAATGAGGGAAGTGTTCTTAGCCCTTCAGGGGTGCATCCACAAAATAAGAGGTTGCTACGTGATGGTCTCCTCTGACAAGACATTGGTGGTGGCGTACCTCGAGACAAGGAGGTACACATGCACCTTCTCTCTTCGTGGAGTTTTGGAACCTCCTTTGCTATGCAACTTCAGAAGGAATTACCCTTTGAGTTCACTACATTCCTGGCAAAAAGAATATTTTGGCAGACAGTCTATCAAGAAAAGGGAAAATAGTCTTCATGGAATGGTCTCTATATCAATCTGTAGCAGACTCCCTGTTCCAACTTTTGTTTGCCACCAAGCTAAACAACAAGCTCCTTTTTTACATTTACCCAGTCCCCGACCAGAGGACTTGGGCAGTGGATGCTTTTAGCATGAAGTGGAATCGTCTGTTTGCTTATGAATTTCCACTTTCAAAATAATCCTGCAGGTTCTTCACAAAGTCAGGCACTCCACTGCTCAGCTCATTTTGATCGCCCCTCTGTGGCCCAAGAGATCATGGCTCAGTGATATTTTTTAGCAAAAAACCTAGCTTCCATCGGTTACTCCACTCCCAACTGAGATCTCCAGTCTCAGCTGTATCTGTGCTTGGGATGATCAAGATAGACTTTTATGTCTAGTTAGGGCTTTAAGTTTTTATCAGGCAGCTTCCAAATGGAGAAGAAAGGGTAGGAAGTGTCCTTTCCTCCCCATTAAAGGTTCAACTGATATTTCAGCTTCCACCATTTGTAGGTGGATTGCATTAACTCTCAAGAGAGCATACCAGCCCCTTACCAATAGGGACCTATCATTCATGAACATTAAAAATGTCATATCAGTGGTATCATGTGATACAAAATGCCATATCAATGGAATCATGTGATACAAAATGTCATATCAATGGTATCATGTGATACAAAATGTTGCATCAATGGTATTGTGTGATACAAAATGTCATATCAATGGAATCATGCCATATAAATGTAGTATAGAGTCCATGGTGTGAAAGAAAATGAAAATTTCTCATGTTCTACTTTATAAGTATACAACATATCACTACAATTTTATCTTATTTAAGTATAAGGAAAATAATAATTTAATCAACTGATGAGTGAAAGTCTTATTTAGAGCCTAAAATACTTTTAAAAAAAGCTCTTGCAAAATATAGTTGATCATTTGGAAACAAAGAAAAAAATAATTAAACAACACAGATCTGAATTAATATAAAGATAATTTTTTTTACTGTCCAATATTTTTGAACTGAATTACAGTATCATTTCTTTAAATGAAAAACCAAAGGAAACTTTCAAACACTTTAGCAGTGTCATATACTCTGCAGATCACTTCAGCAATGAATGCCCTTTCCATTCTTTAATAATTTCATAACAGTTTTGTTTATTGGCTCATTTATGATACTCATTTTTTACATTCAAGAAACTTATGTGGCAAGACCCTTTTCATTACTGGGGCCAGTCGAGGAATTGGGAAGGCCATAGCCTTGAAAGCTGCTAGAGATGGGGCCAATATTGTTATAGCTGCCAAAACTGCTGAGCCACACCCAAAACTCCCAGGAACCATTTACACTGCTGCTAAAGAAAGTAAGAAGGTTCTTTGATACTAATAGTATGGTCCTTTTGTTCCAAAAAGTGCCCCTTCACCCAAAAACATGCCCCTATGGTAAAAGGTGCTCCTCTTGCCCACTCCTCTGTAAATACACATAGAAGTGTACTGGTATGTCATGGTTTTTAAGACATGTTCTTGAAATTTCATTTCTGTATAACTTGAGTGTTCGGTCAATCAAACCTAAAAGGAGATGCTTTTCATTGTCCATGATTTATGTAAAATTATATACACATAGATTAAAACTAATGGCAAATCTTGAAATACGTAGATTTATTTCATCAACAAATGACAGTCAAGTTCTTTCAATCTTTTGACAGCTGATGTTTCTTTTCTTTAAATTCCAAAAGTCTAAAGAGTAAATGGATAGTTATTGCTGATTATGTTCTCCAACACATAAATATTAAAATCATGTGCTGTTGAAAAACTATAGAAGTATACTTACGATGATATTTTTTAAACCTGCTTGATATATAGTAATAAATGTACTAATTAACAGTGCAGACTTGATGAAAAAATGTAGTGGATTTTTTCCAAGTTCATGTGAAATATTTTAATTTTATTCAATCTTTTTATTCACATAATCTGAAATTTGTCAATTTATACAGTTGTATGCTCTGTTACTTACTAGTATTGATAACTGAAATTTGTCAATTTATACAATTGTATGCTCTGTTAATTACTACTACTGATAACTGAAATTTGTCAATTTATACAATTGTATGCTCTGTTAATTATTGGTATTGATAACTGAAATTTGTCAATTTATACAATTGTATGCTCTGTTAATTACTAGTATTGATGACTGGAATTTAGAACTTGTGTTGTTATACTGTTTTCTGAGAACTTTTGTACACATGCATTTACATGGTTTATTCATAACATTATTAGTTACAAGAGAACAGCTTTGTGAAAACTGCATACAGAAAGATCCAATGGAATGGCATACTTAAAGTGTGTTTGGTTCAGTAATCACATTTCTTTTTTTAATATGATGGGTTGAGTTAAATCATAAAAATATAATTTTTGTACAATGAGCAACAGGTCTGAATTGAAATTTGTTTTTGCTGGTAAACTTCAAGCATCCACCATAAAATATGTTTGCTTTCATGACATGAGACAATAAATCACTGGTTATATACAATAATTCCCACTTATTTCAAGTATACCTCAACAGGAAAATCCTATAACACATTTTAATCCTGATCTTCTCATTTTCTGTCGATAGAATTTTGGTCTTATGGTATAAGAGTTTGGTTCATCATCAGTGGTCATCATTGTATATTCCATTTATCTGAATCAAAATCACACATTACCTAATTACATGTATATGATTGATTATAACTATTTTCTCTTCGTGCTTTTTATGAATTTTCTATAATTCCTCAGCTTTATTTCAATTTCTTTTCAGCTTGAAAATAGCATTCATATAAACACAACAGAACATTTGTATTTGGGAGAGATGTTATAAAGTTGGCTTAAATATTACTGCTGCATTTTTAAACTGTTACCATAGTAACCAAGTTTTTGACTACTGATTTAAACAAATTTAATGTTTAGACCAAACTACATCTTCTATTGTAAATGTTTAAGACCATTTGAGTATATTAAAGAAAATAAAAACACTGAATATACAGAAAAAAAATGTATTAACCTTAAGTGTTCAATCTTAACACTTCACTGAAAACAAAAAAAATGTATACCAAGGTTTGTCAAAATACTTTTCTCTAAGATCTTGATAATGTTTACAAATGAAAAATGCATGATATTCATCTTCGACAAATGAAAAATGCATGATATTCATCTTCTACAAATAAAAAATGCATGATATTCATCTTCTACAAATAAAAAATTACTACGATATCTAAAATTACACCAACGATATGAAGCAGTAACACCGTCATGTCTACCAGTATCTATAAAAAGTTTATAACTAGAACATCTGAATCTCGAGAGAACTTTATGGACATAAAATGGTAATCCTATGGAAAGATATTTCTCAATATTTAATAGGGTTTTATAATTTTGATAATACCTACATTTTGAGGACTGTGTGATATTTTAATGCCAATTTTGACTCGTGCAATCCTTCACTCCATCCGAAAATGCTGTTACAAATACACCAACATCTTGCAATATCCAAACAAAGCCAAAACGATAGTTAAGAAAATAAATTTCTTACACGTGATGCCCATGTAACTTGTCCATTATCATTTTTTAATTTCAGCATTTTGCAGCATTATGTTGGATATATGCTCCTATCCATATGTAATAATTTACACCAATATTTAACATACCTAGAACAATATGTAGCACACAATGGTAGTCTGCCACACTCCCCAACAATAATTATTCACATCATGCAAGACACATATTGTTTACAGAAGCAACTTTGAACACATTCAATACATTCTGTATATATGTGACCCCAAATTTCAGAACCATAACATAATATAGGTTTCAACATAATATCAAATATTTAAAAGGCATCTTCTCAACTTAAGTACCCAAATTTTACCATTCGAGTGGTATTACAAAAGTGTTCTGTTATGTGTATCTGTTGCTGAAATGCAATCGCTGTATCAGTGCAGTTAGATACAATACCATCAAATAATAATGCTAAAAGATCATGGTCATTTTCTGATATAAAAACACCTCTACCACAAAATTTCACTCGGTAACCAAATCAAATCATTAATAAACAAAGAAAATAATAGTGTGCTCAAAACACAACCTTGTCTAGTTCCCAGCATACAAAGTATTCAGTTAAACCTTCACTTGCCTTTACACATGACTGCAACTTAGAGTACATTGAATTTAAAATGGTTAAAAAATTTCCCATTGACATCTCTGAAGCAAGACACTTTCATAACTTGACATGTTTGATCTTGTCAAACGCTTTAGAAAAATCTACATACAAACAGTGAAACCTCCCCCTTCTTATTGATATATATTTCTGTATGACAGATTGCAGAGTGAATATTTCTCCTATGATAGGCCCCTCTGTCTTCTTTGTAAAATCTGAAAAAGCAGATGGTGGGCTTATCATTGAAATAAACTTTCTTACATAAAAATTTTCTTGTTTGATAGCAAGAAGCTGACCCACCCAAAGCTTTATAATGAGGGCATTCATTTTTCTAGATAAAGAAAAGTGCATACTGAAGCTATATTCCAAATCCAAAAAGGGTGGGATAAAATGGTACTGGAATAAAAGGAAAGCAAAAAACTTTAACAGTGCAGTTAATTTAGGGCGTTGATGGACATATGGACAAGCACACATAAGCCAAAGTGATCACTCTATTGAGCTTCAGCCATGGCAGGCTTGACAAAAATTGGGGAATAGCTTATTATTTATCACCAAGTCAAGCTTCATCAATGGAAAGATTGAGAAAAGTAGGCGAATAGCTTATTAGTGATTACCACATCGAGCTTCAGCCACAGCAGGCTTGACAAAGAGGGGAAAAGTTTATAAGTGATCACTATGATGAGCTGCAGCTGACAGGCTTGACAAAAATAGGGGAATAGCTCATTAGTGATAACTATGTCAAGCTTTAGCCATGGCAGACTTGACAAAAATAGGGGAATAGCTGATTAGTGATAACTATGTCAAGCTTTAGGCATAGCAGGCTTGACAAAAATAGGGGAATAGCTTATTAGTGATCACTAAGTCAAGCTTTAGCCATAGCAGGCTTGACAAAAATAGGGGAATAGCTGATCAGTGATCACTATGTCAAGCTTTAGGCATAGCAGGCTTGACAAAAATAGGGGAATAGCTGATCAGTGATCACTATGTCAAGCTTTAGGCATAGCAGGCTTGACAAAAATAGGGGAATAGCTGATCAGTGATCACTATGTCAAGCTTTAGGCATAGCAGGCTTGACAAAAATAGAGGAATAGCTTAGCAAGCTTGGGTTTATCATGGAAGAATTATAATATATTCACAATGGACTCTTACATTTGGTTATCACTCCAACCACCCAATTACAATTAAACATAGCTTTATTACGAGTGTTTATTCAAACTTGTTAAACATACTTTTGAAAAGTTTTAAATGAACACTTGTTTTTAAAAACTGAGAAAAAAAAATCTTAGATTTGATTGCATTGTGTTTCCTCTGAAAAATATATAGCTCGTTATGCACGTAAGTGCTGTACTGAATAGTAGAGCAGTTTGAAATTCCTTCTTAACTGCCTTTAATGGAATGATGACAAACAATTAATACTATGAAACCTGTGTTAAGGGGAGACCACCCCTTCTGCCTACAGAAAATGATCTCTCAAGACAGGTGGTTTCTCATTAGAAGTCAACACATTATATAGAACACTGACCTGTGCACAAAAATTATGGTCTTTCATAACAGGTGGTCATCCAAAACAGTGGTCTCTCAAAATGGTCTTTACTGTATTTTCTGAACAATTTTTTGTTTTAAATGTAATTTTCCAGTTGAAGATGCTGGTGGGAAGTGCCTGCCCTGTATTGTGGACATTCGCTTTGAAGATCAGGTGAAGGCTGCAGTGGAATCAGCAGTCAAGAGGTTTGGAGGAATTGACATCCTTGTTAATAATGCCAGTGCTATTAGTTTGACTGGGACACTTCAAACATCCATGAAGAAATATGACTTGATGATGGGCATCAATGTGAGGGGTACTTATCTTTGGTAAGCAACTTGTCAACAACCCATTTTCAAGAAAATGCATTGCCCTTCTCATCATTTGTACCATCTCTTAGTTCAGGTAAATCTAAAGAATTTAGTGCATTATAAACAAGAAAGTCAGGGCATGCATGTCAATCCCATGATTGAAGCATTGCTGTAAAATGTGCGACCTTGACCTCAAGCTCAATAGGATGAGCAAGCATATCACAGAATGAATTGTATCAGCTTCATAATGATTCATTCTAAATATGGAAAAAATCCATCATAGGTCTTGGGAAATAGCTTATTATTTATCACTAAGTCAAGCTTCAAGCTATACACAAATGAAAAACTTTAACCAAAACCTGAATGCAAATTTTCTGAATGTGATCTTGATCCCAAGGTCAAAGGGGTGAATGAATGTGTTGCAGAATTGTATCAGCTTCATAATGAGTCATCACAAGTATGAACAAAATCCATCCAGAGGTTAAGGAAATATATAAAAATTAAAAAATCTGAACCAAAACCTAAATACAAATTTTCTGTGACTGTGACCTTGCCCCCATAGTTAAACGGGTGAGCAAACATGTTACAGAATTAATTGTCTTAGCTTCATAATGATTCATCCCAAGTATGAACAAATTCCATCAAGGGGTTCAGGAAATACAAGCAAATGATAAATCTGAACCAAAATCTTAGGGCCAGTTTTCTATAACTGTGACCTTGACCCCAAGGTCAAAGGGGCAAGCAAGTGTGTCACAGAATGAATAGTCTTAGCTTTATAATGAATAATCCCAAGCATGAACAAAAAACATGTTTAGGAAATATAAAAAAATCAAAAAACTTTAACCAAAACCCTAACACAAATATTATGACTGTGACCTTGATCATAAGATCAAAGGGGCAAGCAAGTATGTTGCAGAATGAGTGGTCTTAACTTCGTAATGAATCATGCCAGTATGATGAGAATCTATCAAGGGGTTTTGGAAATATATGCAAATGAAAAACTTGAAACAAAACCTGTTGATGATACTGAAGCTGCCAGAAGTTTGCTCTGTAGGACCTTAAATAAGGAACTTCGTAGAAACAAAAGGGGGTGTAACCAAAAATAACTGGCCATAATTTCAACAAAATGATGATGTAAAATGATGGCAATCAAACTTGTGCAAGAGTTCATCAGTATAAAGCTGCAAATGAAATATGCTTGAAATCCAGTGATTCATGGAATTGTTAATGTACAAGAACCGAAGAAAAAAATGGGCCATCACTTCACTAATTAATAATATTGTATCCTTACAATCTTACATCGTATAATCTCATGGGAAGTAGATGGCTGAAAATTAAACACCAAATCTGGTTGAATTCTAATATCCATGGGTAAAAATATGTTGTGAAATGCAAATTTCAGGAGGATAGGGAAATCAGGATCATAACTTCTCCAATTCATGGTGTAGAAAGCTGGAGTTTGAACTCATCCAAGTTCTTCTTAATATTAAGCTGAATACCAAATTCAACAATACTTGGGGTACAGCTACCAAAGTTTAGGAGGATGGGTAACCAGGGGCCATAACTCTTCTAAATGATGACATGGAATGCTGGAAATCAAACTCATCTAAGGTCTTATCATTATAAAGCTGCAAGCCCAACTTGTTTGAAATCTAAGAATCCCTGGTAAAGTTATGCTGCTGAAACCAAAGCTTCATGGGAAAAAATACACAGGTGATCATGGGTAAAAACTCATCTAAATGATGACTTGGAATAGTAAAAATCACACTCTTCTCGGGTCTGTCAATATAAACCTGTATACTACATTTGGTTAAAATACAATAATTCCTGGTGAAGTTATCTTGCGGAGACCAAATTGTTTATGCACAACATTATTACCATAGGGCTTTACAGACTATGCATGATGCACTTGATGTTTTAGATTTTCTCTGAGAACTGATTGATGAGGAAGTAACACCAACCTTAACAATCCATAACCACTATTGTCTGTATGAAAACTGGTGCATATCAATAGATGTCTACTACATGTATTTGACATGAATGCATGACATAAATGACCAGAGGCCATGTTTAGGATGTAGTGTTGGCGCATGTCTCTAACAGGTGGTTGTTGGAAAGGGGCTTCAGTTCAAGTAAGTAATACGTCGTTGGCTCCAGTTTATGTTTCTAAAGAGTAATTGTTAAAATGTGGCTCCAGTTCACATCTGTAATAGGTTGTTTAAATACATGCACAGGGCACAATGGTGCAAAAATTGTATTTGAGTAATCTTGTACATATGAAAATACACTTGAATTAGTAAAGGGAGACTAGTTTATGTGTAATGTATTAATCTTTACAAATTCTTTTGATTTGTGAAAAATTAAATGAAGTCTTGTTTATCTAACTTTGTAAAACACAAATATCAGATTTTCGGGAGTGATGGTGGTGGCAGAAACAGCAGTAGCTGCATCAATGTTAAGATACTATGTGAAAATTTTGTATAAAGTTTTTGCACATCAGATACAGTGGGTTTACATAATAGAATGGTACACAGCTCAGACTGTTCTGCTAAACACTTGAATATATTCAGTTATTAATCATCAGTTTTGAATGGGAATTTTTTGTGTCAGAGTACTGTAACAAGTATACAATTCAGGTTTGTGGACTAAAGTTCCAAATGAAAGTTGTGAATCCCAGTTGTTTGTTGAGAATACATCTAGTCCTCAGATATTGATACCACCCTGATCCTCAAATATTGACACCACCCTGGTCCTCAGATATTGATACCACCTTGGTCCTCAGATATTGATACCACCCTGGTCCTCATATATTATTACAACCCTGGTCCTCAGATGTTGATACCATCCTGGTCCTCAGATAGATACCACCCTGGTCCTCAGATATTGATACCACCCTGGTCCTCAGATATTGATACCACCCTGGTCCTCATATAATGATGCCACGCTGGTCCTCAGATATTGATACCACCCTGGTCCCTTAGATATCTACACTAGGGTCCTCAGATATAGATACCCTGGCTTCAAGATGCAGATTGTACATATGTTCACATTTTCTGTACATGATTCATCTTTATGTCCTCCTTGTCTGTGCTGTAACTTATTTCAGTATACCTAAACTTGAAGAGTGGGTCTGTTTTGGGATGAAGGTGTAATGTACACCAAAAACAGTCACTGAAATCTGTTTTCTAGTATTATTAAACATGTATATAAATTGTGGCTGGGCTTTAACTTCAATATTTTGTCTTCTATATCACATACACAAACTGAAGATTTATTCAACATTTCAGCAAATTAAAGCTCTCTCCTGCCACTGAAGCAGGGATATCTCATTTCTACCTTCTCAAAATAAATCATGTCAAACAGTCAAATTTTTAATAACATACTGCCCCACAACAGCTCCATTCTTATCTATAATTAATCCTGTCTATTTTGCAGCTCAAGGGTTTGTGTACCATATCTTATGAAAAGTCAGAATCCACACATACTGACCATCAGCCCACCACTTAATATGCGACCAAAGTGGTTCCAGGGGTATGTAGGTAAGCCATGTTCATAATTGCCTAGAGTGGAAAATTGTTCTTTTCAGTTGTACTTTTGACTGTTTGGTATTATAATAGTAAAGGCTGATTTACCATCTATACTCACTTATAAGTCAGGTCCAACTGCAAACAATACAGACCCTGATCTGCCATCACATAATGCACCAGCAGATTAGAATATATATGTTGTTTGTTCTACTGATTACTCCTTCACAAGCTGCATTGACCTAGATCTGTTGGCACATTGTGTGACAGCATATCTGGGTCAATGCAGTTTGCAGTTGGATCCAACTTATAAGCGAAAATATATGGTATATATCAACATATGCCTATTTGTCTATCTAACAAGAACATGAAGGTAGGAGGTAGAAAACTATGTCCACTTCGGTGTTATACATCAGCTGGAATTTTTTTACCAGTAAACATTGTAATCTTTTCCCATGTAAGGAAGTAAACTTGTATTTATGTAACTGATGGGCACATAAACAGTCTTGTTGATGAAAATTAAGACCTTTCCAATCAAAAAGAATTTAGATATAAGTGAGCACAAAGAAACCTTTATATTGTAGAATCACCCTATGCACTCATCCAACTTAAACACTTGTATAGTTTACATACCTTAGCTATCAAGATAAATTGCTATTTGAAAACCATGGGTTTTTCTTACATTTATATCTGCTAAATAAAATACCATATAATAGGATTTTTTAATGCTAATTTTTCAAAAACTAATTTTTTGCACGTCTAGCTATTCCATAAAAAAACAACAGGTAAACATTCACAACAGTGTCCATACATATTTACTTATTCTCTAAACCCACACCCACCCACAAATTGAGGTAAAATTTTCACTGTAATTCAGTAAAAATATTACAGTAATAAAAATAACTTGTTACATGGTAATGCACATGAAAAGCAAGCAATTAAATTATAATTTTTACAAATCTTAATTACAGCTTATACCATGGCAAAGTATGGGATGTCAATGTGTATTCTGGGCATGTCCAGGGAGTTCAGGTCTCAGGGAATAGCAGTTAATGCTCTTTGGCCCAAAACAAGCAAGTATTATATGCCAGGACTGCATTTACTGGTAAATTAAGCAAGTATTATATGCCAGGACTGCATTTACTGGTAAATTAAGCAAGTATTATATGCCAGGACTGCATTTACTGGTAAATTAAGCAAGTATTATATGCCAGGACTGCATTTACTGGTAAATTAAGCAAGTATTATATGCCAGGACTGCATTTACTGCTAAATTAAGCAAGTATTATATGCCAGGACTGCATTTACTGCTAAATTAAGCAAAACACATACCACTGATTCTGTGGCATGGATTAATTGAACATACTTTGTAAATAATGTTAATAAAACCCTGGAAAGAGGAGCATAGTTACCCAGTTTTAGTACATAAAAATATATGCCAAGATATTCCTACAGTACAAATTCTATGGCAGTAGGTAAGCAGTAGAAGAATTAAAGCCAGATGTTTAACTGATGTTGAGTAAACCATAGAAGGTAGGCCACAGTGACCCAGTTTTGGTGTGCAACTCCTGTTCATGCCAAGGTGCCATTATGGTGCAAATTTTGTTTCAAAAGGTGAACAGGTATTTTAAGTGATGTTGAATAGATCCTGAAAAGAAGATCACTATCACCTAGTTATGCCCAACACCTTCATCCCAAAATGTACCTTCACTGCAAGTTTTTTGTCATTAAGTCTACTTTACTATGAGTTACAGCCAAGGCAGGGAGGATGAACACATACGGTCAAACACACGGAGAAATGAAGGCACTCCTATATACCATCTGCTTCTAAAGACAAGCTTATTTTTTGTAAAACAAAAATTATAGAATTATAGAAAATAAAAAAGGATTCATCAAGGCTAATATTGTACTGAAACCAAACTCATAATCATGTAAATGGTAGGCAAGGCAAACCAACAACTGCTGCTAATTGCCAACAAAACCTCCTTAGTTCAATTATTTCTAACACAAACGAGAGTCATCTAGGATGATATATTCCACATACTACACACAGTTTCCATGGTAACAAAAAATACTTAATGTTGAAAATTTCAAGTATCAAAAGGCACCTCCATGCAACTTGCTTGATATGTGTACCAAGATGTTTGGTGAAATATATTGAACGGTGTGAGATGTACTTCAGAAATGAAAGTAGACTGAGTCATCTACCACACCGCCAAATTGTCTGCTAGGAGACAAAATAATATGTTGAAGATTTCATATATAGGAAGTTCATATTTATAAATTATATGAGGAAGATATAGGAATCACAAATTTTGCTCCAGAAATGAAAGTGAGTGGTGGATGAATGATGAACAGACAAAAACATTAAAAATACTGAAACTAAAGAATTGTGAGTAGCAAAAAGCACATGTACATTACTAGTTTAATATGCATACCAAATTTCCTACATGATAAAAGTTTCCCTTTTTTCTAAACAGCTATTCTGACTGCAGCTGTGACTAATTTCTCATCCACAAGAAATGTAGAGAGGATTTGTAGGAAGCCAGACATCATGGCTGATGCTGTTTATGTCTTGATGTGTAAGGACAGCAAGTCTTACACTGGGAATTTTGCAATAGATGAGTTTGTACTCAGGGAAGCTGGAGTAACAGACATGGAGCAGTACTCATGTGTACCAGGTATGATAATGAAGAAAGTTTGAGCATTTACAATATAACCAAACTTGTGCATTACTGACATATCTAATCTAGCAAATGCACTTTTTTATTGCAGATTCTATAAAGTAAATACCAATTATGTCATTTTATACTAGATCTTTATTCTGAATGTGTTTGTATGAAATGCGAGATGTAAGACTGAATTTTTTTTTTTTTTAGCATATTCCTTTACATCTTTAATGATGAAACTGTGAAGAATGGAAAATTTTCATGGCCGTGTCTTTTTACTCTAATTGATTAGTTTTGACAATTCCATGTACAGTTTGAGCTCGTGTGTTTATGGAGACTGGAGAAAATTACCCTGCTCCAAAATTGCTTGCAAAGGAATAATAAATTTTGCTTTTCTTAATTATTATTACATGTGAAAGAAGGGAAAAGGGAGAGAACAATAAACTGACTGCTAACTAGTGATCAGATACATACTGTCCCGAATAATTAATAAGGAAGCCGTGACCCACAATGATGACAATTAATACTTAAGAACTATTGCCTATATGACTCATCACTCTTGATGAATTTGTAACTCATTCATATATATTTTGTTTGTGGTGTGTGGGGGAGTAAAACTAATTTTATATATGTAAAACCTGCTACTATTGCATTGCTACCTTTTTCTCCAGGATGCTAGATCCCAGTCCAAGCTTAATATTCTCTCCACCAATTACTAATTGAAGGACCATAATAAAAACAACATAATCCCAGTCTGATTACTTAGCCATATCCAACTTGTGGAATATCTTCCTCTTTTGACTTGGGTCGAGTTTAAAGAACATCAGAGTGGGGTGGGAGGAGAGAATCTTGCAATAATAGTAGGTAAGTATTACATAATTCAAATGTAGTTTTTCTAATTAAAAGTATTACATAACTCAAATGTAGTTCTAATTAAAACTAATTTTAATGATGCAATACTTACCTGTCGCTACTGCATAACTTACCTCTCCGAACATAAATTACCCTTGGCCATAAAATAAAAACTCCATCCTCCCATTAGATGGAAAGTTCTAGAAAGTTCAGAACTATAAGAACACAGACTACTTGTGGGACATCAGAGTAGAATGGGAGGAGGGAATCTGGCAAATAGAATCATAAAGCCCTAACTGAGCATAAGAGACAATAATGATCATCCCCAGCACAGATATGACTGAGACTGGTGATGTCAATAGTGAGTGGAGCTACCAAAAGAAGCTGATTCTTTGCTAATAAAACCTGGTTGACAAAGGAGAGAAATCAACTCATAATTGTCATTGAACTGTAAACAATCTTCTTCTAGAGACAGGGCATGAAGTTTGTTTCTTCATCTCACAGACAGAAGAGGCAAGAAAATGGTCTTAAGAGTAAGGGTCTCAAAAGAAACTTCACCCAAAGGTTCACAGGGTGGTTTTGTTAAAGACCACAAGACGCATGAGATTCATCAGCTCAAAATACCTGATAAGGTCAGAAATATGAGTATCTGAACCAATGGCTGGGTCTTTTGAAAATTTGAGCTTGTTGGATAGGGCTGCCATGTAGCCCTCAATAGTAGAAACCAAGCATTTCCTCTCCAGAATGGAATAGTAGAAAATCAGCCACTTTGCTAATAAAGGATAGCTTGTATTAACACATTTCCTATTGCACTAATCACAAAAGATTCTCCACTTGGCATCAAAGACCTTGGATATGGAGTGTCTCCTGGCATGATCAATACTCTTGGCAACTTTGCTCGAACACTTGTCCTGCTGGATAGATCAATTGAGGTTTGTTTCTTTGTTTTTGTGGGCTTTAATGACATTTTTCACCACATGGTAGGCTATACATGGCGGCCCGGAAAGAATCACTGACCCATGGGAAGCTACTGGCAAGCTTTTTCCCATACCCACATTGGTCGAACTCATGCAGACAGAGGTGAGATGTGTGAGTGATCTGTAAAGGCAAGCGCCTTAGACCACTTAGCAACCCAAGGCCCCTAGATCAATTGAGATGAGCCAAGTGTGAAGGTGGAGAATCTGTGGGCTGTTGTGCAGAAGAGAGCTCCTGTGCTGTGACAGAAGGTCCCTCCTCTGAAGTAATGTCCTGGGCTGGTCTACCAACAGGTCGAGAATATCATTGAATCATGATCATTGGGGCCACACAGGGTCTATGAAATTGATCTGAGCAGCGGATATCCTGACTTGGTGGAGCATTTGTGAAATCATCCTGAATGGTGGGAAGGTGTAAGTGAACAGACGATTCCACTTCAGGTTGAAGACATCCACTGCCCATGCCCCCAGGTCTGGGACTGAGAAAATGTAAAAGGAGAGCTTGTTGTTTAGCCTTGTTGCAAATGAGTGTACCCTGGGTCTCCCCCATAGTCTGAACAGGGACTCTGCTACAGACTGATGCAGAGACCATTCTGTGAGGACAACTTTGCCTCTCCTGGACAGACTGTCTGCCAAAATATTCTTCTTGCCAGAATTGTGACGAACTCGAAGGGTAATCCCTTCCGAGATTGCCCTGCAAAGGTGATTCCAAACCTGCACACAAAGAGAAGGGGCACATGTGCCTCTTTGATGCCTGAGGTATGCTACCACTGACGTGTTGTCGAAGGAAAGCACCACACAGCGACTCCTTACTTTGTTGACACACCCCTATAAGGCTGCAAATGCTGCCCTCATTTCCAAGTTGTTTATGTGTAGGGTAGATTCTTCATGGGATGATGAACCCTGAAGAACTAGCCCTTCTGGCTCCAAGTGAGCACCCCACCCTTAATCTCACATGTCCATGAACAGATTAAAATAGGGTTCAGGGGCATGCATGAGGACTCTAGTCAGAAACTGGTCATGATTTGCCCACCATCTTGAGAGGTGGTGAAAATCCGATTCTAGAGAAATCTGAGCTGTCAGTGGATCCCTGTGCTGTTTCCATTTCGCCAGAAGGGGAAACTGGAGGGGGTACATGTGCAGTCTTTCCAGGTGAACAAGGTCCACCATGAAGTTCAAGGTCCCCATAAGAGATAGATATTGGCGAGCCAACAACGAAGTCTTGGCTTTCAGCTCCTCCAAAAGGGCAAGGATTCTGTCTACTCTGTCCTGCAGGCCACAGACTATTCCCCAGTTTGTGAGGAAATTCATCCCCACGTCTATGAACTCCCTAGATGGAACTAGCTCTGATTTGTCTAGGTATAAGGCTTAGCTGGGTCACTATGGACCAGCAGCAAGACATATCTTGTCTGAGGGACACTAAGAGGCCATTGTGGATCAACCAGTCATTGAAATACTGGAGGATAGGGATCCCCAGTGACCTTGGGTGGGTGGCAACTACTCCTATTACTCTCATAAAGGTTCTGGATGCAGAGGCTAGGCCGAATGGCAGAGCCTGAAATTGGAAAACCTTCAGGTCCAGACAAAACAGAGGTACTACCTGTGAGGATGAATTGGGATGTGAAGGTATCAATCCTGGAGGTTGATGGAGACCATCCAGTTGCCATGCCTTACAACATTCCTGACTGTGATGGTTGTCTCAATCTTGAATGACTCCTCTTGCAGGAATGTATTTAAGGTGGAAAGGTCAATAATAAGCTGAAACTTTGCGCCTTTTTTGGATACCAGGAAAATACGCGAGTAGAAGGCTGAAGAATGGTCATTCAACACCCTCTCTACTGTGCCCTTCTGTAAAAGGGAGTGCACCTCTTTCTTTAACCACACCAGATTTGATTGGTGAAACAGCATGGGGATCTTGCCTAAGGATGATGTTCATGGAACTGATGCTTTTATAATAAAGAGGACCCACCCATTATTCATTATGCCAGGGCCTGAAAATTTCGCTTTTGACTCACTGGTCCAGGACCAGTAGGACCCTACACTGCCCAGGTCCACATAAGCCAAGGACTGCTCCAACAGCTACGTCTGACATGCAAATATTTACTACAGTGCATTAAAATTAACAAAAGACGGAAAAATAACAAAATGAATGCAAACTGAAAATTCAGACAACTACTTTGTATTGGTGTCTTCTGGGAACAACCTACAGAGTTGAGGAAAGCTGTACAGCTGTGACTGTTGATGTAATTTTGTTTCAAGTCTAGACCATTCCTTTGTTGATTGTTACAAGCTAATTCAAAGTCAGAGAAAGGTTTTCCAGCTTTAATCAATCCATAGGCAGTGTTGAAAAGATATTCAAGGCTTTTCTTCTGATCTGCACTCAACTTTGCAAAGGCTTGAGCGATCAAGATCTTTAATTTACTAGCAATAACCTTTCTGGTGCAAGTAATATGCTCTTTGCTTGTTTCATGTATTATCGGTGGGTCAGTTTTAAAATTGGATGTGGCTTTGAATGAGGCATTTGAACAATTTGCCGACTCAGTAAATGCTGTACATACTGAACAAAGATTAATCTCAACCCATGGCCAAGACTTTTTCCAGTGACCCTGGAAAGTCTGAATTCGTTTATTTTTATCATAGTTTGTGTCGTTTTTGGACACAGGATGTTTAAGGTCATGCAGTGCAACAAGTCTTGTAGCAGACAAATTCCCTGTGATTGATTCTTGCCCCCTGTCAGTAAATCCATACTTAAACAAACTCATTGTCATCTACCTAGAACATACTGTAAGCTGATACTGTTGATACTTAGTTTTAGCTATGGTTGAGAACAGACAAATGTTTGACTGATGAAGATCAAGCCTAGACTAGTGATCCATGTATTGTATGCTAAATTTGACGATTTCCAGTAACATTTTACACCACCAGTCTCTCACCATCAATCGACTTCCACTTGCATCAGTGCACATTTATGACTCTTTTTGGATGATTTAAGGATTAAAAAACACATTTTATTCAGTCTCTAGAGAAAAATAAGAAATATTAAAGGTCCGACGGGCTAGTGCTGCCAACATATGACAGGCCCACAGCTAAAAAAAATCGGTCCCAGACCTCGGACCACCATATTTTTTAGGCCCTGATAATGCTTGACCAGACCTTTGCAAAGAGGGTTAGTCGAGCACCTGTTGGAAGAAGGATGCACTAGAAGAAAGCGTGTCCCTAGGGCTGCCCCTTCCCCTTCCACCCACCTTCCTTAGGAAATAGAGAAGGACCCATAAACTTCCTCCCTGGGCCTTTTTGGTGATCTCGTCTAGCACTAGATAGGCAAGTGTGTGTGTGTGTGGGGGGGGGGGGGGGGGGTAAATCAAGGCTACTACTTGGACTGGGCGGACAATCAGGATGAACATGCTTCCTGGCTGGTTTAAATGGGCCAGAAATGGATGCAACGGACCAGAGTTGTTGGTCCTTCAGTTCTTGAGATGCCACAGAGGGAATACACTCTCCATGCTGATCTGATCCCCTTTCCTAGTCTGGTGCATGTATGCTGACTTTAAGTCCTCAACAGGGTTCATCGGTAGCCTGGCGCAAGGGTTTGTGTGTGTGTGTGTGTGTGTGTGTCTTGATTCGATCCGTCTTCGTACTGAAGGGGCTCTACTGACAAGTGACCGATATTTGCAGACTGGTGAATGCTGCCCAGTGCCTGATGCCCCATACAGGCCGGTCAGGCAACTCTAATCTGCAGTATGACCCCTCCACAAATCTTATAGAGCTAAATTGTAGCTCACCCCTTCCAGGGTGGCTCGATCTGCCCAACACCATCACTGGCCTATGGGCTCAAAAAGGGTGTTGCTACTCCCTCACAAAAGGGGTGTGACTCACTCTCCTCCATCACTGGGCTGTGGGCTTAGAGAGGGTGCTGCTCCTCCCACAATGGTAGTGGTGTGTGACATGATCTCTGCCATAGTATTTTCTCCCTTGGGAGGGACCCTGGACCTAATCTTAACAGGCACCGACTGGTTGGAACAATTGTCAGGGGTCCAAGGGCCTCATATGTCTCTACAGAGACTGAGCCCATATGCTCTTCGGATCAAGGAGTGCCCTTCACCACTGAAGAACCAATCTTCTTTTTCTAAGATCTGAGGGACTCGGAGAAGGATCCAGAGTGCTCATGAGATGAGAAGTAAGAAGGCCTTTTACTCCTCCCCTTATAAGTGTGTCTACTTTCTGCGAGGTTCCATACTTCGTCCGACCATAGGCAGTAAAGCAGACACCTGTCTGGGAGCGTTGGCAGTTGGTACAAGCAAGGCAGGTGGGGTGTGTATCCCATGGGGCTTTTTTATTTTATTTGCCCCCACTCTGTTACATATTGTTACAAAAGAAATCTCTGAAAACAAGAAACAATAATCTAAAATGATGATTATAATATTTTTGAAAGGACCTGAAGTCAAATGTAATAACAGCAATATCTTACCTGCCTAGTATGGTATTAATGATAATGATGAGTGGTGTGAGACCTGTGGTCAAACACCATAAAACATCAGTGAACCAGCAATACTCAATATATTATAATGAATAAAAAAGAGGGAGTGTGAATCCGACTAACTCTAGATGATAATGAATAGTGTACTACCTGTGGACAAACATGAGCTAACATCAGCAACACTTAACCTGAGTATTGATGTCAAAGGGTATACTGAAACCAGCAAATTGCAATATAATTATGAATAAAAATGAGTGGAGTGCAATCCTGACTCACAATAACTTAAAATAAATGGTGTGTGACCACCTGAACACACTAATAGAAGATACTATTGGTGTGCGACCCCCTTCTGCAAGACTAAAAATAAACATACAGCATTAGTTAATGAATCATCAAACCAGATGTTCTCTAAATAAATGTAGACTGAAACGGAGGTAACAAGCAAATCTTTAGATGAATGGGAAGACAATACCTGCTCAAGATTCTGGAAAAAAACAAATATAATTGAATTATAATGAAATTATAAAAATAATGGATTACAAAATCAATGTAAGGAAAGGGTACTGCTAATAAACATACAAGCATAATGCCTAAAAACTTGCAAGAGAGCTAATACTGTGACCAAATATTCAGTGGACTGAGTGTATAAACACTCCAGTTATATGGAAAATGTGTATAGATGCCAGATACACATTCTTGACACAAGAGAAGGCAATATTTTTGAAGAGTGTTTATGAATGGAACCGATCAAAAATGTTGTCCGGAAAAGGATTATGTCTACTGCTCATGGGTCTATGACATGGGTAACAGACTGGGTCTGTTTTCTTAATAGTTCTGAACTTTCCATCTAATGGGAGGAAGGAGTTTTTCTTAAATGGATGAGGGCAATTTCCGTCCTGGAAAGGTAAGCTACACAATAGTGACAGGTAACATATTACTGATATTAAAATTAGTTTTATCTCCCTTGCCCTACCCCTCCAAAAATATATTTTAATAGCAGTAATACATTAACTGCTACTATTGCATTGCTGAATTTGTCAGTCCGGTGGGAGGCCGATGGTCTAAGATAAGATGTCAAGTGAACTTGCCATTGTCGACAGAAGGATGTTCAACTGCCAACTGGAGGATGACTCAAAAACTTGTTGGGCTGAGATAGTTGGACCCAAATCATAAATACCCTCACTCTGGTGCACCATGAAGGTAGAATAACAACAAAGTGGAATGTGAACGCCAGAAGGCACCTTTCATGACATCATCCAAAGAGGTATGATTCAAAAGGTCCAAGATGCAGCAATAGCCCTGACCTCATGGGCTTTATTTTCCATGATAGAGAGAGATCTCTCAGTGAGAGATTTAGGAGCCCATTTAATAGTCCAAACAATCAACCTTGAAATGATGGCTTCCAAAATATCAGAAGTACCTTTTCAAAGGAGAAAAAGATGGTTACAGCCATTTTCTTCTTGGCATCTGAGGTATGGTACAAGTGATGTATTGTCTGTAGCAACCATAACGCAGTGATGTTTTACACAGTTGATATACCCTTGAAATGCTACAAAAACAGCCCGCATCTCTAGATTGGTAATGAGGAGGGAAGCTTCTTCCTGATACCTCTGACCCTGCAGAACTACTCACCTCCAGCTCTATGTAAGCCCCCCCCCTACCTGAATCCAAGGTATCAGTGTCAAGGAAGGAGTGAGGTTCCAGAGCATGAATTGGAACCTCAAACCAAAACCGGTCCTCATTTTTCCACAAACTTAGATGGTGGACAAGGATCCTGGTGAGGTCTCCAGTTCACTAGAAACAAGAACTGGAGGGGCCACATATGAAGCCTTTCTAGGGGAACTAAGTCTAATGCTATGTTAGAGACAAGCCAACAATGATGTTTTCTTGTCCAGTCTTGCCAAGAGATAAAGTATCTGTGCGATTCTGTTGGGGGCAGGTGGAGTTGGGGGTGGGGACAAGAACTGTTCCTTGACAGGTGAGAAAATTCATCCCAATGTACACAAAATTCTGAGAAGTGACAAGATCAGACTTCTCCTGAGTAGCACGGTCTCCCAACAGACAAACAGATCCCTCAGGAGGGTACATCACATTGTACACCAGCCAGTTGTCAACTGGAGGATGGAAACCCCTAAGGACCTTAAATAAGTCGCTATTACACCCATCACCCTAGTGAAGACTCTGAAAGCGGAAGCTAGGCCCAAAAAAAGAGCCTGAAATTGAAATATCGCCTGTCCCAGACAAAACCGCATACATTTCTTGTGGGCTGGGAAGATGGGAATGTGAAGATAAGCATCCTTGGAGAGCTATGGAGGTCATACCATACAGTCATTTGGCCTGATGGCTTTCCTGACTAAGACTTTCGTCTCCATCTTGAACCGCTCTTTCCAGAGATGAGTCAAAACTTCCTCCTCTTTTAAACTAAGAGAATCAGGGTGTAAAATCTGGAACTTCTTATGTTTTTCAACTCTCTATTGTGCCCTTCTAAAGAAGGGAGTATACCGCTTCCCACAGAGATACCAGTTGAAACTGATGGAACAGAACGGAGGTCTTTGAAAGAGGGGGAGGGTCCTGGAAGTGAAGCTGGTAACCCTCTCTTATTGAGGAAAGGACATGTGCATCATCCAAGAGGTCCAACCAAACCTCTGAAAATAGAGCTAGTCTGGCATCTACATGGGATGCTGGAAAGAGGAAGACTTCACAAGAGAGAGTGCGACTCCCTAGGGCTGACTATCTCCGTCCTTATTGAAGGGGGACGAGTCCACAAACTTCCTCCCTTGGCCTATGACCGCCTTGTCTAGAGGAGTGTGGACGGAAGGGTGAATTAAACTGGGGTTGTTTGTTTTGTTGTTGACTCTGTTTAAAAAACTTGGGAGGAGGACCCATTGACTGACTAAGGTGGGCACACTTCTTGGCCAGTTTTGATGGGCCTGGAACCAGACATAGATCAGTGTTGTGGTCCCTCAAATCTTGCGCTGCTAAGAAGAACCCTCAAAGAGCGTCTCTGCATCAAGCAGGGCAGCCCTCAAAACCTTTGAAGTCTCCAAAGTGGCATCTCAACAGAGGTTGAGAAACTCCGCAGACAGCACCATGGACATCAAAAAGGGGCATGCTGTGTCATCTTAGCAACAGTCTCCAACAATCTCTCTATAGCTGCTGGGGACAAAGACTCCTTCAACAAAATGGAGGCAACCAAAAACGGATTGGCATGTAAGACTATGGTAACTAGGGTTCTAGTCTTAGTTCCAAAGCGTCTTAAGATTTGACTGAGAGATAAGCCCATGTCCCAGCCAATATCCCCACCTGGGAAACACTTGAATCCAAGGCAGGGGGTCAAAGAGGCAAATGAACCCTATAACTATAGGTGGAAACCAGAAGTCAAATTGTGGAAGAGGGGACAGATCACCCCTTTTGTCTGGCAAATTCTTGGCTTTGACAAAACTTCCAAGTAAGCTCTCAAACCATTGCTGAATGCTGATGGGGTTTTTGCCAATGTTTAATTGGTTTAAATATTTTTTAAAAAGTCCAAATTGTGCTCTTTTATTTTTTTCTACATTCTTGTTGTCATTTTTCCTACTAAAGAGTTCTCCCAAGGGTGGTCACTCCAAACCAGACACATAATTAAGAGAAAGAACCATGAAATAGAGTTATCTTCCTTTACCTATAACCCTTTCCTAATGAGACACAAACTTAATATAATAACACAGCAAAAGGTCTGATCTAGAATGCGACATGAAGGGATTGTCCCCGAGATGAAGAGGAGGACCCTTCTTCCTTCCTCTATAAGTGTAGCAACTTCTGCCAAGTCCCACACCACATAGTCCCAAAGACAACAAATAGGGCAACCATCAGTATGTACACATTTGGTGTATGATAAAGAAGTCGGATGAGTGCCACACTGGGCCTTCTTATGCCTACATTTACCCACACCTTGAAATATAATATAGGCTGAAAGAGAAAACATGATAATAATATGAACTGGAACCAAAAATGGGTAAGATATACTTACCCAAACAACCATTACTAAGACATAGGACAAATTTAATAAGCACCACTTTGCGGAGCGAGGTTAAAAAACCTTTATAAAAACAATTAAAAGGGATACAGATTCACAAAATAAAACCAAGGACTGGGGAGAAAATAATTAAAACCACACCAAAAAAGATACCTTTGGTCAAAAACAAGCAAAAAGACAACTATGAAGACAAAAATCTTAGGAGCATCCAGACACATTTATGTGTACCATAGCCCAAGAAAAAAAAAGAGAAAGATATTTTGTATGTTGTATTTGACTAAGGAATCAGACTGGGATCATATTTTTATATTCTGGTTGTCCATTTAGTAATTAGTAATTGGAGGGAATATTAAGCTTGCACTGGGGACTAGCATCCTGGAAAAATTCAATAGTAGAAGGTTATGTATTACTGCATTTAAACTTTGATTTCAGGCGGTAGCCCCCAACTGGACCTTTTTGTGGACCCCGAGGATCTGGAAATATTGGAAGGATCAAAGTTATAATGAATGCTTCTACTTAAAATTCCAAAATTTCAAGTCATGGTGTTATAGCTACATTAGAGAACAATTGAGCAGACTGGCCACTAAAACTGGTCAATATTTCATCCTACTCCGAACTTCTATCTTCATTTCTCACACAACAGTTACCTTTATTAGCATCATGATGTCATAACAAGAGGCTCAAGTGGAGCTTCTATCACTCACTTCCAAGACAGCAACACTTACAAAATTCTCTAAATGTGTACATGTTATACAGTAACCATAATGGTGCTCTTAAATCAAAAGCAGAATCCAATTTCTCCATCTTGACCTCAACAGTCTCTCGGCTGACAACTACATGTAGGTCAGTGGCAATGTACACATACTCTTGCTCAAACCAGTATTTCTTTATTTCTTGGAACTTGGAAATGATTGCATTTAACTCTGTTTCTTGTTGGAGCCGGAGTCCACCACTTTGAAGTACTTCAACTCTTCATATTGTGTTTGATTTGTCATTTTTAGATGTGATAGATACCACTTTAATAGATACCACTTTAATAATTGAGGAATATATGATGGTTGCATACTCCAGCTTCTTACATGATAGTCACAATTCTTGCATCACTAAGAACCACTTTCATTTACATAGTTACCAACTTTGGAAACATTTACAGCCATACTCAAGTGGCTTACATAACTTAACAGTTTATCATGTCACAAATCAGGCTCATTTAGTATAAGAACACAACCCTATGCAAACTATCTCCCAAACTTTGTCATGTCGATTTTACCTATTTTATGACAGTATGATAAAAATTCTTTGCAAAAATAAAGGCATCATTAATATGGAGTCTTTTGCTCATAACTGAACTCGTCCAAGATCTTGATGATATAAACCTATTTACCAAGTTCAATGGAAATTGGATGATAGTCTCAAGATATTGAAAGGCAACAGGCTCAGCCAATTGGGGCAAGATCTCATGTACAGACTTCACTTATTATAGAACGTGTTGAGCAGATCATAGAATGAATTGTCATAAGTTCATAATGAATCCTGCCAAGTATAATGAGAATCTATCATGGGGTTTAGGAAATACAAGTAAATGGAGAAATGTTAACCAAAGCTGTAATAAAATTTTTCTAAAACTGTGACCTTGACCTTAAGATAAAAGGGGCAAGCAAACATGTCATTGAATGAAATGTCTTGGCTTCATATTGAGAATCTATCAAGGGATTTAGGAAATATATGCAGATGGGAAACTTTAACCAAAACCATAAACTGTTGATAAAAAATTGATTGCTTTGGCTGGAAAATAAAATTCAGTGGATATCTTCATGATACAAGACTATTTACAAATTTGATAAAAATCAGATCAGCAAAAGTGTCGACAACTTCAGCCAATCAGATGCAAGATCACATCATTAATATGTGTGGATTTCGCTCATAATTGCACTCCTCAGAGACCTTGAAATAGGCTGCCAAAAAGATTGGTATCTGAGGCTGTGGTGATAAGCATGCGAGTCTTAAGCTCCAGCGCCTCCAGGTTTTGACCATGAGGCAGGCCAAGGTCCCCGCTGAAACCCCCACTTCCGGATGGGGGTGCTTAAAGGGCCAGGCAGGAGAGTGAACTCTATAGTTGGCTGTCAAACTAGTGTTTACAGCTTGGGGGGGGGGGGGGAGGGGTCAAACCACCCCTTATGTTGCCTAGCAAACTCTTGGCCCCTAGAGAACTTTTTAAAAAGTAACTTTAGATTATCACTATTTTGATGTTTTGAAGAATACTGATCCATATGAAAACACCAGAATATTGCAGAGACTTTGAAGGTTTCTAACTTTGACTTGGGAAGTCGAAGATTTCCATTACAAACATCTTAATCTATATTCAGAGGAGTTTGTTGCAAATAATTCCTGAAGATATTGTGAAGCAATTTCTTGAGGAGACTTGTTCACTAAAATGATTCTATTTGGCAATCGATCCTTTTAGATAAATCCAGCATTTCAATTCGTGGAAGAGAGGTTTGCTTGGTGCATCAAATGGTTTCCAAAGTATAAATCATGCTGCTCTTTTCTGTAGTTTTGAAAGTCTGTCAATACTGTGTTTGGAACAATTTCCCCCAAAAGTGACAAAGTAGTCAAAAAGTGGCAAAATATAAGCATTATTATACATAATCCTTGTTTCCACAGGAAGATATTTCTTTAACTTAGAAAGTAATGTAATTTTTTAATTTACAGCTTTATATACTTTATCAACTTGATCATTCCATTGTAGAAATCTGTCCACATGAACACCTAAAACTTTGTGACTTGCTATGTTCTCAATTTCACATCCTTTTATCGTTAAATCTAAATGTGTTTGGCCTAATTGTGCCTGTTGTTGTGAAGTTGTCAGCATACATTGTTTTATTTCCATTTATATGCATATTATTTTTACAACACCAATTTTTGATTTTGTTTAAATCGTTGCATAAGTTTAATAGCGCAACATTTATAGAGGATCCAGATGAATGAAGCCTAGAATCATCAGCAAAAAGGTCAACATTTGATACACTTGTAACAAAGAAAAGATCATTTACGAAGACAAAAAACGAGGTCCAAGGACTGATCCTTGGGGAACACCTGCTTTGATACTTTCTGGTTGTGGTGTTGCACTTCCTATGCACACTTGCTGTGCTCTCTCTTGTAGATATGAAGCTAACCACTGGATAGTGTTGTCATGAAACTTACAGCATTTCAGTTTTGACAGTATGATGGAATGATTAACAAGATCAAATGCCTTTTTAAAATCCAAGAAAACAATTCCAGTTAGGTTTCCCTTGTCCATTTTGCTCAACCATACATCAGTAATTTTAATTAGAAGCTGTCTGACAGTAGTGTGAATGCCAAAATCCTCATTGTTCGTTATGTATAAGCATATTTTGCTTTAAATAATACTAATATATAGAATTTGCTACATGTTTTTCTATTACTTTAGAAAGAGTGGGTAGTAAAGATATTGGTCTGTAATTTTATGGATTTTCCCTCGCACCTTTCTTAAAAACAGGTATCACTTTTGCAATTTTAAGCAGGTCAGGATATTCATTTGTTGCAATAATGATGTTGATTATACAAGTAATTGACTTGGTTACCTATAAGTGCAGACAATTGAAGTATTCTGGGGTCCAATTCCATCTAACATTTACATTCAGGTTTTCCAACGTTTTGTAAACTTAATGCTCTCCAACATAGTCTAATGTAAATGGTTCTGTATTTTGTAGTTTCTCATTTAGAACAGTAGAACAAAAGTTTTCACTTTTTCTTTGAAATCAGAGGCACTACTAAAATACTTGCTGAATGAATCTACAATACCATGCATAGTGGTCACTGTATGACCATTATGTTTGATGTTACTGGGAGGAACATGCGACTCTTTGGAATTTAGTTCATTTAGATATTTCCACCCATAACTAGATTTTTGATTTTCCTCAATGGCTTGTTTGTAGTAAGTCTGTTTGATTATTCCAATCATATATCATATATGTAACTGCATTCCTCCATTTCCTGTAGTTTTGCCAATTTTTGTGTTAAAGAGGATGCTTTTTTGCTTTGATGAAAACGAGTGTTATTGCATTATGTTAACACAAACAGGTGTCCTTCCTATAATTTACTTTCATGAACTATATACCCATTCTAATCACCCTATCCTACACTTAGAACCACACTATGGGGCAGCAACTTCCAAAGCAGCAAGGGAATTAATAAAAGAAATTATGTTAAAGATACCGTTTACCCCCCTTCTCTCTCTCTTTCACACACACACACACATTATTTATTATGCAACTGTAGATACATATTAGTATTCACCCATATTTTCCAGTAATACAGATAACTAACAATAACAGTAATAATAAAGATGAATTAGGGTATTTGATTTGACTGGATCTGATCTGAAGGTGAAGAAACATTAGTTATTTTTTGTATAACAGTAACTTCAGAATCTTTAACTCCATCTAAAAATAGCAAAACTAACTGCACTACAGTACTAAAAACAATCTTTGGTATACATTGAATAATTTCACCAAGAAAACAATTCCCAATGATACATAGGAAAACCATCTGCACTTGATGGAAAAGGTCTTATAATGAATTAGAAAATGTTTGTCATATTGAAGAAACTTTTAGAATAATACAACTAATAAGAAACATATCAGTTTTGATAAATATAAACGGAAGAAAGAATATACACTTCTTTCTCTTGCATCTATGTGTATACTGTAGAACATAAACGGAACACATCACTCGTATATACAGAACAGTGATACACATCATTTGCTGTTTTCCACTGTATAAGATGTCATCTTCATTTTGCATTAAAAACACAGTAAAAACTAATACCCATGTCAAAAACAAGACTGTTCTATGAAGTACCCATACAGTAGACAAATTTGATAAAATATCATTAAAATCTGATGTAGAGCTGATTTTAGACAAAAGTGAACCTAGTCCTTTGGTCCAGTGGTTTGTGAGAAGTTTAAAATAGCAATTGTTGACAGAAGCATAACTGACACAAGACCATGTCATAAGCTTACTTGAAGTTATGGCCAGATGAGCTAAAATGTTTAAGGAGATACCATGCATGCATGGTAGTAATTTCCAAGAAAATCACCAAGTTTGTAGCAAGATTCAGCAGCCGCTTCTCTCCATTGTGACATGCTGGGATGAAGATGTCAACATAATGGAGTTTTGACCCAACAGAGGGATGTGTGCTTATTAACATGTAGAAGTATTTGATGAATATGGTACTCAACTTGTTTCTTAATGTCATATCTAATGAACCCTTGTGTTAGGTCCTCTATTTACAATTGCTGGAAGCAAAAAAGGCTGCCCAATTCACTTTGCCAAATTTAAGATTTGAAGGACATCATGGAAAAATGGCAATTAAAATAGTGGTCAAAATCAGGAGCTTAAATGAGGCAATTAAAGCAGTTTTAATGCATTCTTTGTAATCAAATTATACAAAATAGAAACAAGTGACGAGGTATTCGAATTGTAATTAAAGCCTGGACCACAATTTTCAATCACTGTATATATTCCTCGAATTTTGAAGCAGGATATAAATGTGAACCATGGCCTTTACAGCAGTAGCGATATATGTTGAATTTAAGAGTGAGAAAAATGCAGGGGAGGAAATCAAAGAACAAAACAACATAATAAATGCAAAAAATTTATGTTGAATGAGTCAAAAATAACATTGTGCCCAGTTTCACATTGAAAATTCTTTTGTGCATATTATAATACGAACATATAAACGGTGTCTAAAATTTGCTCAATTTAAATTTCCTGCACGTTTTTTTTAATGTGAGTTGATATTCTTGATGAAATGGCTGATACGTTTCATGACACTTGAACATCATTCAACACCTCTCATCCTGGTTTTCCTCCTCACTGAAAATCAGCAATAAGCACAAGTTTATTTAGGAGTGACTGGCTTACACTGCAAGGAGAACAATTTGTACAGAACAAATCCTAGGGATCTGATTTCTATTATGTGTTACAGTCCAGAAATCTGAATCACCACTGCTCACGAGGCTGAAGCTTCTGCTGGCTTGGCTTCCTCCATGGGAACATCCTTGGGCTGGAATGTTCATAATGTGTTAATCAGTACATGTACAATTTGTGTAACTGAGAATGTTCACAATGTGTTAATGAAGTATGGTAAAGTAATACATTTCTTGATTTGTCAGATAGAAAAGTATGCAATAAAATCCACTATGCACTCTCTGGAAGATTGATATTCTGACATGATAATTCTTAGTGTGATATAAAGTAGCATGTTTAACAATTTCTATAAAAAAATTTAAATAATAATTGGAATGAAATCCTGTATTGGAAGACATAAGGATACTAATGTTGCATCAGAGAGATCAGTTTTACTGGGAAAACATCAATTTCAGCAAGCAAAACCACAAAATATCCTCAAAACATGAATGCTATTTCCTGTTTGGATAAACCTGACCAGCTGTTTCCATGCACACCAAAAACAGATGCAACAGAGTGTATTATTAAAAGTTATATGATATACATGAACTACAATATGGAAACTAAACATGCACCATGCCAGCACTTCCTATTTGTACACTGTACTAAGTAACAATTAATAGTTATTATTTAATGATACCAAAAAAGTCTCTTCAGGTGAACATGGTATCTGACTTACTGATCAGTTGATTTTTCACTGCTAATATTTTTCTAAATTGGATTCATCAAAATGGTGTAAAAACAACTGCATATATTTTTCAAAACAGTACCATATATAATGGCATACAAGGCAGATCCAACTGCAAACTGCATAGACCCAGATCTGCTGTTGCATAATGCGCTGGCAGCTCAGAGTCTATGCAGTTTACTAATCAGCAGAACAAACAACATAGACCCTGATATGTTGGCACATTGGGCAATGGCAGATCAGGGTCTATGTGGTTTGCAATTGGACCTGAATTGTACATGAGTGTATACAGTAAATGGATGTTCTATCAGAAGTGTATTGCATTTGTCATGGTCTGCATAACAACTAAAGGAATGTCAAGTTATTAACTGCTATAATATTTAAAAAGTGTATTTTGGGGCATCTCTGATAACTAAATGTGCGCTATGTTTACCTTATCTTTTTCTAATGCAATGTCAATTCCATTCTCCTTGGTTGTAGCATCTCCTGATCCATCCTCCTGTCTGGTCTTCTTCAGCTCTTTTCCCTCCTCTCCAGCCTCCTCCTCTTCCTCAGGCTTTCTCTGATTAATTGAGAATCAAAATTAAATTATCCAGTGAAGGAACAAATTCAATGATGTTCTCTACTGTTCATAGGTCATTACTGCCCTGGTATGTAAAGAAACGCAAGCCAGTCCTCACCCTGACAATGGATCAGTAGGTCCAAGTGACCTATTTCTAATAAGAGATATTTATAAACATCTATTCCAAATTGTTAACTGAAAGAAATATTGAATGCATGTTAAAATGTATAGCATGAGAAAAGAAGCAATTCTGAGTATTGAAAAAACCTCAAATCTGTTTAAGAGTTATCTTGAGATGACCACACCACCACCACTTATGCATTCTGACTCAAAGTACATATGGTTCAGCACACCAACTTTATATACTACTTACACCACACTTTGTTTCCATGTTAACATAAAAAATATTGACTGCAGAAAATTTCAAGTAAGGTACTGCTATGCATCTTGCTTGACATGTACCAAGATCATTTAAAAAAAAAAAAAAACCTAATGGTTTGAGAGTTATACTCAAGAAATGAAATGTTTATGTACAGATAGACAGACAGTGATAGCTATATCCACCCCTACCCAGTATAGTATAAAGTACTTGGGGGATAAAGATATAATGTACTTCCAATTGTATTTTAACAGCCCTTTTTATTGCAAATAAGTTTTCAGCACTTACACTAACTGTCGGCTAAAACACGGTATTGGTGCTGATAAAGGAATTTTCATGTTATATGCATGAAATAGAAAAATTAAACAAGATATGAACCAATTTTAAAGATTGGTAAGCCTGGCATATACCTCTCTTACTTTCCTGAAAATTTCAAGAGGTTAGTGTAACCCATTGTTGAGATATGCATGGAAACAAGCTCTAAAAATGGCCATTTTTGAGCGTTATGTAGTCTCACTCGAAAAAAGCTTGAATATAAAATAGAGAATTCTCTAAATATCATACTGAAATTATGCATTTATTGGTCTGGTTTTATGCGGAATTCTATCCTGCAAATATTGCTTCTTGAATTAAAGAAATCGGTAAAATATTATGGATTTTATAAGCAAAATACCGTCAGTAGAAGTTTTGTTTCAACACTGAAATTCAAACACTAATCTGTTGTTATATGCCAACATTTTGTACAAAATAACATTCATTATAACTTTTATTGACATCTAGAACTCGACTTTATATTATAATAAGTAGTAAAACCATTTAAATCACATGGCTAGCCAAGATATTCGATTGAGAGCTTGTTCTTTGTCAAACTTTCCAGTTCTAAATTTTGTAGTGTCTGTAACCTTTACAAGTTTATATGGCAATAATTTTGTTGTTTCATTATGGAAAAGTATAAATCCTACAAAGGCTCATGTGTATCCATGTGATGTCCAAGTTGGCCAAAATTGGTGGTGCTGTATTGTACCATTAAAAAACAGCAACTCAATAAAAAAAGTTACAGACACTACACAAACAGGTATAAAAATGAAAGATAAAAGTATTGTTCTACTTGTCATTAAAACATTGTTTTTCTCAATAGAAAGTTCCATCTTATGTGATGTAATGTTGCATCATCTATTTACCTCTGCAGCCAAGAGCAAAAAAGTGATGCAATAACTCTCTTGATTGAATATTGCATCATTCTTGCAGCACTGTCTGTTTGAGTAATTTACTACAAGACAATGTAACCTGAATTTCTTATCCTAGAAGAAGCTGCCTAATTACTTTTTCTGTTCTTTACCATGGTACATCCCTAAGACATGGGAAGACGACAAAAGCAAACCTCTGGGAACAACTCTGGTAAGTTTGTATTGAATGGTAAACCACACTCTTAAATTGTAGTGTCTGTAACCAATATCCCCTTTTTATACTGTCTATGACTTTATCCCTGTTTTTTTTTAAAAAAAATGAAGCCAAATTATGTTTCCTATTACAGTATTGATGTGTAAGGCTAAATTTTGACATATTGTCTGTCTGCAATTTGTAATATTTTGGTATATTTATAGTTTCTTTCATCTAGATTTCTGATAACAGGCAACATTTTCAGTGATTTCTTACAATATGCAATTGAAACTGAGTATTTTTGCATTCCATATCATTAGACTAGTAAATTCAAACAGAAATATTATGAGAATTCAATGAGCTCAGACTTAGTATTGGATACATTGCTGATATTGTCAAATGGTTACAGACACTACTAGACATGTGAATTGACCCGACTGTTGTTTACATTATTAAGGAAAGTGTGCAATCATTCTAAATGCTAGAACATTGAATAATCATCAGGTTTTATGCTATTTCTTTTTCAATCAGATACTTTTCTTTAAGAATCTACAGGTTATTCCAGTTTGCTTATGTATGAAAGCATATTGCGTACTCATTACAAGTATGTTTTGTAAAGTCTAAATTTCATCCGTATACATAGAGGAACAAAAATGAGAATGAAGTTGTTTGCTTTTAGGAAGCAAAGATAAGCCAGAAGAAGATGAACAGAAGATTAAAGCTAGAAGGGAGAAGACGAGGCTAAAGGTACAAGCCTGGAGAAAAAAACAGAGGGAAAATAAGGCGAAACATGAGGAGCTAAAAAGGGTTGATAGAGAAAGAAGAAAAGATGCAAGACTACTAAAAAAACAGCAATCACTTTCCGATTCAAATCTTCAACAAGAATTAAGAAGGAAAAAACGTGAAGAAATGAAAAGGTATCGCCAGAAAAAGAAAGAAAAAGCAGCCCTGGCAATATCGGTTAATAAGAGTGTTGATTTAAGAAGTCCGAAAACTGCTGAATTAAGTAGAAAGAAGAAAGAAGCTGTGAAAAGAACCCAAGCATGGAGAATGCGTATCAAACTGAATGAAAGTATACAGCAAGAGTGTATTCAGACTGATTGTGAAATAGGAAATACTGGGTCAGCCAGAGATTCACCAATGAATAAAGTGTTACCTAAAGCAACTCTGTACAGACAATTAAAAAAGGTAAAGGAAGTATTACCAAATACCCCAAAGAGAAAAGCAGTCATCATAAGTAAATTAATTGAATCTCCATCAACATCAAAGTTTCTAAATAGGAATATAATGATAATGACACCGGATTGCAGAAAAAAACTTGAATTGACAGATACTGTTATACAATCTGTGTCAGAGAGCATTTCAGAAGTGAAAACAAGGAAAGGGGGTGCAAAGAAACATGCATACAACATCATTTGTGACGCATTACTGAAGAAATATAAAAGACACAGACTAAAAAAGTATTTCAAAGTATCAGTGAAAGGGCAAAAACCTAGTTCTACATGGTGGGAGACGAAACAAAGAAAAAGAAGAAGGGATGCACTTAACTCTCCATTAAAGAAATCTGTGAAAGATTTTTTTCTAAGTCCAGAAATCAGTAGGGAAGTGCCTAATAAACGTGAAACTGTGAAAGTAAGAAAAGGTGGTCAAAAAGAAATACTTCAAAAACATGTGATGACTATGACATTAGAAGAAGCCTACAAAGACTACAAGTTAAGGAACCATAGTCACAAAATAGGATTAACTTCATTTTCTAAATTGAAACCAGTGAATGTTAAAAAGGTGTCTGAAACAAGCAGAAGATCATGCTTATGCCAAAAGTGCTGTAACGTGGCCCTAAAAAGTGAGGCACTAACAAATGTAAAAAAAGCAGTGAAAGAAAATGGAGATTTGGATGAAATTTCAGTAGATAAGAAAAGCTTAAGTGATGCTACTTTTTGTAAATACGACACCAATCCAGCTATTAAATGTTTAAGAAGAGAATGCAAACAATGCGGTGTGAAATGTTTGCAGAGTTACCTTAAACCATTTGTTGAAAAGTATAGTGACAGGCAGATATCATGGCATCAATGGGAAAGTATAGAAATAGCAAAAGATGATAAAGTAAAGCGTTGCGTCTCCTGTGTGCCTAAAGAAACAGACATAAAAACATTAATTACATGCTTAGAAACTGACATGCAAGAGTATCCAGAGCACGTTTTCAGGGCCAAATGGCAACAGCAACAGATGGGAATTTGTGTTGATAGAATTGGTGAGGGTTCTATTGCTATGGTCATGGACTTTAGTGAGAACTATGGGTGTGTTTTTCAAAGTGAAGTACAATCTGGATTCTTCGACAGGAACCAAGTTACAATACATCCAATCATGTGTTACTATACAGAAAAACAGGGAGAAAAAGAATTCAAGATAAAGCATGCCATTATTGGCATCAGTGAAGAAACCAAACATGATGCAGACTTAGCTATCACTTTTGAGAACAAAGCTATAGAAATTCTGAAGAAGAAAGGTGTGAAAGTAGAGGAGATCCATGAGTGGACAGATGGCTGTGCTGCCCAGTATAAGGGGAAGAAAGCCTTTGCTGACATAAGTCTGAGGAAAAAGCCATCTGTAACACGAAATTATTTCGAAACATCACATGGAAAGAGTGTTTGCGATGGTCTCGGTGCGACAGTCAAGAATGCTTGCTACAGAGCTGTAATCAGCAATAGAAAGGTGATAGGTTGTGCAGAAGATGTATATCATTTCTGTACAGAGAAACTGAAAATGGAAAATACAGATAATGAAGCTAAAACAGTTTCGAGAAGGGAGTTCATCCTTGTTAAAGATGTTGAGAGAAATAGAGAAGAAACTGATGTGCAAACACTGCAAGGTACAAGAAAATTACATGCTGTAAAGTCAGGAAGCAATGATTATGAACTGAGCATAAGAAATCTGAGCTGTTATTGTGAGCAATGCATGAAGGTTGACGGGAGATGCAACTTCAGCGAAAATGTTAATGCCTGGGAAATGAGAAAGTTAGTACTCAATAAAGATAATTTAAGTCAGAAAGGAAAACAACTTAAAGACAAGAATCCATCAACAATAGAAAATAATGACAAGAAAAGAAAACAAGGAAGTAACCAGAAAGATCATAACTCAGCAACAAGCGAAAAGCCTAATAAGAAACGGAAGTCAACAGAAAGACAAAACATTGTGACAAAGAAGATCAAAGTTGACAAAAAAGCACCAACCAACACAGAGAAACCAATAGAGAAATACCACCCTGGAGAATTTGTTGCTGTAGGACTTAAGCCAAAGAAGGGACCTCTAGATGTATACTTAGCAGAAGTAATAGACATTCTTCATAACGAAGTTAGACTTAAATACATGAGAAAGTCTGGCAACATGTATGTTTGGCCTGAAAAAGATGATTATTCACAAGAGGCTCTAGATGCTATCTTGTACAGGGTAAAAGCTCCACAAATAGTCAATGAAAGGGGTCATTTCAAGTTTAATGCAGCTGAATTGTCTAAGCTCAAGTCAAATCTGGAAAAAAATCATAAGCACTTCTATTTGAAATGACAATATAAAGTCAAGGTTTAATGTGTAGTGTCTGTAACCTTAAGATCAATCACATATGGGTCTGTGTTTGAGTCAGCACCTTGGGTTGAACAATACTTTAGTGACTATGATTTATTGAACATTCATTATACTTCAATATTTTACTCTTACAAACACTATTTAGTATTAAACTTTCAAGTGCTATTTACCAGTTCATAATTTTAACACAAGTATTGGACATATACCTGTTACAATGTGGTTTTATCATTTTATTAACTAATCAACATTCATTTAATGAATAATTCTAGTCAATGTGTTCATGTTGAATTATTTTTGAAGTGAATTTTATGGAGATATGTATGGTTCTGCAGCTGTATTGAAATGCTATAGTTTTGTAGTGTCTGTAACCAATTTTATGGACAATGTACTTCTGACTCTTATGGAAGTTTGCAATACTTTTGGCCAGTATTAATGATTTTGTTTGTTTAAATATTCTTCTTGGTGTTAGATAAATGCCTAAATAAGATTATTCTATGTCTTTTATGTTTGTTATGCAAAAGTTTCATGGTTAGGTTTTTTTTCTTAGTGATACCTTTGTCATAGATGTTTTGATTTTGTTATTAAGTTGTTTACCACTTCCAGTTATGTTGTTTACTTTAAATGTTGATATCCTGTTACTGATGTTACTGTGAAAAAAAATAAAGTTTTAAAGTTTTCATGCTGTTTTTCTTGCATGTTATACACCAAGTGTAGTGTCTGTAACTGTTGTTATACCAATGAATTGAAATAATGGTTAAACAAAATCGCATGCATGTTCAAGCTAAATCTAACTTGATCTGACTAGGGGACACCCTAGGGTATATAATGAGCTTCATTGAAATGTTCTATCAAACATTTCAATTTTTTAAGTGAGTGAGACTACTCTCAGCACCAATACCGTGTTTTAGCCGTGTGGTTGATCAACAGCATACTTCAATGAAACTTGTTGCATTGTCTTAACAACTTCAAGCTGTTATTTTTATCTTAGATCATCATAATGTGGTCCCATCAATTATCATATACTTATAAGTGAAACATAAAATTTGAGTTGTCTAAATCCCCTGCCCACCAAATGATGCTGAAGCCAATGATATCTCATATATATATATATATATATATATATATATATATATATATATATATATATATATATATATATATATATATATATATATATATATATATATATAATTAGTGTCAACGAGATATATTAAATGGTTTTAATAGTTTTGCTCCAGAAACAAAGTGAATGGATGGATGGATGGACTAATGACAAGAATGTCACAAATATTTCAACTGAACAAATCCTTAATACCAAAAGGCACATGTTGAACACTCATCTATGTGTGGTCTATATGTATGTGTAGTCTGTATGTATGTGTGGTCTATATGTATGTGTGGTCTATATGTATGTGTAGTCTATATGTGTGGTCTATATGTATGTGTAGTCTATATGTATGTGTACTCTATATGTATGTGTGGTCTATATGTATGTGTAGTCTATATGTACGTGTGGTCTATATGTATCTGTAGTCTATATGTATGTGTAGTCCATATGTATGTGTAGTCTATACGTAATTGTAGTCTATATGTATGTGTGGTCTATATGTATGTGTGGTCTATATGTATGTGTAGTCTATATGTATGTGTGATCTATATGTATCTGTAGTCTATATGTGTAGTCTATATGTATGTGTAGTCTATATGTATGTGTGGTCTATATGTATGTGTAGTCTATATGTATGTGTGGTCTATATGTATGGTATGTGTAGTCTATATGTATGTGTAGTCTATATGTGTGGTCTATATGTATGTGTAGTCTATATGTATGTGTAGTCTATGTATGTGTAGTCTATATGTACGTGTGGTCTATATGTAACTGTGTATAAAGTTTCACTGAGATATCTAGACTGATTTGGAGTTTTGCTCTGAAGACTAAAGTGTGAATGATGGTTAGATGAAAGAACTGACAAATGGATGAAAACAATAAAAAAAATATTGAAACTGAAGAATTGTTATTTGCAAACGACACATCTACACCACTAGCAATAAACGCACCAAATTCCACAGATATTTTGCATGCTTTTTTTAGTTTTGCCCTGGAAACGAAAGTGGATAATGGATGGATGGGAAGATAAATGGTCAAAACATTGTAAATATTGACACTGATGAATTGTGAACAGAAAAAGGCTCATCTAGACCACAAATATAATGTGTGCCAAGTTTCATAGAGATATCTTGAATGGTTTTGGAGTTCTACATGTGCCAAAAACAAAAGTGCAATTGGTTTGGCTTTGTGGGGTTGAACACCATTACTCAGCACATGACAGGCTATACATGGCAGCCAGTATATATGGTGGAGGAAGAAACCAGGAAGAACCACCGGCCCACAGGAAGCTAATGCATAGCTTTCTCACATACCCACAGGAAACTAATGGATACCTTTCTCACATACCCACAGGAAGCTAATGGATAGCTTTCTCACATACCCACAGGAAGCTAATGGATACCTTTCTCACATACCCACAGGAAGCTAATGGATAGCTTTCTCACATACCCACAGGAAGCTAATGGATAGCTTTCTCACATACCCACAGGAAGCTAATGGATACCTTTCTCACCTACCCACAGGAAGCTAATGGATAGCTTTCTCACATACCCACAGGAAGCTAATGGATAGCTTTCTCACATACCCACAGGAAGCTAATGGATAGCTTTCTCACTTACCCACTCTGGTTGAGCCTAGACTTGAACCGACTTGGACAGAGGTCAGTTGTGAGTGATCTGTAAAGGAGTGTGCCTTAGACCACTTGACCACCCAGGGCCCTCAAAAGTGTGAATGATGGATGGATGGATGAACATATGGATGAAAACATTGAAAAATATTGAAACTCAAGAATTGTGAATAGCAAAAAGCACATTTACACTACTAGTCTAATATACACATCAAATTTCACAGACATATCTTAGCAGGTTTTGGAGTTATGCCCTTTAAACGAAAGTGGTTATAACTGATGGACAGACAAATGGTCAAACACATGAAAAAATGTTGTAACTGAAAAACTGAACAGCAAAAGCACACCTGAACTACAAGTCTAAAATATGTATCATGACATCTTAGGGAGATTGAGAGTTGTGGTCCAAAAATGAAAATGCTTACAGATGAACTACAGACAGACAAATGGACACTGCATTAGCTATATCACCCGTATTACACTTGGGGGTGGGTGGGATGGAGGAATGCTCACTGTAAAATGTACATAACTAATGATCAAAATGAACTTATCAAAATTGGTTAAAGGTTACTGTACATGCATGAAACATTTTGCAGTGTGTGAAATTCTAAGATACTGCAAAATGTTATGTATATGGAATCTATAATAATGAGTGCCTAAACTTTTGGTCTTTGACTGTACTATAAAATACGGTCAAATAGTTAGTCGCACTTTAAGTTTGGTTAAGATGTCAACAAGGTATTTACTGACCTTTGAGTTCATGGTCAGAGTTGTTGACCATGTGATGGAGATTTTCCACAAGAATGACACATTTAGTATTGCATTCTGGGTCGTAAGAGGACACGTTTCCTGATGTGAAATAGACCTTTTGCAAAGAGTATACAAGACCTTGATATACCCATTATATTCATTCCAATTTCAAATCCTGTTTAAAAAACAGACATATTTTTTATGATCAGTCTTTGGAATCATCAGACTGTTTAGAATCAGAGTTGTGCTGTAATCTTGTAGTACTGTAATGCCATAATGCTGTATTGCTGTATACATAAGTCGAAAGAAATTATTTATTGGAACATTCATTGGAATTACCTAAAGTATTCATTAACCTTTGGATTTAAATATATGACTTTTGAATACTTGTGGACATTCTCAAAGATGATGTGGATTACATTATTTGGGTACATCAGGACATTCCAGACTACCCATTAATTCAGAACATTCTTTCATTATAAAGACTCATTCACTTGGAACATTCATTAACTAGGAACATTTATTGATTCGGAACATCCTATATTTAGGATTTGTGAATAGGACACTAGGATTATTGGATTATTTGGATTTTAATTCACGGTACTACAGTATCTTTTGTTTTTCAGTTTAATTATCTAGAAATAAATTATTTGTTGATTTATCATACATTGTTGGTTTCACTTTCTTTCTGTTACATTTTTCTTAGACCATAGAATCGTAACAACAAGAATATTCATTAACAAACAAGTATAAAACTGAGCATTTGTTTACTTACCTTTCTTTTAATCAAATGGCTGATATCTGTTACTTTTACATCACTCTGCAAAAGACAGGCTCAAAAATTTACAATATGAGCATAAGGCTGGAAAATTTAACAGTCACATTTAAGTCAGGTTAAAAAGATACAAACCTTGCAAAACATTCTAAAAATGTATGTATTTCGATCATAAACAATTTTAAATATGCATTAAGCAACAATATAAAGCAGTAAAGTTTCTGCCACATCTAAGATATTGATGGTTTGAGGCAAAATAGATCTATATCCTATATATACAAGAGTCCCTAGAAGGGGCTGATGCTCTAATGGGTGAAAAGAATTCCCAGGAATGAAAGGTAAGACCATTTCTTCCTTGTAACTGCAGTGTCGAAACCATATCTGATATTCTTCAGTAACAAGATTTTCAAATTAGCTGCTGTGGTGGACATACTGGATGTCAGATTGGCACCATTTTTATTTAGGACCAAGTTGACATCATTAGAACCAAGTATACATCATTAGAAGTCTTTTAGTAAAAATCCCATGTCAATATGCCCATCCATTCAGTGGGAGTAGTGACCGCAACATTTTTATGACAGCCATATTAGATATCCAAGTGGCACCATTTTCATTTTGGACCAACTAGACCATGGGATGAATGTGCGTGTAAAGTTTCATGGCAATCTCCCTAGTAGTTTAGGACGGATGACAGACGAAAAACCACAAGATTTTCTGGTCTAGGACCAGTTCAGCTAAAAATGTGTAACTCGCAAACAAAATATGGGTCCATAGGACAAGAGTAAAAACCACATTTGTCTCAATTCCGTTAAAAAATATACATCAATGTTAATTAATTGATGGCACAGAATGCCTAAAATTAAACTCGTGCAAGGTCTAATCAATACAAAGCAGCATATACACTGTTCAAAGGTTTAAGGATGGACTGTCAGATAGGCTTGATTAAAATAGGAATCATGATGATTTCAATAAACAGGGGCCTTGACAAAGACTTCAAAGGGTAGATATAAAGAGTTATCACAAACGCGTACATCATTTTCGAATCTTTCCCTTTCTAGCATCATATATATAGTGTAGTTTTTGAAGATGAACAAATGGAAAGACTACTTGAGGCTGATAAATCTAATCTCTCGGAATTAGTTTTTAATAACTTCACAAAGGGCAGTATGTGATTACAGTGCACTGAGATAAAAATGAATCTCATACCTTTGTTGTAGAAGAGGTCTCAATGGTCTGAGCCAGAGTGCTACAACTTGATGTCTGAAAAAAATAAAAATATGATGGAGAGTAATAATTGTTTTTTAAATTCAAGCATGCCGGGTAACAAATATCCAATACAATAACATGTGAACATGTACTTCATATGAGAGACCTCCATGAAAGAAACTTCAACTATTTAGTAAATGTTTTATGAATTAAGCACAGCAAATTTTAATTCTGAAAGTTAGAACATTATAAGCACAAAATATTCTGAAAAATGGAGACCTGTTATGTGACATACATTAAATAAATCAAATAAAATATTAACTTTCAAACAAATTGTCAGTAACAACAATCTCTCTGCTACTGATACCAAAGTGAGAAAAATGAACCACTGACACCTTGAGGGAAAAGTAGGGCCAAATAGGGATATTTTAGAAAGAAAAATAGAATGAAATTTATGTATATTACTGAGAAAAAAATTAAACCATCACTTGATTTACCTATGTAAACTTGAACAATAGCATGCTCTTACTCACATACTGTCTCTTTAGTCCAGGTTGTCTCTATGTTCTTAAAGTTTAAGTGCCCATTTTAGTCATGACATCATGTATTTGGCCACGACTTTAAATGAGCACAGCAGAAACTATACATTGTAATTAACTGCAACTGATAGAAGAAACCAGAATTACATTATTGTAATTACAATTAGGTAAAAATATTTAATCAACGGCAATTAGAACAAGCAATAAAATTTTGTTTTGGTTTCCAAAACTTCACCCAAAATTGACAAAGTCCAAAAGATTTACATTCAGTTTGAATTCTCCCCTTAAACATCTAGTTATAAAGTTGCAGTTACTCACCTGGGACACTATGGTTTGAAGACATCTGTGCATATGCTCTCATGTACATTTAGAGGGATTGTTGAAAAATATCTATAAAATGTTTTGGACTTCGTCATTTTTTAATGATGGTTAGAAACTAAATAAAATCAATTAAATTGCTTGCTGCGTTGGCAGTTGATTAAATATTTGTACCTATTCATAGTTACAATAATGTAATCTAGGTACTCCTATCAGTTTTAATTAATTACAATGTATAGTTTCCGCTGTGCTCATTTTAAGTCATATGGCCAAAATACATGGTAAAATTACCAAAATGGGCACATAAACCATAAACCATAAACATTCAGCTCCACATCACAGAGGCCAAACCTGAATTCACTTCAATGTGGCTGTTCATGCAATGTGTAATTAATCTTTATCATAAATAGAAGAAAAAAAAATTAGTGATAGTAGGGCCATTTTGAAAATAGGAGGGAAAAATATAGGGAGTCTGACAAAAAAGTTGGAAAAAGTACAGCCACTGGAAAGACTGCTAATTCTTAGCCAGAAATCCAGGTTGGCAAAGAGAAACCAAATCATAGCTACCATTGAACCGTAAACAAACCTTTTTCACTGGCAAGGCATGGATTTCACTCCTCCTTGCTGATGCCAAGGGGAGCACAAAAACTGTCTTAAAGGTAAAGTTTTCAAAGGAAGCTTCATTCAAAACTTTATAAGGGGTTTTGATAACACCCATAGGACACATGAAAGGTTCCATCGAGGCATTAATGAACGAGACAACGGTCTCTTAAGCTCAAAATTCTTAACGAGATCAGAAAGATAAGGATCAGAACAAATGGCAGAACCCCTAGAGAACTCAAGTGTTAGAAAATGTTGCCATATAACCCTAAATGGTAGACACAGAACATTCTATTTCCTCAAAAATGAAGAAAGTCTGTAACTGCAGTTAAAGATGGACAGCTAGGATCAACAAATTTCATATTGCACCAATTACAGAAGATTGTCCACTTTGCATTGTACACTTTAGACGTGGATTACCTCCTAGCCTCGATGATGCAGTTGGCAACCTTGCTGAAAACTGGTCATGGCAGATAAAAGGGACCCCCTGTGCTGCGACAGCAGGTCCCTTTTTGGGAGTAATCTCCTGGGCTTGTCTACCAACAGGTCAAGTAGATCACTGAACCATAACCCTTGTGCCGGGGGTGGGGGGCATCAGGATGAGCCAAGACATGGAGATCCTAACTTTGTGGAGAATCTGAGGAATTATATTTAAGAGTGGAAGCCGTAAGCTTACAGACAATCCGACATCAGACTGAAGGTGTCCACCGCTCAGAACCTCTGATCTGGTACTGGAGAGACATAATGAGGGAGCTTGTTGTTCACTCTTGTAGCAAAGTCCACTACTGGCCTCCCCCACAGCTGAAAAAATGATTCTGCTACTGATTGGTGCTGAGACTGACTACTTAACCCCGACTGGACAGGCTGTCTGCCATAATATTCCTTTTGCCTGGAATACAACAGACTCAGTGATCTCCAATGAGATCGTCCATTGAAGGGTATTCAAGACTTCCACCCAAAGATAAGAGGCAGGTGTGCTTCCTTGATGGCCGACGTACACTACCCCTGATGTGTTGTCTGAGGTGATCACAACACAACGATGCCTTAGAAGGTTGACACACCCCTGTACGATTAGGAACACTGCATCTCCAGGTTACTGATGTGAAGGGTTGCTTCTTCACAAGACCACAGTCCCTGAATAACTACCCTATCCCGAATCTGATGCATCTGTGTACAAAAAGGAGTGGGGTTCTGGGCTTTGAATCAGGACTCCAGTTAGAAACCCATCCTGATCTCAACACTAACTCAGGTGGTGACAAAAATCAGATGCAAGTAGAATACAAGCCGACAGTGGGTCCTGTGAGGCAGTAAGATGGGATGTGAAGCTACGCATCCTGCAGATATGTGGAGACTGCACAGCCAAAGGTGTCTTATGGTGTTCCTGACTGAGGAGGTAGTCTCCATTTTGATGTGTTCTTCCCAAAGAAATTTGTTTATGGCAGAAAGATCGATGAAGAGTCAGTAGTTTCTGCCTTTTTTCAAGACCGAAAAGATTCGGAATAGAAACCCAGACTTGATTGCTTGCCACCCTCTCAACTGCACCCATCTGTAGAAGGGTGCACACCTCTTCCCTTACATGAAACAGTTTGGACTGGTGAAAGGAAATGGGTGGTCTGAGAAGAAAAGGAGGTTCCAGGAAATGAAACTGGTAACCAGTATTTTAAAGTGGAAAGGACTTGCGCATTGTCCGTGATGCCCGACCAAGCCTCTGAAAAAGGGAAGTCAGGCATGTACTGGGATGCTGGGAAGAGGAAGAAATCTTTTAGAAAAAACCCCATGTTGATATTCCAATCCTTCAGAAGGAGTAGCGATAACAGGGTTTTCAAGATGGCTGTGGTTGCCACATTGGATGTCCAAGCAGAACCATTTTCATTTAGGACCAACTAGACCTTGGGATGAATGTGCATGTAAAGTTACATTGTAATCCTCCAAGTAGTTTAGGAAAAGTATAGATAACAAACTTGTGCTAATGAACAGACAGAGACGTCATAAGATGGACACTGGATGACGGACAAGAGGGCATCTCATAAACTCCTCTGGTCTATGACCAGTAAAGCTAAAAGCTAGTTTCAAATGTGTAACCATGACATAGACTCTTTTAGTAATTATGTAAACATGGACAAACATTTATATATACTCACAAATCCAATGACTTCTTTGGCAGCAGCTTTAAGTTCATCCACCTGTCTCTTCTCTTCCTCTGTGTCTTCAATTTTTGTACGAATATCAGGTAAGATACCATTCAAATCTTTGACCTCCTGCTGGGCTTGAGTTATTGGGTCATCAAAGTCGACTGGCTCTGAAATTACACAGGTACATTTGTGATATTCAAATGGAAAATTAAAGGGGAGGGGTGGTGCAAGAAAGAGAGAGAGAGAGAGAGAGTTTGACCTACCACTTGGGTACAACCACAATGGTAAAAACCATGATTATGAATTTTTCCCATTTTTGACCCACTCTAAATTTTATGTCAGGTTAAGAAGTTTTGATCAGTTACTGACAACACAGACAAATCTGAGGAATGGTGAGCAATTGCAATTGGCTCACATAAATACAACCTGCATCCCAACCCTATCCCATAATGGATGATGGTGGAGTCACGAGTTAAACAAGAGTCACTCAAAGGGATTGACACTCTACTGTCTGAAAAGAATTCAAGACCATTTCTTATCTGCCGAGTGTTGAAACTCTCTCTTATTGTCACGGAATTGTATGGTTTATGTCAATATGTATATGTGGTCAAAAAATGTATTCGGGTTTCATTTCTGACTAGAGCGTTACTCGGGGGTTGTTTATTTTTTTCAGCTCTAGTTATTTTGAAATACTGAGCGTGATTCACCCCATGCTGCACGTGCAAATTGCCTGCAGTGAAAACTCGCATACCTAGCTGCTGCGCATATGTCACAGCTAGAGTACATATAGAGCGAATTCTCTATAAACAAATTACACTACGACGAGTCTTGTCAGAAAGCTTACCTCTTTACGGGAGCAAAACTTCAGCTGTAGAGGTATGTGAAATTTAAGATTGTATTCTTTATCACTATTCGTTTTATATGACATAATTGTTTCATATATTAGATGTTTTAGAATTTATTCTAAATTCTACAGAGAGTCAATACCTAGGTCATACAACGCCATGATATTAGAAATACTATAGGCTGGTTCAAGTTAGCTATTTGTTGTAACTGAACAGACGGGTATTATTTAATTATACGCGGCATGCATTGAATGATTAATGTAATGTGTAACGAGACGTAATTCATGTGCGCGCATGCGCAACATATATCAATACAAAAGTACTAACCGTGTCATATGTACTACACGGTTTAGTTGTTATACTTTTAGCTGTTCCTTATGTATGGTTTGGTGATGAGAAGTCGCAGAACTCTGTGTGGTTTCGTGTGACGTGTACGCTGTGTCTGGTGACGTTGTTTCGGAAGAGTGTACTGGTTTTCTCGATGCGAGGGACCAAGGCTTCTCGACCAACGGGTCTGTGTTAAAGTGAAGGCTCTCGAGGGATCCTTCAACAGGCTCGGAGGGGTGGACCATGCGTGGTGACTCCTTGACCATGGACTAGAGCGGGTGGAACCGTAGATACATCTTAGTCGTCAAACGGGCGCCACGATAGTTATATTTATTGCGTGTTCCATTTTATTGTTATCTCAATATTGCTATCTGTGCAAAATTACATTCATTCCCATTTCAATGTCGCTATATGTGTGATAGATTCATAATTTCATGCATTCCCATTTCATTTTCGTTATATGAACGATATATTCATAAATTCATACATATTCAAATATCGCTTGATGAATTGATAAATTGATGAGTATCATATTGTTAAGTGCATAAATCACATGCTTTGGTCACCCTTGGTACTTAATAAGACCTTGTTTATATTGGGGTGTAGATCATATACTCTTATTTGTTGATTGGTGATAGGATGTTATTCACGTTTGTTTAAAATTCCATTCGTTAAATTCATCTTTGATTTTTCTCGTTGAGTTACTTGTTGTTGATAGTTCCATGTTCGGAACTTTATAATTTTCCTGGTCTTTTTGTTATAATGGTGTCAGATTTGTTCATCTTTAAATTGCGTTTATAAATAAACATCTTATTAACGCAGTTGCTTTCGGTGTCTTCACTAATCCAGTCCTCACCCGGCTTCATCCTGTGACAAATGGTGTCAGAAGTGGGATTTATTGGATTAGTCGGAGCACGGACGTCAGTTTGCATAGGTCTTGACTCCGGTAAGATTTTTTCAGTTATCTGTTTCAGGTTGTGACCTTCCTGACAAGAACTAATTCAGGCGGGTGAGTGAATACCTCACTCATATTTTGTTTTATTTACCATTTGTTTGTCATATATACATATTGCATATATTTGGAGAAGGGATATACGGTTGGTTCGTGTAGTCCTAAAAATTGTATGTGTTATATGATAGTGCACTTAGGATTGGTGATCTTATCAACAGTATTTATCATGTCGTCACTCAAAGATCTAGTGGAGTTGGGCAAACAGTTTGGGTATGAGGGGGAGGCCCTTAGAAAATTCGTTCAGGAGGAGCAGGCTCATGAAAGGGACCAAAGGGTAAAGGAGAGAGATATAGAAAGGGAAAAATTACAACTAGAGAAGCAAGCGGAGAGGGAAAGGTTAGAATTAGACAAGCAAGCCGAGGAAAGGAAGATATCATTTGAAAGGGAAAGATTAGAATTAGAGATATCATTTAAAAGGGAGAAGATGGAATTTGAGAAGGAGAAGATAGAACTAGAGAAGCAGGCAGAGAAGGAAAGGATAGGTTGGGAAAGGGATGCAGAAAGGGAAAGAATAGAAAGGGAGAAACAAGCAAAGTTAGAAGCCATTGAGTCAGAAGACAGGAATATGGAGAAAGAACATAGAAGGAAATTTGAATTATTAGAGGCTAAGAAAGATGGTCAACAAGAATCAAAGTTAAGAGGCCCTAAATTACCCCCTTTTGAAGATGACAAAGATAACTTAGATAGTTATTTACATAGGTTTGAGCGATATGCTACCATCCAGAAATGGAAAAAAGATGATTGGTCGCTCCATCTCAGCGCGTTACTTAAAGGTAAAGCGCTAGATGTGTATTCGCGTCTTCCCGTGAACGACGCATTAAACTATGACGCATTAAGAGAGGCACTCCTTAAGAGATACGAGTTGACAGAACAAGGGTTCCGCAACAAGTTTAAATATAGTAAACCCGAGAAAGGCGAGACATTCACCCAGTTCGTCAGTAGGACGGGGGATTATTTCCAGCATTGGGTTGAATGTGGTAAGATTCAAAAAACGTTCGAGGGTCTTACCGATTTTTTACTTAGGGACCAGCTGTTAAACACTTGTGGCAGGGAATTGTACTTGTTCCTGAGGGAAAAGTCCTTCAATAATATCTCTGATATGGCTACTCAGGCAGACTATTTCGCCGAAGCTCGGGGAGGTACCCAGAATGTGATTTCAAGGGATAACAAGGGAGGTAACCAAGCTAAAGATCAGAGACCCAGAGAACCCGAGAAACTTGGTACAAATAAAGGTGGAAACTTTCAATCTGGGAAGGGTACAAGTCGTAGGGATAGACAATGCTTTACCTGTAAGGAATGGGGTCACATCACGCCCGCCTGTCCGAAAAGGAAGGGGTTTGTCCAGAGAGTCGCGGTTGCTATTGAAAGCAGAGCATGGTCAGGAAGCGGTAAGCGCGATGATTTTCCGCGTGATAATTCGGCATCTAAAAACGCAAATAAGGTATACGAGTCCGCAGCGCGTGCGCAGATCGGTCATGATGTTATTCAGTCGATCGGCACTTGTCTTTTTCCCGAGGCGAGGGTACCGACTGCTACTGGTACCGCCAACGGTCAAGAAGTCACGGTCTTACACGACACCGGGTGCACGGGCGTCATAGTAAAGCGGAGTCTCGTTAGGGATGACCAAATGCTTGGTTGGAAATCCCCGTGCATGTTATTAGATCAAACGATTGATCGCGTTCCCGTCGCGAGAGTAGAAATCGAGATGCCTTTTCTGACCGGAACCGTAGAAGCTCTGTGTATGGAAAATCCCATATACAACTTAACTATCGGAAATGTCGAGGGCTCCAGACTCCCAACTCTCTCTGATTTCTGGTTTCCCATTGTACAAGCGGTCGAAACTAGGGCACAGGCGCAGGCGGATAAAAAGCCGCTACATAAGTTAAAAGTTCCGGAAGCCGTGACTGATATCTCGCGCGATGAATTTACGCGTGAGCAAGGCCATGACGCGTCCTTGAGCGCGACCGCGGAGAGGATCGTATCCGGTACCGCGAAACATTGTAAGGGCGGTGCAAGTCTGAAATTTGTACGTAGGGAAGGGTTAATGTACAGGCAATTTACTTCGTTGGAGGGTAGAACATTCTTCCAACTAGTTGTCCCTCAGAAATTCAGGCCACATGTACTGAGGGTGGCACACAAGTCCAGTATGGCGGGTCACTTAGGCATGAAAAAAACAACCGACAGAGTATTAGCGGAGTTTTATTGGCCTGGCGTAAATAGTGACGTAGCACGATTCTGTCGATCGTGCGACGTTTGCCAGAAGACGGTGTCGAAGGGAAGGAATACCAGAGTACCATTAGGTAAAATGCCTCTAATAGATACCCCATTTAAAAGGGTAGCTGTTGATATTGTGGGACCCATATTTCCAATTACAGATCGGAAAAACCGATATATCCTTACTCTAGTAGATTATGCAACTAGATACCCAGAAGCCATAGCTTTACCATCAATTGAAACTGAACGCGTAGCCGAGGCGCTTGTAGACATGTTCAGCAGGGTAGGGGTACCTGAAGAAATTCTCAGATTGTGGGGCCCAGTTTACCTCAGAACTCATGGCAGAAATTAGTAGGTTGTTGTCAATTAAGCAGTTGCGCACCACGCCGTATCATCCCATGTGTAATGGATTGGTAGAGAGATTTAACGGGACGTTGAAACAAATGCTACGTCGGATGTGCGCGGAGAAACCGCGAGATTGGGACCGGTATATCAACGCGATTTTCGCGTATCGCGAGGTACCGCACGAGAGCTTGGGATTCTCGCCGTTTGAATTGCTATACGGTAGGACAATTCGTGGTCCTATGCTGATTCTGCGCGAACTATGGTCGGGTGACATCGCGGACGGAGAAGTTAAAACCACCTACCAATATGTCGTCGACTTACGCGAGAGATTAGAAAGCACGTGTCGGATGGCACACGACGAGCTCGTGGAGTCGGGTTGCAAGTACGCGAAGTATTACAACCGCGGAACGCGAAGTAGGAAATTCGACGTGGGTGATCGAGTGTTGGTGCTACTCCCTACTAGTAGAAACAAATTATTGATCCAATGGAAAGGGCCATATGAGGTCAAACAGATCAAGGGTGAAATGGACTACTGAATCGACATGAAAGGTAGGTTGAGAATATTTCATGCCAATATGTTAAAACGATACGTAGAGAGACCTGATCAAACTGTTGGAAAGGGCAGCCAAATAAAGTTTCTTGGGGTTTATGCCAAGAAAAAGCTTTTAACGCCCTTAAGGCAAGGTTGATCAGTGCACCGATCCTAAAGTTGCCAGAATTAAATAAATCGTTCATATTGAGAACTGATGCATCCGACACGGGCTTAGGAGCAGTTTTGCTACAGGAGCAAGACGGGGTAAAGTTACCCATAGCTTATGCTAGTAGGAAATTGCTGCCTAGGGAGCAAAACTACCCCGTGATCGAAAAGGAGTGCTTGGCACTGGTGTGGGGTATAGGTAAATTCCACACATACCTTTTCGGAAGGGAATTTGTCCTTGAAACGGACCATCAGCCTCTCATATATTTGAACAAGGCAAAAGTTGCCAACGCAAGATTGATGCATTGGGCATTGACTCTGCAGCCATATCGTTTCCGGATCGAAGCAATCAGAGGGTCGGAAAATGTAGGGGCCGATTATTTAAGCAGAGTGTGATTTGCAGTTTTTTTTTTCCTTTCCATGATATTCTGGTAATGTAAATAATACGTTTCAGTTTGTATTTTTGCAAAATTCCGTGATTTTCTAAAAGTGCTTCCACTTTTTTTTAAGGGGGGAGGTATTGTCACGGAATTGTATGGTTTATGTCAATATGTATATGTGGTCAAAAAATGTATTCGGGTTTCATTTCTGACTAGAGCGTTACTCGGGGGTTGTTTATTTTTTTCGGCTCTAGTTATTTTGAAATACTGAGCGCGATTCACCCCATGCTGCACGTGCAAATTGCCTGCAGTGAAAATTCGCGTACCTAGCTGCTGCGCATATCTGTCACAGCTAGGGTACATATAGAGCGAATTCTCTATAAACAAATTACACTACGACGAGTCTTGTCAGAAAGCTTACCTCTTTACGGGAGCAAAACTTCAGCTGTAGAGGTCTGTGAAATTTAAGATTGTATTCTTTATCACTGTTCGTTTTATATGACATAATTGTTTCATATATTAGATGTTTTAGAATTTATTCTAAATTCTACAGAGAGTCAATACCTAGGTCATACAACGCCATGATATTAGAAATACTATAGGCTGGTTCAAGTTAGCTATTTGTTGTAACTGAACAGACGGGTATTATTTAATTATACGCGGCATGCATTGAATGATTAATGTAATGTGTAACGAGACGTAATTCATGTGCGCGCATGCGCAACATATATCAATACAAAAGTACTAACCGTGTCATATGTACTACACGGTTTAGTTGTTATTCTTTTAGCTGTTCCTTATGTATGGTTTGGTGATGAGAAGTCGCAGAACTCTGTGTGGTTTCGTGTGACGTGTACGCTGTGTCTGGTGACGTTGTTTCGGAAGAGTGTACTGGTTTTCTCGATGCGAGGGACCAAGACTTCTCGACCAACGGGTCTGTGTTAATGTGAAGGCTCTCGAGGGATCCTTCAACAGGCTGGGAGGGGTGGACCATGCGTGGTGACTCCTTGACCATGGACTAGAGCGGGTGGAACCGTAGATACATCTTGGTCGTCAAATGGGCGCCACGATAGTTATATTTATTGCGTGTTCCATTTTATTGTTATCTCAATATTGCTATCTGTGCAAAATTACATTCATTCCCATTTCAATGTCGCTATATGTGTGATAGATTCATAATTTCATGCATTCCCATTTCATTTTTGTTATATGAACGATATATTCATAAATTCATACATATTCAAATATCGCTTGATGAATTGATAAATTGATGAGTATCATATTGTTAAGTGCATAAATCACATGCTTTGGTCACCCTTGGTACTTAATAAGACCTTGTTTATATTGGGGTGTAGATCATATACTCTTATTTGTTGATTGGTGATAGGATGTTATTCACGTTTGTTTAAAATTCCATTCGTTAAATTCATCTTTGATTTTTCTCGTTGAGTTACTTGTTGTTGATAGTTCCATGTTCGGAACTTTATAATTTTCCTGGTCTTTTTGTTATAATGGTGTCAGATTTGTTCATCTTTAAATTGCGTTTATAAATAAACATCTTATTAACGCAGTTGCTTTCGGTGTCTTCACTAATCCAGTCCTCACCCAGCTTCATCCTGTGACACTTATATTCTTGAGTCACAAGATTTACAAATTAGTCACTGTGGCAGCCATATTGGATGTAAGATAATCACCATTTTCATTTAGGACAAACTAAACATCACTTGAAGACTTCTGGTGAAAAACCCATGTTGATATGACCATCCATTCCTGAGAATTAGCAACAAAATTGTCAACATGTTCACTGTGGCAGCCATATTTGAAGTCAGATTGGCACAATTTTTATTTAAGACCAACTAGACGCCATAAGAAAGTCTTCTAGTGAAAACCCCATGCTGATAAGACTTTCTGTTCGGAAGGAATTGCAATAACAAGATTTTCAAGATGGCTGCTGTGGTGGCCATACTGGATGTAAGATCAACACCATTTTCATTTAGGACCAACCAGATATCATAACAAGTCTTTTAGTGAAAACCCAGTGTCAATATGATCATCCATTCTGGTGGATTAGCAATAAGAATTTCAAGATGGCTGCTGTGGTGGCAATATTGGATGTTCAGGAGACATCCTTTTCATTTAGGATCAACCAGACTTCATAACAAGTCTTCTGGTAACCCTATGTCAATGTGACTTTCAGTTCATGAGAAGTAGTGATCACAAGATTTTTAAGATGGCTGCTGTGGTGGCCATAATGGATGTCTGCTCAGCATCAAGACCAAGTTGACTATGGGTTGAATGTGTGTGTACAGTTTTAAGGCAAATCATCAATGTTGCTTAGTAGGAATAGTGATAACAAACTTGTGCTAACGGACAGACGGACGACGGACATCAGGCGAAACAATAAGCTCTCCTGTTCTAGGAGCAGTAGAGCTAAAAACTGAAAGTGTAGCTGCATTCACAAAATTATGTAATACATTGCATCCAGCCAAAGTCAAAAAAGGGCAATAACTCTTATAAAAGACAAGGGAGCACAAAGATTGGTCAATATGTACTACTTTATATGACCATAATACAGTGATCCATAAAAAAATGCAAGTTGCAGTCACATGATACTGTCTTCCACCGCAATCAGCTGCAAAGGCAATAACAATAATTGCAAACATATTGATTTATCAATAGGCACATCTTAAAATGATGACCATGACATGTACAAAGTCTCATGGCAAGCCACTGACATATGCAAGACTATTAAAATAGTGTTCACAAGATTGTCATACACCATATTCAGCTGCAAGACAAAAAGGGCAAAAACTGTGATAAAACTTTTGGGAACACTGATTTGACAACATGGAAGTCTGTTGGTGATGACTAATATTTACCGAGGTTCATAACAATTCATCAAAAACTGCAGGAATAGCTGTGCTAACAAGATTGTCTTATACACTGCATTAAGTTAAAAGACAAAAAAGGCAGTAACTAATAATAACCAGAGTGTAATCAACAATTACATAGCTCACCTCTCTTTCACTAGTCTCTAATTGCCATTGTAAACATCATGCAGAAAATAATTTTAGACAAAAGTGATCTTGGCCCCTTTTCCAACTTAAGATTTTTTTTGCAATCTTTTGTCTTTACATCTGAACTTTTAATCATTTTAAAATGAAATCTGACCTTTCAATTGGCACTATATGGCCAGTATTGTGCTGATATATTGTGAAACCACCTACCTACCTACCATGACAGAGCAAAACAAACATACAAGAATAAAATAGAACATTATTTCTATATATCAAAGGAGAGGTAACAAATTGATAATAAACAGATTATTGTTATTTCTGTGTTCACTTCTTAAAATCATTGTTCTTACAACCTGCATGAAAATCTATTATCACTTTCCACCCCTAGAAGCCAGATATTACTGGGTGAAAGCCACAGGCTTTGAGTAACCATGGAGTGACAGCCAGCAGTATATATAGTTGTTAGTGCAAGGATGATTCATCGCTGCATCAATGTATCAATATTTAAAATCCGTAGATTCGTGTATCGAAACATACAAACTACTATCAATTTCTATCAAAAACCAATTGTTTGGTAGGAAGTTTAGTCTTATCCCAAGGTTAGCATCCATAATGAAGAGTATTCAAGGTGTAATATACAACATAAAATGAATTGATATTTTGCGGGTGTATATTGACCAATCAGTAAACACCTAACAAAAGCAACAATTCACATGCAAGTAAACATGGGTGACGAAGGAGTGTCGATATTTCCAGTCCCACAGGGTCATAAATTATCCATGTGGGGCTATTTTGGACACCTGGTACATGTGAAGAATGGAGTGTAAAATACAGTAAAAACAAAAACAATATACAAAGTCTGTAGAGCTGTTCTGAAACATACTGGGAACACAACGAATATGCGAACTCATCATACTCGACATCACCCGACTATTTCTGATTCTAAAACTTAAACTCGCAGTGAAATTAAATCTGAAAAATCTGTCAATATTGCTGAAATGTTTGGAAGGCAAAATAAATATCCAGCAAACTACCAATGAGCTCAAACAATTACAAACCAGAGAGGAATTTTCATTGCTTCTGATATGAGGCCTCTGTCAATAGTTGATCACAAAGAGTTCCGAAATTTGGTCCATGTTCTCGATCCGAGGTATTCATTACTGACCAGAAAAAATTAACCCCAAAAGGTAATTCCAGAACTGTACCATGAATGAGAAATACTATTGCATCAAACCTGAAGGAACCCCAGTCTATATCGATTACTACCGACTCTTGGACTTCCAGAGCATGCCAGAGTTACTTCACAGTCACTGTATATTTCATGACAAGGAATTGGAAGTTTGTGGCTACCGTAATAATGGCAAGTCTTGGGACACTTTAAGTCTTGGGACACCCTGAATTATTTTCAAAACTAATTTTTTTTATAACCTATACAAGTTCAGACACAAAATTAGAGCAATTTTTTCATGTACAACCTTAGACATTTTTTTTCTTATTGATCATAACATTACTTTAAAAAAAAAAAGATTGTGGTTGTTAAGGGACTATAATTATGAATTATTAGATGGCAATGTTATAAATTAATATAATTTGTTTGAAAAATAAAAAAATATATTTAATTTTTGCTCAGTTTTCATATAATTTCTACCTATTTCAAATATGTATAATTTCATTGGACAATGACAAGCATTTGAGCATTAGCACAATGTAGTAACTGTATTGAAAGTAACGTCTCCCGCATTTGGTCTACCAGCAGTTTACTTTTGTTAGTTTATGCATTATTGCATTAAAAGTGTCAAAAGTCGCCAGTAATTACATTTTCTGACTTGAAAATTTAATTACCAATTTCATTAAAATGGGGTACCAGTATTACAACAATGAAAACAGTGTTTGGTTAATCGCTCGCATTGATAGTGGCCTTGTTTATATCATGGCGTCACGTATGTACATTGAAGATTTTAACTTGTACTGAATGAAGTACATCTCTTAGATTCTAATCATAGGCACCACTACACTAAGCTTCAATAATGTCTCAAAAATATGATATAGAAGTCTCAAAAATAATGCTTTGAAAAATTGGTAGTCTGCTTTGATGTAAGTGACCTTTAAACAAGTACATGTTTACTCAGCTATGGTAATCGTGCTAATATTATGTAGTAAAAAACCTTAAAAGGATTAATGCTGTAGAACAAAGGGGTACCAGTACTGCCTTTGGAGAAAATTCCCTCTTTATCCAAGCCAGTTTCAGTGTTTAAACAATTAACTGGACTGGATTTATGTCGGAAAACAAAAGACAAATCTACTAATTATAATCAAAAGGAGCCGCAGAAACAAACACCAGCATGCCAAAATCAAAAGTTGAATGCAAACACAAAACTAACATGGATCAATGATGATCTAGTCCGACTATATTCAGAATTTTAACATATATTATGGTCATTCTTTAATTAATATATGACAGTTATGTGAATATATGCTGGTTATGTGCCTAATATATTTATAAATATTCATTAAACATGTATCTTTTCATATAGATTACATCACTTTGTAGGGTTGCTTATATCACTGAAAACGGTAAATGTTGCACTCTTGAATCAAAGTAAACAAAACAGCAATGGACATATAGCTAAAAGATGACCTGGAAGAATGAGATTTGGTGAAAAAGAATTAATAAAGCAAAATCTACATCTAATATTTTGAAGAATAAACATGGATATAAATGATGCTAAGCACAATATGTACTGTAAGTAGGCCTACTGTACACTATAATACAGGTCTCCCGGTAAAGTCTAAGCAGCAAGTGAATTATAAAGTCTTTATTTACTTTAATTTTATTTCATGTTGGAGAAATCAGAAAATATGCACATGCATAATAAATAACATAACAACAATCGTAGTAGTTTATAACAGTTTATTGACATGGTAACTGAACAAGAGCTGGTCACTGCTGTGTGACATATGGTGATCTTGCCATTTTTGTGTCTATAATATAAGTGTTGGGAAATAATAATTATTTTTTCCTGTCCCAAGGCTTACTGTCATTACAGTATGTTTTGACTAAACTTATAGCACATACCAGTCTGAATATTGGGAATATTCTTACAGAAGTGGCACAAGAATAGGAATTGAAATGCTCTACAGGGATTGCCATTATAACCAACAATGCTACTAACATGGATATTGCTGCCCAAACTGCAGACCTCTCCTCACTTGAAATGTTTCACTTATACTATAAATCTGGCATTACAAAGAGGACTGAAAGTAAATAAAATGTCCAGACTTCTTGGTCGCATCCAAAAAAATGGTTGGCTTTTATCACAAATCAACAAATGCCATTGCTGTTCCAAAGTCGAAGCAACTGCTGCCTCTGAGGCAATGAAGAAACTCCAGCAGTATCACTGATTTTTTCAGATTAGCACCATTTTCATTTAGGACAAAGTAGACATCATCAGAAGTCTTTTGGTGCAAACCATATGTCATAATGAGCATCCATTCAGGGGGAGTAGTGACAACAAGATTTTTAAGAGGGGAAGTAGTGACAACAAGATTTTTAAGACAGTAGTTGTGGCAGACATATTGGATGTCCAACTGGAACCAATTTCATTTAGGACCAACTAGGTATCATAAGAAGTCTTCTGGTGAAAACACTGTCAAATATGCCTTTTGATTCAGGAGTAGTGATAACAAGATTTTCAAGATGGCCACTGTGGCAGCCATATTGGACCTCACATCAGCAGCATTTTCATTTAGGACCAACCAGACATCATAAGAAGTCGTTGGGTGAAAATCCCAAGTCAATACGACTTTCCGTTTAGGAGGAGTAGCAAAAACAAGATTTTAAAGATGGCTGCTGTGGTGGCCATATTGGATGTCAGATAGGCAGAATTATCATTCAGGACCAACTAGATATCACAAGTCTTTTAGTGAAAACTTCATGTTGATATGACCATCCATTCAGGAGGAGTAGCAATAACAAGATTTTCAAGATGGTTACTGTGGTGGCCATATTGGATGCAAGATCAGCACCATTTTCATTCAGGGCCAACAAGACATTATTAGAAGTCTTTTGGTGAAAGCCCCATGTTGATATGACCATCCATTCTGGAAGAGTAGCAGTCAAATTTTCAATATGACAGCCAGGCCGGTCATAGTGGTGGTCACACTGGTACCATTTTCATTTAGGACCAACCAGACATCGTAAGAAGTATTCTGGTGAAAACCCTATGTTGACGTGACTTTCCATTAAGGAGTATTAGATGTCAGATGGGAATGAAAATCATTTAGAACTAACTAAACATCATAAGAAGTCTTTCAGTGAAAACCCCATGTTTATATGACCATCCATTTTGGTGAAGTAACGACAACAAAATATTAATATTGGATGTGCAAGTGGCACCATTTCAATTTTAGACCTTGTGATGAATGTGCAGTGTTTCAACCAGGTTTGACATAAAAGGGGCCAATTGCTGCCCTTCATTTGAAAAAGTGGGCCAATGGTGTTACCATAACGGGCAAACTTCATAATAAAATTAGCTACCATTTACAGTCTATTTGACATGTTATCTGCATGAAAAAAAAAAAAAAAAAAAATAACTATCATTACTTTAGGGTTATCCTCTCTGATGCCTTCAACCATACTCTAACAGCGTGGGAGAAGTCAAGGTCTACAACTTTAGCCCCCTACAACATTACAGATACAAGTCTTCGAAAAGTTTCATCTTTCAAGCGATTTCTTGCAGATGTGACTGGGTTTTTTTCTTCTACCATTGTGGAATCCATTTCTTTGTCAGAAGTTTCACTTTTTGTTTGACTTCTGTCTCAGTTTCTTGTGAGTTTTACCAGCTTGTTCACTAGAGTCACCATATCTTTTTACTTATATCGCTTTCACTGTAGTAAAGAAATCAGTTATCCATTGTTTCAATCTACCTCTTAGCAAAGCTTCTCTGAGTTTATAATGATAAATGGTGCTACATAACATGTGGCTGAAAGCACATACTTGCAAGAATCACAAAGACTAAAAAGTTTCTTTTAGTTAAACAATTTTAATAAACAGGAGTGGAAGTTACCTCCAGGTTCATACAGCTGTTAGTAAAACGAATTCCAGACTGGTTTGCAATTTTTCCAGACCACTCTGGCACATGTATTCGAAGTCGGTGTCACTATAAATGAGCATGTGGTATCCGCATAATATCAAATAGTATCCACCAATCACAAGTGGGTAATAGGTCATGGGTCTTGCCAACCGCACTGAACCAGCAGGGCTGTCCCTAGACCAAATAGCGCCCCAGGACATGAGAGTCGTCAGCAAAATAGTACACAGCAACCCAAAATTCCATACTTTTTCAAGACTTTTCATGCAAAATCTTTATTTTCCATACTTTTCCAGGTCTGGAAAAAACACTCTTTTTTTCCCATTCTTTTCCCAGACTTTGTATGAACCCTGTACTTCAACATGTTATTTGAATTTGTTTTATATTTTTTCATCAGGACTATTGCAATTCGGTCACCTGCCAAGCTTATTCTTAACCACTCAACCAAGAAATATTAAGGGATATTCAGAGTATACGATCATTTCTGGATGCCATATATAGGATTAGGACAATGGGGGAAAATAGATAGTCCACGCATAGCAACCAGTGCAATAATTTTTAAAAAAAAATAATCGCTTGATGGATTTTGTTCTTTTTAATAAAAATAATTAAGCAATTTGGACATTTAATGCATGGTAGGTGAATCTCTATCAGATTCAAGGCCAAAAAATGTTTCATTTTCATTTTTTGGCACCACTATTTTGCCCACTACATCTCTTTTTTTGCAGGACTTTGTGTCTATTTTGTGCAAATCCCACAAGGGCATGTCTGGGCTGAAACACTGAATGTGTGTATGTAAAGTTTCATGGCAATTCTCCAAGCAGTTAATGAAAAAAAAGCAATAAAGCAAGTTTATGAGAAGTAGCTATAACAAAAAATAAAACTTGTCCTATTGGATGGACGATGTACAATGGACAACAGGCCATATCACAAGCTCTTCTGGTCTATGACCAGTAGATCTAAAAAAAAACAATATGATCAAGAATTACCTTTTCCTTTTTCTGAGGACTTCTCTTCAATAAATTTTGTAAGCTTTGCTGAAAGATAATAAGATTGGTGTCAGTATCATCTGGATTCACAGTTAACCACAGGAAAATGTCTTCGAAGAATTTTTGAGAAACCATAAAAGCTGTTATTAAAACAAGTTTTGAATCACTACGGACTGCTTCAACTGCATTGTACACATGAAAACAATTTTTTGAGTAAACTATGTTTCTTCGATAGAACTTACTCGATCATAATAACTTACAGGTACATCCACTACCTTGCAAATCCAGCTCTTCCAAGCTAAAAAATAATGTCCTCCATGTCTTTTGACTTGTTTTAGTAGCAAAAGTGCTACAAGGTCATCTGCTGGCCAACGTAGAAGTCACACTATAGTGGTCCTACATATGACCCTGGAAGCAGTGTCAGCACATGTCACATTTATGGTTGAATTTCACCCCATACAATATACCATCAGGCAGGCACTTACGGTAGTGCTAATTAGCTCATCATATCATGTAGACAACTTAAATGTTGCATATCTGTCTATGACAAAGAGAGAGAGAGAGAGAGAGAGAGAGGAGATTTAGACAGAAAAAAAAGCTTACTTCCCCGAGGTGCGAAAACCCCAAGAAATTGCTCAGCTGATGAAAGGGTACAAAGTGGATCGGTATTTGTGAGGCCTCAATAACAGTATGCTGACCTGGCATAAGTGAAGTAGCAACTGACGAGTAACGGGATTCGGCACCAATCCCTCAACTCATAGGAAGACTACTCGTCTGGCTTCCAACTAGGCAAGCAGACAATGTTTAGCACTTTCATTGCTAAAACAAACCAACAGATGTGGAGAACATATTTTTTTAGCTTGGGAGGGATTGATTTGCGAGGTAATGGATGTACTCCCAACATATCATGATCAGGTATTGTACCACATATACTCCTGTATAAGTCGGGTCCAGCTACAAACAACATGGACCTTGATTTGCTATTGCATAATGCACCAGCAGATCTGGGTCTATGCAGTTTTGCAGTTGGATCTGACTTGTACCCAAGTACATACAGTATTTGAATAAAAAACAAGCAGTGTCATCAAAGTATAAGCTATCAAACTTTGAAACTATAAATGATAGGAATCATCAAAATATTCAAAAGAAGTTTCCCTAGACAAGTGTTTTCCCTATGAATGTTATGATTCTGCTTATACAGGCAAGACAGTAACCTGTGATACAAAAATTATGCAAAGTAATATTATACCAAAGATGCAGCTGAATAAAGCGACTGATGGAGAAAATGTGGGATATCCAAAAACTTTACCAAGTATCTTAACATTACTGATGATGCTGTCACTGGAAAAGTGATACATGTATCACACCATTCACAGGCAAGATAAAAAATTTATGTTATAGCATAAGCTACCACGCAAAAATATGACTGACAAGCAAACTAAACTGATTAACCAAGTAGTTCAGACAGTTTAATACAACTGTGACAAAAGTAAAAGGAGTCCTTGGAAGGGATTGACGCTCTACTGTCTGAAAAGAATTTCCAGGAATTCAAGGCAGGCCCATTTCTTCTTTTTATCCGTCAAGTGCTGAAACTACCTCTGATATTCTTGAGCGACAAGATTTTCAAATAAGCCACTCTAGTGGCCATACTGAATGTAAGGTCGGCACCATTTTCATTTATGACAAACTTTACACCTTTAGAAGACTTTTGGTAAAATCCCATGCCAATATGACCATCAACTGAAGAGAATTTGTGACAAGATTGTCAAAGTGTTCATTATGGCAGCTAGTTTGGATGTCTGCAGATCATAGTTTTCATTTAGGACAAACTAGAGATCATAAGAAATTTGTTGGTGAAAACCATGTCGATTTGAACATCAATTCTGGAGGAGTAGCAACAAGATTTTCAAGACAGTCACTATTGTGACCATATTGAAGGTCAGATCAGCACCATTTTCATTCAGAACCAACTAGACACTATAAGAAATCTTCCGGTGAAAACCCCCATGTATATACGACTTTTCTTTTAGGAGAAGTAGTCACAAGAAGATCTACAAGATGGCTGACATAGTGTCCATATCTGACATCAGATCAGCACCATTTAGGACCAACAAGATGTTATAATTAGTCTTCTGGTGAACACCACAAGTTGATATGGCTTTCGATTTAAGAGGAGCAGCTATAACATTATCAAGATGGCTGCCTCAGAGTCCATGTTGGACGTCAGATCGGCACCATTTTCATTTAGGACAAACTAGACATCACAAGAAGTCTTCTGGTGAAAATACACTGTCCATATGACTTTTCATGTAGAAGTAGCGATAACAAGAATTTCAAATCCTACAAGTAGTTTAGGAGTAGCAATAACAAACTTGTGCTAATAGATGGACAGATGACAGACAAGATGCCATCACATAAGCCCTTCTGGTCTATGACCAGTAGAGCTAAGAAGATATTATTCAGTTAAACTGAAACAGCTAACTTTCCATCTGACGAATTGGCAGCAAACTCCATATTCAATATATATATATTTCTAACCTTACTTACCAGTTTTATCTTCAATTGTTTTGACTGCTGTTCTGTAACTTTCAATGGCTTGATCATACTGTTTGTTAAAACCAAAAGCTAAACCTAGTTGATAATATCTAGAAGAGATGTCAAGGACAATGTTAATGTAAACAATATTTTACTCTCAATGTAACACTAATTTTTGGCATAAAGGAATTTTATGAATTAGCTATTCTGTATAGAAAAATGTTCCTTATGCATGTACCTTCTAGAATTAAAAGCTAGTGTTCCAATATATATCCTAAAATTAGGAACCAATCTCCATGCAATTGTTCAACAAAAACAAAATTAGATACGCGTTGCATAAACACATATGCTCCACCCCATTCCCTGAAATGACCTAAATGCAAAACTTAATCAAGGTGTGACAGATGGCTACATGAACAAGAGTAGCACTGTATGCCCTTACAGATCCTATAATGCTTAATTTTACCAAATATACATCCTGTTTGCACTTTCAAAATTCATTTGCATTCTGTTTACATCATTCCTGCATTTCAGTTATCTCTTCATTTTTCATTCAGTCTCAGAAATGCATTCTGATTTTGCATTCCTTGCTACTATTCATCATTCTTTCATTTTCATTCATTTGGAATGAAAGAGAAATGCATTTACATAAGTCGCATTTCCTTTTTCAAGAGCATTAAAGGGAAAGAACTATGCTTTTGTATCTCGTCTTATTAAAAGCATGCTTTACTAAAACAGGAAAATACATAAAATGCACAAGCCTGCACCAAATTTAGGATACATAATGTTTAAATACAAATTGTAGATACAACCACCAGTGATAGCATTACTTCCATGGTGGATGTTATGTTTACCTCAACAAAAACAATGTCATGTAACGAATGCAAAACTGCCAATGTTAAGAATCATCCTGGATTACCAAATGAAAGGGCTTTCTACAGTGAAAATACAGCTCAAATAATCAATTTTCAAATCCATTCTTGAAATGCATTTGCATTTCATTCTGTCTTAGTACATCATTCTTCATTCTGTGTTTTGCATTTGTGCTCTGTTTTCTTGAAAACAGAGTTCCCACACTTTTTGAAACAATATTTTTCCAGGTCTTTTCCAGGTTTCTTAATGGATGAAATTGATTTTGTCAAAATTCATATACGACCCTTGCTGAACAAGAACTAATAGGCTTTGAAAATGTGCATCTTTATCATCCAAAGCCTCTTCAATAACATCTGAATCATAAATATGACCACGTACTAAACCACAGGATGCATCACTAGAAACAAGTATAGCTCTTGAAATTTGTATAAATTTATAGAATCAAAATGTTAAATTTACTCTGTTTAACTGCACATGTTCGTATGAAGACAGTTTTTTTAGAAAAGGGTTGTTTTAAATCGGGACAAAAAGCCCTTAAAAATTATATACCTTCGTATAAAAAAGGCCGCATCCTTTTTTTTTCAAAAATAAAATCCACTTATCTGGTTGATGCCCTAACATCTACTTTCAATGTAATCTGACTATGGACTGTATACTTAATGCAATCACTGACAAGTGCACAATGGTCTGACCCTTGGAGAACTTGAGCATGTTAGACAGGGCTGTCCTATAGCCCTTAATAGTAGAAACTGAGCAATCTCTCTTCAAATAGAGGGACAGCTAGGACTACAACACAATTGCAAAGGATTCTCTACTTGGCATCACAGACCTTGGACTTGGAACATCTACTGGCCTGAACGATGCAATTGGCAATGGTGCTCGAAAACTTGTCCTTGTGGATATATTGCTTGAGATGAGACAAGCGTGAAGATGAAGAGAGTCCCTATGCTGCAACAGAAGGTCCCTACTCTGAGGTAATGTTCTGGGCTGGTCTACCAACAGGTCAAGAAGACCACTGAACCACAATCACTGAGACCATAGAAGGGCTATCAAAACAAGTTGAGCAGTGGAGATCCTGACTTTGTAGAGCACTTGCAGAATCATCCTGAATGGTGGGAAGGTGTAAGCAAAAAGAAGATACCACTTCAGGCTGAAGCCATCCACTGCCCAGGCCCTCTGCTCTGGGATAGGGGAAACATAAAATGGAAACTTGCTGTTAAGCCTTGTCTCAAACAAGTCCACCAAGGGTCTTCCCCCCCCCCGGTCTGAACAGGGATTCTCTGAAGGAGCATGTGTGCCTCCTTTTCACCTGAGGAACACTACTATGTGTTGTCAGAGACCATAACACAGCGACTCCTTACTTGGTTGACACAGACATGCAGGGCTAAAAATACTGTCCTCATTCATAAATTATGTGTAGGGTAGTTTGTTCCTGGGACCATGAAACCTGAAGAACAAGCTCCTCCGGCTTCAAGTTAGCACCCGACCCCAAATCTCCACCACGGAGTTCAAGGTCCCCAGAAGGATAGAAACAGACGAGCCTACAAAAAGTTTTTGGCTTGCAGTGCCTCGAAAAGGGCCAGGATTCTGTCTCTTCTGTCTAGAGGGACACAGACTAACCCCATTTGCGAGGAACTTTCATCCCCACGTATACAAAATCCTGAGATGGAACTAGCTCCAATTTCTCTAGGTCGCTGGGCCTTATGGTGTTCCTGACTGAAAACTGTAGTCTTCATCTTGAATGGATCCTCCTGAAGTAACTTATTCAAGGCAAAAAGATCAATAATCAGTCAAAACTTTCAGCCTTGTTTGGATACCAGGAAAATCCAGGAGCAGAAGGCTGGAGACTGATCGTTTAACACCCTCTCTCCTGCACCCTTCTGAAGAAGTGAGTGCACCTCTCCCCTTAACCGCACCAGATTCAACAGGTGGAAAAGCATGGGGGTCCTTGCCAAAGGATACTCCCAGAACTGAAGCTGGTATGCTTTCTTTATTATAGACAGGATCAGACCTCTGAAAACAAAGGCTAGTCGAGCACCCACAAGAATTGTTGAAAGAGGGATGCACCACAGAAGAGAGAGCAAGTTCCTAGGATTGGCCCCACACCTCCCCAGAAAGGGAAAGGGCCTACGAACTTCCTGCCTGGGCCTCTCCAGTGACACCATCTAGCCACTGACAGGCAAGAGGAAGGCTTAAGCTGGGCTTGCTTCCTGGACTGGGCCAGCATCCCTTTAAAGAACTTCGTTCAAGATTCCTAGAGGCAATCAGGATGCATACGCTTCCTGGAATATTAGCAAAACTTATGAAAATATGATCGTTGCAGTCAAATCCTGATACTAGCTTGTCCATGTTTGATCTGGACTTGGGTTTTATATTAGATTCAGTGGAGTTGGTAAGGGAACCAGTCTAATTTTACACGAGTACCTCAGATGCATTTAACTGCCCATATTTATCATGCAAAATGCCTGCATGATCAAACTGCTGCTTATAGCATTTTCTAGAAAGGGCATGCAACAAAAAGACTTGGAAGACAAAAGGGACAATCAGACTCTTAAAATTTTTAAACATTCAGCACTGAAGTATAAAAAAAAGGAATATTCAGATTATTGGTTATTGGGGAAAAAAAAGTTGAAGGAAAGGCAACAATTGCGTTAACTGGACATATGTTGATTTGAGTCTGTCTCATGGCGGAAGAGATTATTGCTGTTGTCACTTAAAATTGAAGACCCCCCCCCCCGCCCCATTAAGTCAAGTTGGGAGATCTAGCAAGAAGCCTTTGAGCTCCATGGGGTTTGGAACTGCAGTTTCTGAAACTGTAATGGAGGTAATTAAGGTCTAAGTGTACTTTACAAACTTTTTTAGTTGAACATGTTTGCCTTCCCTGCGTCATTCTCAAATCACACTTCTAAACTTTTTAAATGCAGGTTTCCAAGTTGATAATAGCAGTACATATTTCATTATACTTTACTGAAACTTGTCTAACTTGCTGAGAAAATCTTGTTAGGATTGGCAGGTCTGGAAGACTATACCTACCCAAGAAGTCCAGGAACAACCAAAAATAATTGAATTATGATAAATTTACGAACAATAATGGTTTACTTTATCACCAAAGGGAAAGGTAACGTAAACGGCGCTGCTGACAAAACGAACAATAAATGCCTAAAAACTCGTGAGAGCTTAAACTACTAATAAATATACAATGCACGGAGGGTGTAAAAACTACCTAAACAGAAAACGGTATTTTAAATGCCAGAATGTGTCTCTGACATGAGATGGCAGTATTTCCTAGAGCATGACTGAATTCAACAGAACAAAAGATTGGGTCTGCATTCTTTCTTGTTCTGGATTTTCTAGAACTTTATATCTAATCGGAGGATGGAATTTTTCTTATATGGACGAGGGTAATTTCCATCCTGGAAAGGTAAGCAACACAACAGTGACAGATCATGTATTACTGATATTAAAGTTAGTTTATTTCCATGGGTATCAATTTTCTTTCAGAGTCTGACACATTTCTAAAAGAACCTAGTAGCCTAGTCAAAATTTAGTTAGCTTCAAGACTTTCCTTTGATCTTCTTATATGTGTTATTAACATTTATTTCCCTTTTGCAAAGTATTTTTGAAGGTATGTGTTCTTTTTAGAAAAATCAAACAATTCATGATATTGTACACTAGGCCACCAACCTTTAATTTATGGTAGCCCAGATGCAGCATTCTGGTAGCTCATGAGCTGTGGGCACAAGATTTGTTGGATCCTGAGGAGGTCTCAACAGACAGATCTTGGTTCACTGGGTTTTTAAATTGTGGTTACAAACTCCATGACAATCGTGTTCCACATGGATACAAAAAGTGAATTCACAGTATCCAATTTTTGTTTACCTTGATAACATTAATCTCTAACTGTCATTACCTTATTTGATACCACACCAGTCTGGTCAAGTCCTGCTCTGAAAACTATTTGAAGAGGACATGAAATAACAGCCAACAAAGTCCATTATTATAGGCTGAAAACCACGAAAAACAGGGTCTATAACAGAACTGACAAATTTTGGGGACAAAGTCCCCATATATTTAAAAACATCTGAACATTTCTAAATGTAGGAGAGATTTAATAAAGACCTACAGGAAATGGATTGCAAATATGATGTGCAATTTTTGTGCTTTCAGTTAATTGTTTGCATGGTTTTCAAGAAATTAGCATAAATTCTGCAATCGAATGTCCTTGAAAAGATGATACACATTGTCTCTAAATGTCTGTCAATTGATCTGATAGGATACGTCTCTGCTAGGGCCCGGTCTTCAGGTTCCATGTATTCCTTCTGTATTTTCAGACAATGGTTAAAATCTTCAACTGCTTGTTCATATTGCTCTAGAAGGAAAGAAAAAATGACCAAATAGAAGAATAAAAAACAGCAAATAACTATATGTCAAAATAGACATGAAGAATAACATCTTTTCAGGTTGCTTGGATTTGTTTCCCCTGCTAAAATGTTATTCATGTTAAAATAATGTGTTGAAAATATGAAAATGCTAAAGACCACCTGGACAGCAATTCTTGTAATTTGTAACCATAGATGACCTGGAGTAGCTATTATTTAATAGGAGCCATGTTACAATTAGGATGTAAAATTCATCTGTAGGAAAATGGACGTGGGTGTTATTAAAATATAATATTCCACAAATGCTTTTGGTTCTATTTATTTTTAAATCTGTCACTGGCAGCAATGAATCTTTTATTTGCAGTTTGACAATTTCATTGTGTTGCCAAAAGACATAGTTTTGTTTCTTTTAAAATAAAAAAAATAGGAGGCCCATGTGGACTTGATATCACTCGTCTGGATAACTGATATATGTAAGCTTGTGAAAGCCAATTCATATATATATTGACACTGTGGAGTGGAAGAAAAGTTTGGAGCACTTAGGTTCCACACTGTCTATTAGGCATGCATGTTTCCGGTTTCATGCCAAAATAAATTGAGTTGGTCGTTTGGAATAATATCTCTTTTTACTAATTTATCCCATCTCTATTTACCAAATGTGAACCATGATTATATGACCTAATTTTATTCCTTTGAGAAAAGATCTTGTGAATATTACTCAACAACACAATGTAATAGTCTGTGCCTATTAGATACCAACAAATATTGGGAGAAATAGTAAGCTTCTTAATGTTATTTATGAACAAAATGAAATGCAACCTGATGACAATGTTCACAAAATATGGAATTTGTTCATTTGTTAGTTTAGTTTATTTTTTCCCCCCCACTTATAGACCAAATTTCTATTGATGTACAGAAAATTGGAACATCCATATATTTGGATTAATAATGGGAATTACATCTGGAAGTGTTTCAGGAGAAAAGCATTCTTTAAACCTAGAAATAAAATATATAAATTTAAAATAATTTGTGATTAGTGACATTTAATATATGAAATGCCATAAAATAATGCATATATATTTAACAACACAAAAACATATTTCAGACATATTTTTAATAAGGCAATACCATTTTAAGGTATTCAGTAGTTTGGTTAGTTTTTGCTGGACAATGGGAGTAAGGTGTCTTGTGTGCACAATACATCAAAGACTTCCCCAAGGTTGCATAAACTTCAGTTTTTCAAGCCAATCTTGTCCATAATTATTTGTATCTATTTAAAGAGTGTTACTCATTATGTTTCTATTGCATATTTTAGTCATCAGCTTCAAATGACAGATTATTCAATTTAAACCTGTCAGGTGCCCCCCCCCCCCCCCAAAGAGTCTGATAGTATAATTTTGTCCAAAAGTTTTAGAAAGTTCTTGTGTGTCTTTGACTCCACACATCGCTTACAGTCAAACCATCTCCCTTGAAAACAAGAAAAATCAAATCTGCACAATGAACAATGTACAAAAATGACTACTTTTCTTGACAGTCCAAGACAGTTCCATGTATTTTGATACAATGTTTTATATTTCTTCTTTGAAACAGATATTTTCTCTGCAGGTTTATGGTCATCATCAGGCTCGAAAAGCTTGGTAATATTCAACCAAAATCGCAGTTGCATACAGCCACTGCATTACACATACAACACTGAAAAACCTGAAAAAAGCACCTTAACACTGATGCGTTGCCACTGTCACTAACGTCACTGGAAAATACCTGTCTTGCCATTCAAAGGTGAGACAAATATTGTTTCAGGTTGTTGATCTGATGCCTCATTTAATCCATCTTACCCTTACAAGTAATCATTATAGTGGATGCAGCTTACCTGTTTCTAGACTGACTTCACCTAGTTTCAAATGCGCTTCTGCAGCTTTAATTTTGGATTCTTTCGTATCTTCTCTGAAGAAGAAAAGCAGATGTCAAAATAAATTATCCTCATCAAGGGCAATGAATTGAATTCAATGTAATACACATACTGTGCATTAAAAAAACCATTTGGGTAAATTGTTTTAGGTTAAAGGTCAAAATTCGTCATTAGAAACTGTACACCCACCAAGTCATAAACTATGTCTCCATCATGTGCATGTACAAAAAAGTTAGCTACCTTTATGTATGTTGGGAGTTCTCCACTGAGGAGGCTGATTCTCTGTTCCAATACAGTTGTACTGAATAAGTAAGTGCATGTAAGATCAGTGTTTAAGACTGATTTAACCATCAAAGATAACTGGTAATGGAAAACCAGATATGCATGTTGGTAAATTCAAAGAAAATAATGATGTAGAGATAGGATTTATAGTTTAACAAGAGTCCTGTGAAAGGCATGGTATACGCCCACCCCGTGTTTAATACTTCTCTGTGTAGAAAACTTTTTTGTTCAGAAACCGCTTTTCCTCTTTAAGTCACAGTAACCTTGACCTCGCCTTCCCCCATCCCATGACTTTTTCTTTAACCCAAGTGTAAGTCATCCACAAAGTTTGGTAAAGGTCTGTGATGTAGAACTAGTGTTATTTTATAGAAACCATTTCTCATCTTTCAGTCACTGTGACTTGTTTTTTGACCTTTTGCCCCCAAAATTGACCAGCTTCTTTCTTACCACAAGTGCAAGCCATCTGCAAAGTTTGAACTTGTTAGGAGATGTAGAACTAATGTTATTATGCAGAAACCATTTTTATTATTTCAATAATAGTGACCCTGACCTTTGTCCTTTTGACCCTAAAATGAATAGCATAGTTTGGCAACTGTAGATGGTGAAAAACGAGTTATTTTATGAAGACCATTTTTCTTCTTTCAGTGACCTTGACCACTGAGCTTTTAATCCTGAAATCAATAGGGTTCTACCTTACCCCAAGTGCAATCCAGCTGCAAAATTTGATAACTGTAGATGGAGGACAACTCAAGTCACTGTGCAGAAACAAAATTAGTACATGACAGATGAACATCACAACATACTATGTTCCGCCTTATGCCGGGCATACAAAAACCAAAATAATAACCATTCAACTTCTTCAAGGTATTCTTTGAATACATATCCACAAACAAGGTTTGATAATAATCCATTCATTCCTGTTTGTGTAATCATGCTCACAGGACATTAGAGATAAAAACCATAATCAAAACTTGACTTTGAAATCATTGTCAAAGGTTTAGCAACAAGATTTTAATGATGGTTGCCACAGTGGCCTTGTTGGAGATCAAATTGGCACAAATTTTATTTAGGGCCAACTACACATCATAAGAAGCATTTGAATCTGTTCAAGAGTAGCGATAATGAGACTTGCAAGGTGGCCACTGTGATGCCCATGTTGGAGGTCAGATTGGCACCATTTTAATGTGACATATTACAAGGTGTGTTTTAATATATATGATCAATGGTTCAAATGAAGTGTAGAAATACAATTTTCATTGCTGCTGTAGCAGCAATTCTGGATGTCTTAGGACCAACTGAATCTCTGGATGAAAATGTGTGCCGAGTTTCAAGACTTTCTCACAGTAATTTAGTACTAGCAAATAACAAAGATTTCTTAACAGACACCAGATCATCGCATAAACTATTCTAGTCTTTAACTAGTAGAACTAGAAACTCATTAGACATAAATATAACTTACTTGAGGTAAATAACTTTTGCTAACTCTAACATCTCCCAGGCTAGCTGTAGATTTGAAATATCATCAGGGCTTTCCTGTTAATAGAATTATCAATTATTATTAGTTCAGACTCTAAATTCAGGAAAACTAGCATATGACTTCCAATTAAAGCAGATACTAGGCTTATCAGATGCAAACACTTATATAGTCAACTTGGATATGATGTTCCACCAAGGAGAAGAAAAAAAAAACAAAAAAAAAAAACATTTACATCCAGAAGGATATCAAGTATGACATAATTATCAATGTTTTGAAAGCAACGTCTTCACTGAAAAATGTTAAAAGCAATATGTTCAGCCTAGAAAATAAAAACTGTGTGGTTCAATTTTCATGATACCTTTTTTCCTCTAGACTCTAATTTGTTTTTACATCGATGACAATGGTAGTATCAAACTTGTATGGTGCAGGTCAATATTTAGGCTATTTCAGCCTGCATCATTTAAGTGCTTAACTTTTTTTTCTATCCCAAAACATACAAAAATATTTCATTGTTTCTGTATAACGAATGAATGAAAAATACATGCACAAGCAAACAACCCCACACACATGATACAAAGCTATCCCTCAAGTCACATGGTAAAGTAATCACACTTTATGTGTACATAAATGATCATAAAACCAACATTACCTGCATTGTTGTGTCTAATTTACTTCAGTCTACAAGAAAATGCAACCAGTGAAAAACTCAACTTCACTAATGAAGCAAATGAATCAGCTTTGTTTTGATCTAATACATTAATCTACCACCCATACAAATCTGCATACAACTCAAGACTGGTCGCCGAGTTTTTCATGTAAAAATTTAAATAAAATGAAATGGATATAATACAATGAACCATGACTGTAACTTTCCAGACAGTTAAAACAGCAGTACTTTTCAGTAGTGGTAGAGAGAGTAGAAACTCAGTCCTAAGCGTTGCTAACAGAAACAATGAACTGATCTCTTTGTGGTCCAGTACCTAAACTTGCACAAGACTAATCGCAAACAAAGTTACATGCCAATACTTTTAAATTCAAAACAATGTATAAAACACATGATATAAAGATGTTATGTGCTAGGTTGTTTTTTTAATTATAAAATACATCATTATCCAGTGAAACTAATTATTATATGCAACCAGTACATGACCACAGGTTTTAGTACTATCCACAATGAAGGAGTTAAACAAAATTTGTGAGATGGAAGACGGACTTTAACAGCTTTATCTTTTATTAAAGAGTGGTAAAGTCTTCTGATGTTTTAACAAGATGCTCACAGAATGGGGAGAATCCTGCGATTATGCAGCCCAAATGCAACACAGTGTACATCTTTATTAAATATGGTTATTCTGCAGAATGACCAAATATAGATCTTATAATAAATTATTGTACTTGCAAATTTTATAAACAAAGGCTCATACACTCTACAAGTGCCAATCTTGATAGGATGATCAGAAGCTGGATGTAGTCATCTAACTTTAAATATCATCTTTTTACCTGAACCCATCAACTTTTAAAAGCACCCAGGAAGTAAAGTAAAGATATTGTTTATTATTTCTTAATTTAAAATGATTGCTTGATTTACAAAGCTGAAGAACAAGACCAAATATACAGATCACATGACAAGCCTATTTTCCTGAATCATTCTCTTTTTTCTCATACTCATTCTCTGTATCTGCAAGCACATACAAACAGAGATATCATGTCATACATATAATGCACTGTAACATCTTGGATACCATCAAAGAATCTGCCATATTAATATTGATTGGTAGATTTGTTTTTTTCTACCCACGAATGAGATCTCCCTCTTGTTTCTCCTAGTTTATCATGGAAAATCTCTACTAACCTAGTCTTTCCTTCTCCGACATCCCCAGGAGTCCTAGTATATCAGCTGGAAGATTGTAAGACTTGTAATACAATGTTTGCTGGTTCAATACCTGCCCAGACCAGCCTGGGTCGGCTGACTCCATGTCCTTGGAAAAGGGACTTGGCTCCCATTTCCTCAGCATGATATAGCCAATAATGTGTTGAAAGTGCTGATTAAAAACCAACCAAATTACATTTCCAATCCACCCACAAGACACACATTTGCCCCATATTTGTATCCAGACATGCACCACTGACCTCTCCCTCTTTAGGTTCCTTCTCATCCTGGGAAGTCTCTCCCTCATCCAGAGTTTCCTCCCCTTCCTCTTCCTCCCCTTCTTCATCTTCAGTGCCATTCTCTTTCTCTGTAGATTCTGACCCCTCAATGGACTCTGGATAAAATAAGTAGTTTGTTATTGCAATGTTTTAACACAACCAATTGTGAATGTTGTATGGTGTGTGTTGACTACCAACAATATTTTGTTTTGCATAAACTATGCATATGGAACTCTGCTGACCATAATATTGTGTGAGGTATTGAATTCCTGTAGTTACATAAAACAGGAGAAGACAGGGATTGTGCGAAATGTATTGTCTCACCCATGATATGTGCAATGATGCATCCCCCTGTACCAGACTCTCAAAGATGTATCCTCCTGTATCAAACTCTCAATGATGTGTGTCTCCCTGTATCCAACTTTCAAAGATTATCTCACTGTACCAGACTCTCAATGACGTATCCCAATGGACTTGACTCGAAGATTATCTCCCTGTAATTGACTCTCAATGATGTACCCCCCTGTATCATACTCTCAATGACGTATAACCCTGTATCAGACTCTTGAAGATCATCTCCCTGTACCAAACTCTCAATGACATATCCCCCTGTACCAGACTCTCAATAATGTATTCCCTGTATCCAACTCAATAATGTATCCCTCTGTATCAGACTATCAATGATGTATCCCCCTGTATCAGACTCTCAATGAAGTACTCCCTTTATATACTCTAAATGACATGGCCCCCTGTATCACACTATGACATTTCCCCCTGTATTAGACTCTCCAAGATGTTTTCCACCATCAGACTCACAACAACATATTAATCTGTAATGACTCTCAATGACCTATCATCCTGTATCAGACTCTCTATGACATATACCTCTGTGTCAGACTCTCAATGACGTATACCCCCATAAGGACTCTCAACAACATATCCCCCTGTAACGGCTCTCAATGACGTATCCCCCTGTATCATACTCTCAATCCTTATCCCCATGTATCACATTCACAATGATGTATCTCCCTGTATCAAACTCTCAATGATGCATTTTCCTGTATCAGACACTCATAATGTTTGAACACAAAACATAATCTACCTGCTGACATTGACAGTCATTTCTGAAAAAAGTAATACCCGTTTCATGCTGAAGCAGGTGAGACAAAAACAAATCAAGTGACCTAATGCCCCATGCTGCAGTAGCTGATTCTTGAATTTTAAAGAATATTACTTGATTTCCACGATTCATCTTCAACAGATTTTAGTGAACTGAAACAACAAGTAAAGACTTGCTGCCGACTTACCATTAACTTTCACTCTTCTAAACCAGGTATATGCAACCTATGGCCTGCAACCTGGTTTTATCTGCTTATTTACATCATAGAGTGTGGCTTTAAGAATCAATGATCTGGCCGATGCCTGAAGAAAGTTGCACATGCTGGTTTTAAACTAGTGCAAAGCAATTTCCAACCTGCTGAAATTTATATTTGCTAACACCCTTCTCTCAGCAATGTTATTAATAATCCAGAACAGTTTTTGTGGCAGGTATATTTTGGTTCTTTGCAGATTGAATAGCACAACTAAACCTATGGAAACAAATCAAACAAAATATATCACTTTCCTGGTATACACTGATCTACAAAGCAAATGTAGTAACGAGGCAGACGACTTGGATGAAAGATGCTCACGTGAGGATAATTCCCACCTATCTGGTAGGAATTGGTGGTATATGACATATTCTACTCTTAAGTAACTTCAGGTGAACTAGATGGTACATTTACACCTTCTGTATGGAGGTGAAAAGTGTACATGCTAGGACTCTACCTATCACAATTGATCTAATAGTGTTGGACAGTTTTATGTGTGTGTGTGTATATATATATATAAGTCAACCTGGACACAACTTTGACAGCGCATGACCTAAGAAACAGTCACGCCAAGTTTGATCAAAATTGGCTAGGCCATTCTGATGACGCTGAAAATAGGTTTTCCCTATGCTTGCAATGGAAGACACACTAGCATACATGTGAAACTCCTGAAGGGTTTTCCTCTGGAGATAAGGGGTGTCTCCCATCCCTCCCACCACTCTTGTGAAATCTTCCAGGTATGCACATTTATTATTGAAATTTTTTATTTTTTCCATTTGTTTCACACTTTACTTCTAGTGTAGTATATTTATGGTAATACTGCTTTTGAACACATGACTGAACTGACTTAAGCGGGGCAAGCTGATTTAGTTGCTAATTTCAAGCAGCATAAAACAATTAACATACCTTTGATTTTGTTGTCAGGGTCAAATGGCTTCAGTGTTTGAAGTTTATCGACATGGATTATACTACATGTGATCAGAAGTAATTCCGAATGGAATAAAGATATTAATTGATTATGGTTGGATTACTGAAGAACCCAATCAGCAAAAAACAGGGTTGGTTTGGCTTTGGTGTTTAAAGTGTGTTGAGATGTCTAAGCAAGCATTATCTCCCAATGTTAAACTGACAAACTCTAACCGAAATATCACACAAAATTTAACGATGGATGGAAATGGGAATTTCAGTGGTTGCAATGAAGTTCAAAGACATGAATATGCATTGTGCCCTTCCCGTAAAACCGATTTAAAAAATCTGCTACGGTGGCAAGAATGACGTTACGCATCATGCAGCATATTAAATGCGACAACAAATATTATATCACTGAAATCCATGTTTCCGGAACCTGCATAAAATGTGTATAAAGATGCACACGCCAAGACAGTTTGCCAACTTTATAGCTGAACAAAATCTCTTTTTCGGATCTAGTCACATTAATGTTCCCCGACTCGGATATCGCACTGAAGTTCTCATGCAAACGGACGAAAACACATGAAAACTACTCACATAGTGAACCAAGCTTTGGGTACTCATTTGGATAAGAAAGTCGAAGACATGCTGCCATCGTCATTGAAAATCCTCTCTCTTTTGAAATCAAAACTCCCAACCAAATTTTGCAAATGGCCTGATTTGTTCTAAGCTGACTTCTCTGTTCTGTCACATGCATGCACTAGACGGAATTTTGATTTTTCCTGTCATAAAATAACACTCCAAACAAGTTTATCAAAATTGGCTCAGGCATTTCAGAAGTAAAAAATTGGGTTTCCTTATAGTTGCTAAGGAAGCTACATCAGTGATAGGGGAGCCACCCCTGAACACAAGTTTGATAGAGCATATTCTAAGAAACATTCCTACCAAGTCTGATCAAAACTGGCTCTCCTGTTCTGGAGAAAAACTACCAGGTCAAAAAGTGGGATAATTATAAGAAAAAAAGAAAGGGGTCACTAAATACCCTTACTTGTTTCTTGAAGAAATTCAAACATTTATCATTATTACAGGTACTCGTCACTTATTTATAAATTCCTGAATAAATATTAAATTTGCCAGCATTTTATAGTTTTGACTACAACACGGTTTTCTACAATTTCCTTGTCCACTAAAATGTAGTTTTTTTGTTGTTTTATTTTCGGGAGGGTGGGGGGGGGGGGGGGGGTAAAAATAATTTGAATTATATAATACTTGCCTGCTATTATTGCATTGCTGCATCTTTTTCTGGTACTAGTCCAGAGTCCAAGGATATTATCCCCTCCTCCAATTAATAAATGGTGTTCTAGAATATATATAAAAAAATTCCTGTCTGATACCTTAGTACACTTCTGACAATCGAAATATTCTCCATTTTGACCAGGACAGAGACTGAAGGTCAACAGAACAGGGAGGGAATTGTGCAACAATAGCAGGGAAGTATTATATATATAAAATTAGTTTTATCCCACCCCCACCCCTCCAAACTACATTTCATAACAGTAATAAAATACCTGCTATTAATGCATTGCTGAATTTGCCAGTCTGGTGGGAAGCTGATTGCCTAAGATAAGTTGTCAAGTGAACTTACCATTGTTGCGAGATGGAAGTTCTACTGCTGACTGGAGGATGACTTGAAAACTTGTTGGGTTGATACAGTTGGACCCAGGGCATAAGTACCCTCACTCTGGTACACCAATGACAAAAAAGTGGAGTAAGAACACCAGAAGGTGGCTTTCATGACATCATCCACAGAGGAAAGATTAAAAAAGCCTCAAGATGCAGTCGTGGGCTTTGATGTTCATGAAAGAGATCTCTCTCTCAGTGAAAGACTGATACGCTCTTTTAATAGTCCGAACAATCAACCTCGAGATAGTAGCCGCCAAAATATCACAAGTGCCTTTTAAAGGCAGATAAAGACAGTTAAGACCCTTTCTATTTTCTCTTCAACGAGACAGATTGAACTATAAAACTTTAATTGGGCAAAGGAGTCTATTGTGATCATGCCCAGCACAGATGCAACTCGGACTGCAGATTTTAAGAAGAACAGGAGCTACGAAAGGTAGTTGATTCTTGGCCAAAAAGCCATGGTTGGTAAAGAAGGGAGACCAAATTATAGTTGCCACTGAAATGTAAATAACCCTTTTCCACTGACAAAGCATGAATTTCTCCTCACAGATGCTAGGGACAGTAGGAAGACTGTTTCAAGGCATGGATTTTTCTACCTATTTTGGGGAAAAAGGATCCTGGCTTGAAATTAAGAAAAATTATTGGCATTGTAATTTCGAAAAATCTGTATTTTGGTTAAATTGCAAAAACTCTTATTTCTGAACATAAAAACACAGTCACATGATCATATTATGCATTAGTTTGATCTTTCTAGGTTATCGTCCCTAAAAACATCTACAAATTCATCGATGGTTTCATCTGGTGGTCTCTCTATGTTATTCTCATTCGTGACTCCAGCTGTACTTGGGCCAGTCTATTTCTCAGTGGGGTGCATATAATATTCATATTGCTAAAACCCCATTCAACAGATGCTGTACTTGTTGGGACAAGATTTATCAGCTCAACCAACATAGCACTTCTGGGAATATAATTCCTCAACTCTGGGTTCCTTTGGAGTCCCCCAGCAAGTCACTTGGGGCTGAGCATTCCTGTTTGTCTTTTTTGAAGGGACTGATGCATTACTGGCTGAAAAGAATTTCCAGGAATTCAAGATATGACCATTTTTTCATTTTACCTGACAAGTGTTTAAACAATGTCTCAGTGTTGCTTCTAGGGTTTTTGAAAATTGGGCAAATTCTAGATTCAATGGAACAAATATAGCCCTCCTAAGGAATTGGAGAAGTATGGATCATACAGAAGAACATATTTCAAGTGATTGCAGCATCCTCAAAACAGGTAGTCAAAATGTTATGGTGTGATTTATTATATCTAAGCAATTTGTTAGCTTGTATAACTGATCCAGGATTTTAAAGATATTTACTAACTGCATATTTGTTTCTTTTTTAATGTGTTCATGCATGTCAGGCATGGGTGTAATAAAGTGTATAGGTAAAAATGATGTGTAGAAAGGAGTCGTAAAGGAAAAATGATTGAATTTTAAAAATAATTAAAACAAGAAACACAGGAAAACAGCTAAAGCAAGAAGACAAACGTTTTTAAAGAACTTCATGAATGAATCCTACTGTTATGGACTTCAGCAACACCAACACAAAATGAAAGTGCAAAAGAATCAAGATTTAGTCAGGCCAGTATTTACCAGCTCAAAATCCTTTTTCATGGCTTCTGCCTGTACAGCTGCCACATGATCAACTGAATTTATACACCTGTCTATTGTACTGGTCATATAGTTGGTGAATTCAACAGTAAAAGTGCTCGTTTTTCTGCGTTTCATACACAGTTTACACAGCACCTCCATCTCTGGTTGTTGTAACCACAATCATTTCCTGTGCCAGTTCAATTGGAAGTTATGCTCAAACTTTTGCTTTATTGCTGGCATTTGATGTAAGAATCATTGGATTCTCTTTCAAGAAGAGACTTTCTTTCGCTCTCTTGGTTTAAAATAATCCAGCAAAATTCTTTTTGATATTCCACATGGACTTCTGACTGAGCATACATCAAAGCAGCCTTATGTATGGCTACTCATATGGTTGATGTTGTTGTTGTTTGGTGCTTTACGGCACAGCAACACATGTAGGTTATTTAGTGCCGAGGCAATTGGAGTAAAGTGCCTTGCCCAAGGACACACCACGGTAGATGACCCAGGCTAGGATTCGAACTCGCACCCTTTCGGACGCGAGTCCGGCATGCTAACCACTGGGCCACCGCGGCTCTCTCATATGGTAGAAACAGTGTGAATGAAAAACCTTTCCCTATTTCATTTCCACTTAGGTAATGAGTTTCTAAGCAGAAAATACATAAAACCATGATCTGAATCTTTTAATGTCGGGCTTGAAAATAAAGTGGAGAATGTGAGAACAGAATTTTGTTCAAAATCATAGTCTCTAAAGGTCAAAATTGTCATGGACAAAAAATGTTCAGGAATCAAATCCTTTTATTTTACACTGCTCCAATCATACCATGCATGTGACTGCAAGAAGAACATTTGCTTTCTGTACATTTTTCAGGCTATAGGAGTGTATAATGGGCACAAGTTCATCTGGGGAACGATTTAAACAGTTTGAAGTTCTAAAAGATTGCAAAATTTGCATCTGAAAGTCCCCGATGAGCCAATTATTTTGGTAGATAATTATTACCGAAATGGGGGAGGGGGGGTGGGAGAGGGAGATGTTCTTGTTGAAAGACTTCCCTACATGACATTAAAAGGCCATTTTGTCCAAACTTGTTCACTATCTTCTATTTCATCCGATTTGAAATTATTATTTTTTAAAGCCCCCTTCCAAAACAAGAAGTTGCCCCAGCATCAATCAAACTGCAGGATTTTTTGTACTTTTTGTTCAATTTGGGCCAGTTTGTCATGAACCACAGAATCCCGCAAACCCACACCCTAGAAGCAACACTGACGTCTGATATTTTTTCAGCCACAATGTAGTTTTTGGGTAGCATAATTTTAATTATGTAATACTTCCCTGCTACTGTTGCATTGTTTTCCTTTCCTGGCTAGTCCCCGGTTTAAGCTAATTGTTCCCTCCTCCTATTACTACTGGAGGGCCAGAATTCAGAAGAACATGATCCCAGTCTGATTCCTTAGTCACAGCCAGCATACAGAACACCATCTTAATAGGTAGGTAGAGATGTTTCCAACACCTTCTTTAGAAGAAGCAAAATAAAACTGAAAGCCCTAACAGGGCAACAAGCCTATCTTGATCATCCCCAGCACAGACACAAATGAGACTGGAGATCTCAACAGTAAGTGGAACTAGTGAAGATAGCCGATTCTTTGTCAGAAACTCAGGTTGGCAAAGAAAACGAAATATAATTACCGTTGAACTGTAAACAACCCTTTTCCACAGACAAGGCATGAAGCTTGCTCCTCCTCTGCAGTCTTAAGGGTAAGGTTCTCAAAAGAAGAGCTTCACTTGAAGGTCATAAGGGGCTTTTAACAACATCCAAAGAAAACACGAAAGATTCCATCTAGGCATTAGTGAGCGAGATACTGGTCTCTGAAGCTCAAAATACCTCACAAGATCAGAAAGAGGGTCCGACCCAATGGTGGAACCCCAAGAGAACTTGATAGTGTTTGAAAGAGCTGCCCTATAGCCCTTAATAGTGGACACCAAACATTCTCTTTCCTTAAATAGGAAGAGAAGCAAATCTGCAACTTGTGCTCAAAGGGGCAGCTAGAATCAATGTTTCCTACTGCACCTATCACAACAAATTCTCTACTTACCATCTTAAACTGGCAGCAGATTGCCTCCTAGCCTGGACAATGCAGTTGACAACCTTGCTGGTCCTGGCAGAGATCCCGACTTGGTGGAGCTCCTGTGGAATTATTTTTAAAGGTGGTTAGATATACACAGAGACGATCCCACTTTAGATTGAAAGCGTCCACTGCCCAGGCCCTTTCATCTGGGAATGTAGAGACATAAAAGTGGAGCTTGTTGTTCAGTCTCATAGCGAACAAGTCCACCAAGGGTTTCCCCCACACCTAATGGTGTAGTGACCAATCTGTGAGGATGACACAACCCACTCTGGACAGACTCTGCCAGGATATTTCTCTTGCCTGGAATATGGTGGACTCTGAGAGTGATCTCCAACAAGGCTACCCATGGGTGGAAGTTCCAGACTTTCATGTAAAGAGAAGGAGCATGTGTAACCTCTATGACAACTGAGGTATGCTACTAGTGATGTGTTGTATGAGGTGATCATAATATGATGGGTGTCTTGTGAGGCCAACACACCCCTGTAAGGCTAGAAACACTGTCTACATTTCCAAATTGTTTATATGAAGGGTTGCTTCTTCCTGGGACCAAAATCTAAGAAGAACTACACCTCTGGCTCCAGGTGAGCACCCCAACCCAAATCTGATGCACCGGTGTACAGAAAGGTGGGGTTCGCGGTGTGAATCAGGACTCCAGTCAGAAGCCAGTCCTGATTCAGCCACCAACGCAGTCAGTGCTGAAAATCAGATTCCAGGGGGATCCAAGCTGATACAATAGAATCTCTGAGGATGCGCATTAACCAGTCGTCAAAATACTGAAGGAGGGGTATCCCTAATGACCTAAAGTGGGCTGTGACTACCCCCATCACCCTGGAAAAAGATTTTGGGAGCTGAGGTGGGGCTGAAAATGCTTGAAATTTAAATACCTCCTGCTTGAGACAAAACTAGAGGTATTTTCTGCATTAAGATGGGGATGTGAACGTATATATTTTGAAGATTGATGGAGACTGCCCAGTCACAGGGCCTTATGGTATTCATGATCAAGGCGGTAGTCTCCATCTTGAAATGTTCGTCCTGAATGTGTTTAAAGCAGAAAGGTCAATTATGAGCTGAAACTTTCACCATGCGAGGCGATCATCACAAGAGAACGGGCCTTAAGCTCCAAGGCCTCCAAGGTTTTAACTGGGACACATGCCCAGGCCCCAGCTGATATTCCCACTTGTGATGCTCCAGAATCCAAGGCGGCAAGGCAGGGACTTAAGGGCCTAAGCTGGCAAATGAACTCGATAGTTGGAGGCAGAAACCAGCAGCCAAAGCATTGAAAGTACCAAGTTTCATTTCCCTATCTTAAAAGCATTAGAGGAAAATTGCCGAAAAGGGGTAAAACAAATTTAACAGTGACCGTGAAGATAAACCCATGAGAAGCACAAGTGTACCATGGTTCATTCCTGTACCTCGAACAGCTCTTATGATAAAATGCAGAAACGAAAATCTTAAAATATTGACCTGTGTCCCTGACCTTGAGGATAAGCTCTCAAAGATGCAATTTAACACATCTTTTAGTAACAATATACAAATATACTAAACTTCATCCGATTATCTTAAAAAGCTGTTGTCAGAAAGCAGAAGGGCAAATGTGACTGAAACCTACACTATTGACCTGTGACCTTGAAGATATTACCCCCAATGAGGTACACAACACACCTTTTAATGATGATATATAGTTACACCAAGTTTCATCCCTTCAAATCAAATGGCTCAGTGGAAAGGAAAGTTTAACAGAAAAATTGGAGAATGTTATGTTCCAAATATGATGTGAATTGGTTATGAAATACAAAAGAAAACAACTCGAATAAAAATGTGTCCACAAACTATTTCTTGACCTCATGACCCCAGCCAGGGGCTGGAGTGGTACTGAGAGAGAGGGAGTATATTATGTTACGTTCCATACACGAGATGAATTGGTGTTAGGGTTATGCAAATATAAATGACAGAAAAAAACTTGAATCAAAATGTGTCTCCATAATAATTCTTGACCCCATGGCCCTGTCAGGGATAGGAGTGGTACTAAAAGCTGGAAAGTACTTGATATTATATTCCAAATATGGTGTGAAATGGATAAGGGGTTACTGAACTACAAGTGCTGGAAACAAAATGCAACCAAAGCTGTCCAAACCCCCCCCCCACACACACACACAAATGGACAAATGCTAGATGCACCCATCTTAGGGAATTAACGAAAAGGTGTCCTACATCTTGACCCATGGTCCCATTTAGGTATTCAACCCTATGGACAACAGCAGTATAGGGAAAAATAGGAGTCTTGGATCATACAATATTATAAATTTGTAGTGAATTGGATAAAAAGTTCATCAAAATAAAAAATAAAAAACTTGAACCGATACACAGATCTACCAACCCTAACACAACATCAGTAAGGCAGTCAACATTTTTCCACAAGACCAATTTTCAGCAAGGTGTAATGAAATATATACAACTATTGTTGACTTGGAAACGTGCATTTAAAAAGTTAAGTGTGATCCGAGACTGATGCAGCGAAGACAGATATTATATTCAACTAAAAAGTTTTTAAAGTACACTTGGGCCTTAATTACTTTCAGTACAGTTTCAGAAACTGCGATTGTTTAAACATTTTAAGAGGCTTATTGCCCCTTTTGTCTTCTAAGTGTTTTTGTTTGTTGCACGCCATTTCTAGAAAATGCTATAAGCAAAAGCATGATCATGGAGGCATTTTGCATGAAAAATATGGGCAGTATAAAGCGTCCGAGGTACTTGTGTTAAGTTAGACTGGTTACCTTACCAACTCCATTGAATCTAGTATGGAACTTGAATCCGAATCAAACATGGACAAGCTACTACATGTATCTGGATCTGACAGCACCGATTGTACTTTTGTAAGTTTTGTTATTATGCCACAAGTCCATAATTTTAGGGTCATTTCAGTAAGACTTGCGGTTTGATGGTAAGGATTGGCAGTCTGCAATACATGTCCCCAATGTAATTCCTGATCCATGGCCGTTTTTTTATATACAGAGTAGCAAGTAGCAATATTGGCTTATAAAAGTCAAAGTGTTTCATGGTTTGTACAGTCCTGGCGAGTTTTTTTATTATGTATTACTTTGTTAACTGCCAGTGTTGCTTGTCATTGAACACACCCAATTTTATCCCAGCTTACTTATTTATTATTTTAAAAAATATAAATAACAAATATTCTTAATTTAAATAGCAATATATGTTAAGTTGTAAGATTATGTATTCACTTAGCACTATATAGCTAGTATCATGCCGATATATCATTAAAACCACCAGCCAACTCAAGTACCAACCTACCCACTGTGACACGCACAAACGACATAATATAATAAAGAACATTATTTTCTATCACATCAAAGTAGAGGTACTACAACGAGTTGATAAAATCCCCCAAGATTAATCTTGTTTTTATATTATTTTTTCTTTAAAAAATTATATTTCTCAAAATCTGCTCAAGAAGCTAATAATATTGTCCACCCCAAGCAGCCCGATTTTACTGGATGAAAGTAACAGCCTGAGAAATAAACTTGAACCACAAAATTAAAGCGAAGGTGGTGAAGCATGAAATATGGGTTACAGTGACCTACTTTGTGAAGCTGTATTACTCAAGAAGCATACCTCCTTTCACGAGGTTTCTTAATTCCAGCTGTAACAGTATTTATAGTGTGCAAAAGAAACCTCAACTATGAAACCCACTCCCAACTGTTGCCTCGGACATAGTACAAAAGATTCAGTGATGCTGTACATATGTATATGCTTGTATCTAAGTGGATGCTGATGCAGATGGTAGTACAATAATTCTCCTCTACTTCATAGATGCAAGCTAAAAAGTAGGTAGCAAAAATGTGCTACCTGTTACTTCATGTTTAGTTCTAACCCTACACAGTCCACCCAGGAGCAGGAGTGGTACTGTGCAAAGTTGAGTATGTGATAAGATTATATTCCAAATATGAAGTGACTCAGGTAAGGAGTTATGGAAATTAAGTGATAGGAACAAAAACTATAAATCAAAAATCTTAACCAGCATGGGTGCCCAAGATAATTCTTGGCCCCATGACCCTACCTAGGGCAGAACACAGGAGGAGTGGTACTGAGAGAAGGGGGTGTATGTGAAGATGTTTTATTACTAACATGAGGTGAATTGGTGGAAGGATTATGGAAATATAAGTGATGAAGAAAGCTTCAATCAAAAACTTCAATCAAAATGTGTCCCCGTTATATTTCCTGACCAGGGGGTCAGAATCCAGGGACAGGTGTGGTCCTTAGAGATGGGGTGTATGTGATGACATTTTATATAAAAATCAAGTGAGTTGGTTAAGAGGTTTCAGAATTATAAGTGATGAAAAAAAACAAAAAACCATGAACCAAATTGTGTCCCTAATATAATTCTTGATGCCATGACCCAGACTTGCCAACCCTATCAAAACCTCGGTAACAGTCAAAAATTTTCCATAAGTTAGACTAAAATTTTCAGTAAGGTGTAACAAAATACCAGGTACTGCTGCTATTTTCTACTTGGAAACATGCATTCAAAAAGTTCAGAAGTGTGATTTGAGACTAATGCAGTGAAGGCAAACATTACGTTCAACAAAAAGTTTGTAAAGTACACTTAGACCTTAATTACCTCCAGTACAGTTTCAGAAACTGCAACTCCAAACCCCATGGATCTCAAATGATTCTAGCTATATCTCTCAGCTTGATGTAATCTTTGGGTTTGTTTTGGGGTTTTTTTTTCTTCTTTTTTTTCCCTTCAATTTCAAGTGGCAAAGGTAATCATCTCTCCCACCACGAGACATAATCAAATCAACAAATGTCCAATAAACATAATTGCAGCCTTCCTGTTTTTATTCCCCAAGAATCTGAACATTCCTTTTTATACTTCTATGCTGACTGTTTAAACATTTTACAAGGCTTATTGTCCCTTTCATCTTCAAGGTATTTTTGTTCACTGGATGCCATTTCCAGAAAATGCTATAAGCACCAGCTTGATCATGCAGGATTTTTGCATGAAAAATATGGGCAGTTTAAAGCACCCGAGGTATTACTGAAAAAGTTAGACTGGTTCCCTGAACAACTCCACTGAACCTAATATGAAACCTTGATCAGGATCAAACACATACAAGCCAGTTTCCAGATTCTGACTGCAACGATCATATTTTTGTAATTTTTACTATTATTTTGTAAATTCGTAGTTTAAGGGTCATTCCAGTAAAGACTTAGTCAAATCAAAAGGGTTGGCTGGTCTGCATGACCCCACCCCAGGGCTGAATCCTGGGACTGAGTGGTACTGAGAGAAGGAGAATATTTGATATTATATTCCAAATATGAAGTGAATTGGTTGAAGGTTACAGAAATAAAAGTGGAGAAAAAAAAAAAAGAATCAGGTAAAGGACCAAGACAGAAATGCTGGAAACCAAATTTTAAAAAAATTAAAAAAACAACCCACATATGGACAACCCAAACACTAAATGCCACCATCTTGTGAGCACACACAAAAAAAAAAAAAAAAAAATCTACATGGGATTCAAGTCTTTATTAAGAACACCAACTAGCAGGTCAACAAATCAGAGGCTTTACTAAATTTGTGGTGAATATCAGATATTAAAATTTTTCGTATATATAGACCTGCTTGGCATAGATCTCATCTCACAAAAGGGTCTGTTGAATGAGACTCCAGCAACACCAATTAAGGCTTTTGCACAGAATATGGCAGGGCATACAATAAAGGGTTTTTTTCTAGGGAGATTGTAAATGCAACCACAACCCTGTGTGTGTGTGTGTGTGTGTGTGTGTGGAGGGGGTGGGTGGGGGGGGGGTTGAGGTTAAAGACAATGGCAAACGGAAAAATTATTGTGGGAGTAAATTGCTAACATTCGGAAATCTGCATGATTTTTAATGGGATAGGTGTCCATGATCAACCTAAGTGGACACCTAGAAAATATCCCTTTAAAATGAACTTGCTAGTCGGGGGAAGAAAAAAAAAAAAAAATACCCCTGTTATAAAGTAGGACAAGGAACTTCAAATGTTGTAAACAAATATTTCTAATGTCCCACATTTTCCTTACATTGGTTAAAAATTGAAACAAGAGCAACAATAGCATGCATAACTCAACCATGACAAAGTCAATAATGTTTTGTTAACAACTTGTTCAGTATGTGCTGAAATAATCAAAAAAATAAGTGTCATGCAAGACCCTGGGTGGGTCAACAAGAGTGACAGTAACTGGGGGCATGCCATCAACTTTAAAAAGTGGTGCTGCATGTCACCTTTTTTTTCCTCCTCTCCATCTGCTTTTCCGTCTTTTGGTGCATCCTTGTCATCAACCTGTTCGTCCTCTTTCTCATCTGACTTGATCTTTTTCTTCTTATCCTCTCCATCTACTTTTGGGTCTTTTGGCACATCCTTATCCTCAGATTGTTCCTTCTCTGACTTTTTCTCACTCTCCTTTTCACCTTCATCCATTTCTGCATTTTCATTCTTTTCATCTTTCTTGTCTACACCAGAAGGCTTGGAATCCTCTTTAACACTATCTTTTTGAGCAGCTTTGTCATCATCCTCTTTTGGGGGATCTACAGTTTCTTCCTCTTTTTTCTCAGCTGTACCTTTCTTTTCTACATCTTTATCTTTCTCATCTTTCTTTTCGCCCTCCCCTTTTTCATCCTGGTCTTGTTCTTGTTTTTCATACTCTTTAACTTTTCCCTCTGGCTCAATGGTAGGTTTACTTTCATCAATATCCATGGCCATTCCTGCAGTCTCTCCAGAAGTTGGCTTGACATCTTTCTCACCTGTTGCCTTGTTCTTGTCCTCCTCAGGGTACGCCATGGCTTCATAGACCTCATCCCTCAACCTTTTCCTCTCATCCGCTGGGACAATAAGCAATATCATTATAACAGGACTTTCCACATCACAATGTTGTATCTTTGAAAAATCCAAATTCTACTCAGAAATTATTTTATATATATGTAGTTGAAAAAATTATAATATGAACTGCCCCACTGCATAATGACGTCACAGATGTAAACATGTAGGAGGGTGACCCTACCGTGTTAACTGATTTAAATGAAAAATTGTATTCAACTTGGTGCCAACAAAAGTACTGTATGCTCATCATTTGGTCAATAGTATAATTATACTTCCTTTATATAAAACTCTTTCATTATTTGGATACTTAACCTTTTGAATCTGAAAATCAAAATGCGTTTTATTGGTCTTAAATGCAAGCCAGCCACAATATTTGGTCAATGTAAAAGGCAGAACAAGTTATATTGTGGAAACCATTTTTCTTATTTTGGTCTTGGTGACCCTGACATTTGACCCATTGACCCTGAAATTGATAGGTGCCTTTCTTGCCTCAAAAACAAGCCATCCACAAAGTTTGGTCATGGTTGTTGCCTAGGGCTCGATTTATTCAATGGAAACCATTTTCCTTCTTGGAGTCTGTCTTGACCATGAACTTTGACCGTTTAACCTCAAAATCAATAGGTGTCTTCCTTCGATCAAATGCAAGCCATCTACAAAGATCAGTCAAGATATGTGGTCTAGAACTTAAGTAGTTTTGTGGCACTAGTTTTTCCTTCTTTCAGTCCCTGTGACCTCAACATTTTGACCCCAAAATGAATAGGTGTCTTGTCCCAAATACAAGCCATTCACAAAGTTTGGTCACAGCAGGTGACAAGGAGCAAGATATCATGCAGAAACCATTTTTCTTCTTAGAGTCATGTGTGACCATGACCTTGAACTTTGACCCCAACATCAAATGTTCACTTATGGTAGATGGCAGAGATCAGATGTACACCCAGATGGACAAACATACAAAGTAACAAGATACATTCAGCTTTATGGCAGGCATATAAAAACTGTTGATCACTGTTTCAGATGTCTTATATTGAACATTCATCACAATGGGCCCATGTATTTAAATCTAAACTTTCTAAAAACTGTTTCAACTTACTGTTTTGCCTCTACAAAGTCACATTTTCATCAGTATTATTTCAGATTTTCTCTTCTCAAAATAAAGTTACCACAATAGAATAACCTTGTAATATTAGTATAGGACAAATTTCAATGTAAATAATTCTGCACAGGGAAAATTACGAGTTCAAGATGGACTATCAAGTTAAAAGCCGAGTTTCAAATCAAACAAGTAAATTCAGCAGGAACATGCTAATATTTTAAACTGAAATTTCCCTTTTTCATTTGTTGGACAGTATGAAAAGTACAAAGTACTGCTGTATGTACTTTATTTCAGCTCTAAACACCCCAAAATTTGCTTTGAAATAATTATTGATTGGCGATTTGACTGAACTAAATGACATCATAGGGACATAGATCTATGCTGACAACAGAAATGGTCATAAATCCAAACAAAAGCAACAAGGATCAAACCTTCCATCTTACTTTTCTATACCAATGACAAAAACATTGCCAACTTTAACATGAAGCATACATCATTTACCATGAAGCATACATCATTTACAAAGAAGCATACATCATTTACCATGAAGCATACATCATTTACAATGAAGTATACATCATTTACCATGAAGCATACATCATTTACCATGAAGCATACATCATTTACAATGAAGCATACATCATTTACAATGAAGCATACATCAAGGACACCAGCCACGTAAGTTAATTCCCAGTGTCATCAGCTACCAGTGTGAGACATCTTGCTGTAACGCTATGTTCAGCATCCAGGCCAGTCTCTGCCTTGCTGCATACTTCCAGACAAGACTGCTTTCTTGTCTGTGACATATGATAAAATTTCCACAACAGTTCCAAAACAGAGCATGCAAGCTATTTTCATTTCTTACAAGTTATTTGGATTAACTTTTTTTTTTTTATAACAATATCATTATCAAAGAAACAATACCCAGTAATCACAGAAACAAATGAAACCTCATCTGGAAAAATATGTGTTACCAGACAATGCCAAATCATTTAATGTTACACCGCAAGTTATCCCAATATTTGTTACATTTTTGTTGTTTTTGTCTGTTTTGTTGTTCATATTGTTGTTACTGCTGTTAATGTTGTTGTTTTAAGTTAAGAGTACACTCATTATGTATCTTAAAATTTTTTGGAACAAGAATGTACTTGTTTTAAATATAAAAGGAGAAATACCTTTATGTGTAAATTGATAAGTACAAACATTCTTACCCAACAGCATTCTCAGATTGATATATAAACTTTGTAAGATGCTGGTCATATATAATTGGCCCTCACACGAATACGAAGTTGGAGGTGGTGGTAACTATTTTTAATTATGTAAAACTTACCAACCACTATTGGATTGCTACCTTTTTCCAGGACATTAGTCCTCAGTCCAAGCCTAATATTCCTTCCTCGAGTTAGCAATTGTAGGACCAGAATACAAAAACATTATCGGAGTCTGATTCCTTAGTTATATCCAACACACAGAACAACTTCCTCTTTCGGCCTGGACGGAGACTAAAGGACACTAGACCGGGGTGGAAGCAGGGAATCTTGCAATAGTAGCAGGTAAGTATTACATAATTAAAATTAGTTTTACTCCACAAAAAACTACATTTTAATAGCAGTAATACAATACCTACTACTATTGTATTGCTCAATTTGTCAACCCAGTAGGATGTTCTACTGCCAACTGGAAGTTGGCTTGACAACTTGTTGGGCTGCCACAACTGAACCCAAAGCATAAATACATTCATTCTCGTTTGCCATTGAACCGTCAAATTATAAAAAAAGTGCAGTGCGAAAGTCAAAAGGCAGCTTTCAATACATCATCCAAAAAAAGAATGATTCCTAAAGGCCAAAGATGCAGCAATGGCTCTGCAGTTAAGGGCTTTGATTTTCATTCAAGAGGGATCTCTGTCAATGAGAGATTGACAGGCACTTTTAATTGTCTGAACAATCCACCTCAAGATGGTGACTGCCAATATATCAGAAGTACCTTTGAAAGAGAAAAGATGGTTACGACCCCTTCTTTTCCCTCTCGATTTAGCTAGATACAACCATGAACTGGGGAGGAGTCTATCCTAATCATCCCCAGCACAAATATGACAGAGACTAGGGATTTCAATAGGAACAGGAGCTACCAAAGCTAGCTTATTCCTGGCCAGAAACCCAGGTTGGCAAAGAGACAGAATCATAGTTACCACTGAAATGTAAACAACTCTTTTCTGCTGATAAAGCATGAATTTCACTCCTCCTTTCCGATGCAAGGGAGAGGAGGAAGACCGTTTTAAGGCAGTGCTCCAAAACTTTAATTTCATATCAGGTCCCTCCTGTATTCGAAGTGAAGTGCCCGTTGGGCTTGTCGAAAACAAAAATCGAATTTGCCTGAGAAAACTTTGATCGCGCTGATGAAAAGCAGAATTTTATTTTCAAGTTGTTGAAAGACTAGTAAATTGTTAATATTTATCCCCATGTAGACCTCTTACCATTATGAAGATCGTCTACTTACCATACTTCTATCAAAAGCTGTAAACTGTACAAAGCGAAGCATGTGACCTATGAATGGGGAACAGATTGCCTGGGTTACCTATAATTAGTGCCCACTTGGCTTTAATGAATAATAATTGAGCTGCACTTGCTCACGCTTACACTGGTGTAATGCAACATTGGTTACACACATTATGCTGCACCTATGAGATTGTATGACAATTGAGTTAAGCTATTGGATTAGCCACTTATAAAAGCGTCCAAGACTTTTTCACAGTAAAGAATCAGAGATTATTACATTGCGTTTTAATCCATTTATTTCAAAGAACTTGCATTCTAGCCCGAGCGATACATATGGCAACCTTGCTCAAATACTGGTCCTGGAGGATAGATAATTTGATTTAAGCCTGGCGTGAAGGTAGATGATATTAGAGCTCTGAACGATGGACCCTCTGTGCTGCGACAGAAGGTCCCTCCTCAGCAGCAATTCCATGGAATAGTCGACCAACAGGTCGAGATCATTGAACCACAATCTCATAGGCTATAGAGCAGCTACCCATTTGAGCCGAGACTTAGAAGTCCAGACTCTGAGAAGAAACTAGGGGATATTTCTGAAATGTGCAAATGTGTTGTCGTACAGTCAATCCCACCTCAGACTGAAGGTGTCCACTGACCATGCCCTATTGTCTGGCACTACAGAGACCTAAAAAAGCAGCTTGCTGTTCAGCTTCATTGTGAATGAATCTACCATTGGCCTTTCCCACAGATGAAAAAGTGTCTCTGCTATTGACTGGTGAAGAGACCATACCATGAGGACTACTCCCCTGGCTGGACAAGCTTGTTGCAGACTGTGAGAGTAATCTCAACCAAGTTGTCTAATGGAGAAGGTTCCAAACTTCCAAGCAGAAAGAAGGGGCATGGGTGCCCCCTTGGTGCCCGAGGTACACTATGACCGACATGTTGTCTGTAACATACCTGCCAACCCCTACAGCGGTATAAGCATAAGCTAAGTGTCAAAAAAGCGTAATCTGAGCATAAAAAGTGTAATCTATATATTACATGCCATAATTACAATGAACTGTATGAAAAATGTACATTTAGTTTTGCTACTAACCTGGATCTGCAGCTGGTTAAAGTTCTTGCCACAAATAGGCAAATTCCAATTGGATTAGTATCAAAATACAAACCACAAAACATACTGGCAAATTATATATAAACTATATATAAACAACATTCACTTTAACTAGTCCACGTGACTACCTTTCGCCGAGTAATCGTAAAGTCAACTCCACAAATTCTGGAACGATCATTACCATGTGCTCAGCCTGATTGTTATATTACTCTCTCGTGTTAATCTTCTAAATTTGTAAAGTACTATTGATTTGTCTTTTTTCTGATCTGACATGTTTTAAAGCTTAAAAATATCGATCTTCTCTAAAAGTCTTCAGTCATATATAATATCCAAGTGTCACATCGATAAAGCCTGTTTCACTTAACATCTGCCGCCATTTTTTAAAAGTATAGACTGGACCGCTACCATATTCAGTATATTAATATAATAAATCTGTGAAATTTTATAATGAAAAAACCTGTCTGTTTTCTTGGAAATGGGTCACTCACAGCTGCTATAAATAGAAAAAAAAGGAAAGTACATGGAAGGTCAATAACAAATGTATTCTTATGCCATTCTTTTTTTTATAGAATATTCTCAGATTTATATGATGTGTGGGATTAAAGAGAT